>QUSF01000003.1:49456115-49529336 GCA_003676055.1 Chloebia gouldiae | reverse complement strand
GCAAAACTCTGACAGAGCCTTTGCATCTTATAGCTGGGCAACAGGGTAGAATCTGTCTCCACTTCACTGAGAAAATTTACAATTATTGGTGCTAACTTTGGGAAAAACAATGTGACAGAATTGACAGGACTCTGGAATATAACTGGAAACTGTACATTGTAGGTGTGGTGCTGCAAAATGTCCCTTTAATGCACTAAAATATTTCCAAAATTTGCAAAGATAGGGGAGACTCACTCAGCAAGCAGATTTCATATGCACATTTAATTATTTTCTTTAATGTTCAAATTCTTGGCCAAATTTTATCTTCATTACATAACTCCCTTAGGGTTTGCACCAGTGCAACAACCTGAAGGAAAGAACTGGCCCATGTCCAGCTTTTTGCAGGAAAGCAAAAACTGCCTGCAACATTTTGTTGAGAACTGGGAAAGCTTCTCCATTTGAATATCAAAGTAGAGAAAAGGATAACCAGAACAATTTTAAAAACACCCACAAATGAATGGCTACCATGTTTTTGTACCAGAGACCCAAAATGGGATTGTTTGTTCTCTAAAAAAAAAAAAAAAAAAAAAAATTACTGGTCCATGAAGCCTGGCATAAGGTGCTACAAGAACCTGATGGCTACTCTGCTTCAAACAGCATCCTGACCATTTAAGCTGTGCACTGTGCTAATTGTTATCAACTTCACAGTTGGAACAAATGAATTACACTATTATCAGAAATTCCCGTAAGTCTGAAAACCATGGTTGTTAATGAACAGAAAATGATTTCAAAAAATAGCCAGCTAGAAGGTATATAATGGTGATTTTTTTTTTTAAATCATATATTCTTTTTCCATTACACAGTTCTGTATCCAAACTGTATTATTTTATTTTTGCTTGTAGAACTGTAAGCAAGGTAGTGCTTTTTCAAGGAAACAGATTATTTCCACAGTATGCATTAGCCTCTCTGATGGCAACTCCTCCATTCAACTAGAAACAGGGGTAATAAAAGGCACATTGTTCTACATCCAACAGCATTTTGATACAATTCTTTTCATAAGAATCAGCAGGGGAATAAAGCACCTCATCACTTTGATAACTTTTGACTAGAGTTTCCTGCTGGAAACATATATTACATCAAACATTTTTACTTCACATAGAGTATCCCATGTTCATTTCCAGAAGAAAGAGATGTATCCCCCAAACTTTCCCACATATGGAAATGAGGGATACATTTTTAGTTGGCCAGATTCTCAAATGCCTGGAGAGGCGAGCAAGAGCACACAAAAGATTTTGTTTCATGCACTCATCAACCTCCTGATTCCAGCAAGGGTTTGTAAATGCTGGAAGCTTACAGGGCTGAGACTGGAGGTTTTGCAAGGTCCTGGGACAGCTGTGCAGCCTCAGCTGCAGGAACCAACCCAGGAAGGGCTTTGTATGCACAGCCACCATCCACCCTGAGAGCCAAACTGCAGAGCCAGCTGACAAAAACTGAAGCTTACACTGTATGAAGACAGCAAAGATATATGCTCCTCTTTCCTCAAGCTCTATGCCTTACAAATTTGGCTTGATATGTGCAGACAAAAAACTTAGGTTCAGGTGACTATTTGCAATGGAAAACTGAATGTAGGATGTTGCTTTCATTTGCATTATGTCTAGATCAGCAGTTTTTCCACTGAACTTTTCACAAAACAAAAGTCAGTGTATTTCCCCACTTTTTAGAGAAAAAAAAATCAGTGAAACAAATTGTCAAGGAGTTCCTCTTCAACCTTTACTTTAGGAAAAAGAAACTGTTGCAAAACCTCAGGCCCTTGTAAATAGGTGTTTCTGCTGCTCTCTTAGTATCAAGCAAGCATCCTATTTGCGTAATTACTGTTAGTTTTTTAGTAGACAGAAATGTAGTATGTATGTTAGAGCACACAAGCTTTTCTTAACTAATCTGCAGGCTTACATGTCTGGCAGTTTTTTTCACCAGGGCCCCAGCAGTGGTCTTCTGTGCAGTTCTGATGGCATTTGGGACCTAAAACACGAGAGGGAGAATAATATTCTGTAAACAAAGAAAATAACACGGTACCATGAACAACAGAAAACAATAACTTGAGATTTCCTTCCTGATAAACCAGGGTAGGAAGCACCTATATAACAGTGCTCAAAAAATTTGAGAGCTGAATTCATCTTCCTTTGTTCACCTCTGCTTTCCTACGTGCAGTTCTCCACCTCCACACCTTTGAGCAAGTGAGCACAATACCCAGCCAGCCTAGCTTACGAAAGAGGCATATTTTTCCCAGGAACAGGAATCTCAGCTACTGCCCGGCTGGCCCTTCTGCTGGGATTTTCATGCTATGGCAAGTCACCACTGGCTTGAAGTCAGGCATGTGCCAGCTGCTCACTACAGACCACATGTAAATCAGTGTTTCTGAACCAGGCAGTTCTAAAAAGAAAACAAATCCAACTGGATTCAGAGGCAACTGCCAGATACTCTGACCACAAACTAATTTGACTTGTCTGCTTTATGCCCTCCTCCCATCCTCTGCCAAAAATACTCCTTGTGCAGGACTACGCTGCAGATGGACAATTAATGGAAAGGTGGGCAGGATGGACAGACGCCTTGCCTGACCTTGAGGGTTCAATGCTGGGTTCTTTCCCATTCTTCCCTCCTCCCTCTGTTCTTTATTCTTCTTTCTCTTAATGACAAGCAAAGTCCCAGAGAAACAACTTATTTTAGAGTATGGGATCATTACTAAAGCCATAGAAGGCTGTCTGAGCAGATTAATGTGGAATTCACTACATTTAAAAGACATTTCCTACTAGAGTGTTTCTTCCCACTAACAGCATGTGATTCTCCTTCCCCCCGTTAGCCATCAAATAGCTGAACAAATGCCAGTACTTGTCTAAGAGTGGATTGATTTGGTGTGGGACCAAAGAACTTTTTTTTTAAGTTGAAAAGTTAAAGGTTAACATTTCTGTGGTGTTCAGAGCCAAACTCCTGTGCTGACATGTATAGTTTGCAACTCCTTGATTACACCAGGGCTCCATAGAAAAATAAGTCAACACAGAAGTTGGCTATTAGCTCTCAGGCAATTATGCAACTGGAACAAGATAAAGAAAATATGTTTTCCTGCCAATTTATAGTGCTAGAAATGAAGTGCTCAGAAATGAAAATAAACCCTCCATTCTGTGAAATGACTGGGGATTTTACGAGGGACTCATAGGGCTGAAGGATTCGCTTGAGCCTGCTCTAAGCATACGCTGTACAAACTTTTAAATATCCTCTCATATCCCTGTTGATCTGAAGTGTCAGATTTATCTACCTGTTTATTATTACTTTTGCCAGGTTAATCTGTGCAGTCCAAAACAGGAGAATATTATGGCATTACTTGGGTTTGAAATAAGCTTCAAGTAACTCCATGACTACCCATATGGTTTTTCTAGACCAGTGCCTTAGACTGTAAACAGAAGATCACTGGAAAGCAAATGAATGCATGTTTTTCTGAGCAGTCTTTCTGAGCTGAGCACTTACGCAGGGTACTGTCTTAAATCAAGAGGAACTTTCCCAAGAACTTTGCTGAGCTATGAGTTAAGGACCTAACCATCATGAAAAATTCTACCTTAGGCCAGTGGTACAGAAATGAAAGCAGTTCTCTTGGAACAGAGCTTGGTGGCCTTTGTTAGAAATTGTTGGACCAGGAACCCACTGCATGAAAGATGGGACATTCATTTTACTCTCTAAAATGGAAAGGCACACATAGCACTTTTGGTAAGTTAATACTCACAAGAAGACAGGTTGCTCGCAAATTCAAGCACTGTGGGAGGCTTCTTGCTTGTGTCAATGATGTCATTCCAAAGAACTGTGTCCATGTTGCACAGTTTGGGGTTGTTGCTGATTTTAACACCTCCATTAAGAATTTCTGTTACAGAAAAAAAAAATTCTAAGTGAAGCGAATCCCTAATTTGGCCCAAAATGTCTCTGATCTAAAGAAAGATAAATAAATGACATCTTTCTCCACCTCAGACACAGGATACTGACAGAAAGGAATAATCTGCAGGGCATCAGCACTCCTGATGGTGTAACTAACGCCAAAAACAGACCAACAGGTCCTAGAAATCAGCTTTTCTCAGATGCCACCAAATATCACTATGTAGTTTTCTGCCTGGTGCCACCTCTAGGGCCCACACTGCTCAGCAGAGTAGACACTGCTGGTGTGCCCAGCCAGAGACCACGTGAGACACACATATTACCAGTTCCCACAGGGATCTAATATCAAATATTGATATCTATGTACTGGAATCAAATAATACAAAATAATAAATGGATGCTTCTTTGCCAGTTTTGGGAGCAAAGATGAATTTTGATGAATTTTCTTTATCTTTTGCAGAAGACTGTCTAGCAGGAAAGCAATCAGAAAACTACATTCAGTTCCTTGCTTTTAAAGCAGGTTTTGATGGCCTGTGACTTTGAGAGGCAATCTCCAATAGATCTTGATACCAATAAGCTGACAGTTGAAGTTGGCTTTAGAGGTGCCTCCACTTCTTGGCCGTGTCTCACCTGAAAGCCGCTTCATTGGCAGCTGTCGGAGTCCCTGGGTTTTATTCATGTGGTAGTTGGATAAAACAGCCAGGGCGTAAGAGTTGTCATACAGCACATTGCCTCGGATGATCTGGAGGTTTTCGAGGGGAATGACATCCACCATGTTAAGGGCGATGAGCACGTAGCCTGCAACCTCCTGTATTGTCTGAGAGAACAACAGAAGAAACAAGGTGCTTCATCCATAGTACTCTTCAATAACTGCTTTCCTCCTCCCACTCCTCCAATCCACCATCTTTCAATTTCACGGAATGACAGACCACTTAATGTCATTAAAAAATAAATAAATCTAAGAAGAAAATGGGACTATGTGAAAAATCTTGGTGGTTAAGCATGTATAAACTCACCCTTTCAGCAGCTGCCAAAGGTCCAGCATACCCCTGTTCTGTCCCCAAGGTAAGTGGGGCTTGCTAGGGGAGGCAGGAGAAAAGGGCAAGCATGCATGCACACAACTAAGTGTGATGCTTCCCATAAACACTTGCCTAACCTTCAACAACTGGCAGCACACAGATGCCACCTGATTCAGGCTTTTACATGGTCTCTTCTGTTCCCCTTCCCATGATCATCCAAGGGGAAGACTAGGCAACTTTCTCCTTTTTAAACAATATATATCTTTACAGGACAAAAAGGCAAGGCAGGTAATGTTCCTGCATGTGGGTTTATTCCTGTCTTGCACTATGAAATGTATGCATTTCTATCCCCTACAAAAATCACTGCAAGTGAAAATCCTTCAGGCTACTAAGGATATTTTCCTTTTCTATGAAGACTACCAGTAAATTTTCAAGAGACTGTTACCTTCCTCGGAACCCTGAGCCCTATGAGCAGGTTGTGTTTGGGAAAGAAGAATGGCAATACCATTGTATTTTAATGTTCAAACTGTATGTTCATATGTTCAAACTGTAGATTTTTTGACATTGCTTGTTACTTGCTGGTGGAGAGCCTGGAGGTCCCCATGTCAGCCATGGCTCCTCCCCATGCTGTGGCTGTGTTTTAACATCCATCCTCTGTTCCCTCCCTCCTCAGCTTGCCTTAATTTGCCCATGAACTTGTGCACAAAACAAATGTTGAGATGGGAGTAGCCCATGTGTCAATCACAGGGGATTATCTTGAAGATCACTTCAAGAATCCATGTGGGAAGTTATTGCAGAGGCCTTGCCTGCCTGCTGAGGGTGTGAGCACTTCAGGCTGGAGAGGCACTCACCACCATGGCAGAGAAAGGGATTACAGTTTGGAGGGCAGGGAAAAGGCCTCCACAGTTCAAAATCTGCCACTTGCTTTGTGCTTTGCTTTGCCCTGTCAGCACCACAAAGCCTTTTGCTCTCTGAAAAGTGAGGTAATAGGTAAGGATGTAATTCTAATTATAAATGAGAAGAAACCCATCTGCATGGCACCCAGCACAGGCTGGCAAGTGCTTTAAAAGCTATTTCTCAAAGTACCTGATTTGTGAAGTAAGGCTGAGCGCATCCTGCAGCCTACAGGTATGCTATGCGATTCCTCTGACCTTAACTAGCTGTGTTTTTGGATCACCACAGAATTTTATCAGCAGCTTTTATCAGCTGATCCTTTGCACTTAAAAAATGGAGTAGGATTTGTTGTAGCAGAGAAGGCCCCAATGGCCATTAACACTAACCTTCAAGAAAGAGAGGTCACGATTGTGCTCCACATATGTAATCTCCAGGTTGCTGAGTACCACCTCACAATTGTTGTACATCCTCTGCAGGCTGGTGAAATGGTCTTCCACATGTCCCAGTTGGGTCAGCTTGTTATTTGTCCCTTGACAAACTGTGGAGGAAAGGAGAAAGCTCCATGAAGGAAAGGAAAAATAACTGCAAGGCAAAGACTTGTTGCTTACTTATCTTTAAAAGCACTACAGTAAGTTAAGCATCAGTTTCATAAGAAACGAGAACATGATGTGTCCAATGGCACACATAGGAAGTGTGCAGTGTTTCCCAGGGACAGAGATGTACCAGAATTTAAGAGTTGGAATAATCCTCCATCACTTTCTGTTATAGAAATGCTTCAATTTGAGACTTTGGTACATAGGTAGCACTAAGTTTTCTGCATCACAGGCATAACTCAGTTCCTGAAGACAGGACATTGATACAGTTCCGCTGGACACTACTGCAACTGGCATGCTGCCAGGTATCACCAAAGGTGCTTTTCCTGATGACTTATTTTACATTGCTTTCTGGGGCACTGGGTCTCCTTGTATTCTAAGAGGGAGGAAGAGGGCCTTCCTGAAGGACCTCTTAAGCTACAAATTTGGGTTTTAAGGTCTAACTGAACCTCCAGGGCTTACACATCTCTTGCCACTCTGACATTTTGGGAGTATGACAGATTCAGGAGACTTTCTGGCATATTCATCTTTGGCATTAAAATCCACTTCTGCCTGGTGGGGAAGGAAGAGGTGTCACACAGAGCACCACTGAGATTCCAAATATTTGTAACAGCACGATAGAAAAATGAATCCCCTCTTGAAATTATATTACTCTCATTTATTAAATCTAGAGGAACTGAAAAAGGTTATCACCATTGTATTTGATTGCAATGAACGAGCAAAATGCAAACTTGCTCTGAAGAAAAACACCAGACACAACCCTGAAAAATTCTGTACTCATACAGTCATTCCCTGTGCTATCCCTACAGGGGTCAAATCAACACATCTCTCAGTTATGCTAATACAGAGCAAAGGCAAATGATATAGAAGACAATGTGGTAAAAAAACTTCACAACCCCTTTCTTGGGGCTCCTTCAGCTCCACTTTGCTTTTCAGTGGGAGAAAAAGGAGGCTGTTATCATTTGTATAATGAAAGCCCAGCCTGACTGTACAGCTTTCCATATTGAAAGAATTATATACTTTTAACTTGGAGAAATGAATACATGAAATGATACTTTTGTAGAGCCATAATTCATAGAAGCACCAATCACAAACTGGGGTGCTGCAAAGGAAATAATGAAGACTCTTGACAAAGCTGGAAATATGTTTCATTTCTAGTAACAAAAGGCAACACCTGTTGAGGATTTACTGAACAACTGATGCTTTATTAGTAGGAGAAACAACATAATGACAGTGAGAAAAACACACTTACCAATCATCAAAACTATTCACTGAACATGTGGTACTTCTCAGTACAATCATCAGCATTAGGAGTTACAGTGATAACAGATTAAATACTCTGGATCATGTTTAAAGCAAGGCTGTTCATTCACATTCCTCAGTTATTTCTCATTATACATCTAGATAAACTTTATAGTGTTTGGAATCAGAGCGGCAACTGCTGGTAAATGGGAACATTGTGATGGGCTGTGGGTAAATCATCTAAGCTGCTTGACCCTTTTTATATGTTTTGAATTTCTGAATTTCTTAACATTTGCTTTAGAAATTCTAAGTGGGATTTTCTGTTTTAGAAGGCAGAAGCAAATAGTCAAGAGAAAGAGCTTCCCCGCTTGTGAAGCTGCAGAGGGAAACCCAAACATAACAAGGTCTGAAAGGGCTTCAGCTTGGTCCCCCAGGACCTCCTTTCTTCCGCTGTACTGTGAGCAGAGGGCACTTTGGTGGTTCTCTACCAAAAATGTCTTAAGCTAGATGCAAAACCACTGGTCCCCTCATCACATCCTCCATTCAGTAAAGAGAAGCTGTAGATGAAATGTTGGTTTTGATCTGGAGAGCAGAATAAAGAGGGCTGGTTCTGTTAAGAAATCAACAGTATGTGGTTATCAGAGTATCAGTCAGAACACCTCAGTGGAGCTTTCTCCCTCATGCACAAATTTTTGTTTGTGCTAAGAGATATAAGGGATCTAAGTACATCCACAAAGTGAACTTCATCACACCAGTATTTACCAAGTGAGAACCTGGGTTGTAAGCAGTATATGCTGAGCAAATAAAGCCCAAATCAAAGAAAACAAGGTAAATCCCTGCAGCAGTATTACTGAGCTCAGGCAAAGGCCCAGAATAATTTTTCAACGAGAACATTTGAAAAGAAAATAAAATGGCCTTCTTGCATCTGATAAATAACAACATTCCTGTAATTTCTTTGCTTATGGAAACTGTTCTAAAAAGATAAACGCTATAATTATCTGCATATATCCCAGTGTGAATGCCACTCTGGCCAGAGGCTAAAGCAGAGACAACGAGGTGCTCGCCTTGCTCTGCAGAGTTTTAAGTGAGATGTGCATGCTTGAGTGGATGGCATTTATTACAATTTAACCTCTATTGAACTCAACCTACTTGTCCTCTAAAGGACAGATTCTGATGCCACATGCAATACAGTCATAATGTAATTTTGTTTGAATGCGTAGCAAAGCCAGGACTATCCAAGTTTAGAAGGCAGTGGTGGTCACGGATACTTTCATGGTACTGCTGGTAGATGTGGTAGCATGTACTGTGTAATAGATGTTCTATGTGGACACTTACACATTTTAGCTAAAATGGAGAGTAAAACATTCAGGATGAGAACATCGCTGACAAGTAAAAAAAGCCAAGGTCCAGAACTGAACTTCAGGGCATGGGCTGACCCCTGAATGATGAAAGCTTTGCTTTTATCTGTGATGTTAATATAATAAAAACACAACTGGTCTGGAAAGTTTTGACACAGAGGGCATGTCCCAAGAGGCTGCTGTCTGTGACAGTGCTGAGAGCAGGGCTGCATGCAGATCCTACCCCAGACAGGGTGATCTCCTGGACACTTAGTGCCCCAGCCACAACTCCTGTGACACAGGGGCAATCCAGAATTCTGTGGGGCAGCATCATGGGATTACCACTATGAAGCATTTAAATTCAATGTCATATAGATTTTAGCCCATATGCCACATTTCCTAAATGACAAAGTGATGTCGATCTTGAATCAGTTGCAGCATTACCTCAACAGACAACAAAAATTTAGATATTGTTGAAATGACCCATATGTCAGGTGCTGGATAAGGCAGTAGCAATCAAAGGGCTCAGGAAAGATGCACGCTATACTGACAAATGCAAACTCATTGAATTTAGTGCTTACTAAAAGTTCAGGGTTGGCTGTCCTGGCTACTAAAAACTTCTGTGTGTCCACAGACATGCTTGCTCCTCCCCTCCTCTGCCTCAAACTTGGACTTACAAGAGTATTTCTTAGTGATGCAAACTGGTTCACCCTCTGCAACCCTTTGCTCCTTGGCCACTTTTTTCATGTGCAGCTTGAAGTAGTAGCATGAAACCAAAGCATTTCCTAAACAGCATTTTCCCCAAGTGATGGTAGGGAGACAGAGAGAATCCATACAGCTGTAATGCTAAGTGATAATATTTTCCCAAATCCAAAAAAGCTCAGATTAAACAAAATGGTCCCTGCAGCAATTGCACAGATACAAGTAAAATCTGTTTTCATCTTTTCCCCAGAAAATCTCTGATTACTGAAGTCCCAAGCCTGTCACGCATACTTGCCCCAGACTAGAGGAAAGAAAAAAAAAACAGAGAATGCTTTGAAACCAAATTATCACCAATCCCCAAATCACCCTGTTTCTATCCATGCTTAGCCTGTGTTGTCTCCCTTCAGCTGTGATAGACGTATCGAAATAGTAACTCACAAAGACAATGTCAGAGACATGCAAGTCTATTTCCATGCTTCATATGTGACTTATAACTATATATGCCCTACCATGATAAATTTATGTACTTTTGCATGTTTTCTAGCCATTACTGACAATAACACAAAACTTGTAGATAAGGGGTATTTCTTTAATCTGACAATGAGTTTATAAATTTTCCTCTCTCCTCAACCCTTAGCAGTAATTTCACTTTTGATTGTTTTTATGTACTTAATGGAAGAGCAATACCTTGCTGGGTGCTTGGTTGGGATACAAAGCCGCCACTGAATGCCTGGGGAGACAACGCTCTACTGGGTGTGCTACCATCAGTGCTGCCCACACCCAATACACCTTCATCAGAGTGTGGGGGAAAATACCTTCCAAGTGAACTGGAATAACTTTATGGGAAATATTGCTCAATTTGGGGCTGTATGAGCAATCACACCATCTCAACCTCTGCCCACTGTATGCCCTGGGTAACTCCTGCACAACACAGAGGGGATCCTGGCCATACTCTGCATCTCCATGATCTTTCCTGGTGGAAAAACTGTTTCCCTTTTATGAGGACCTTCATCTAATAAGCCCTCTAAAATTAAATAAAGATTCTTGTCATTTAAGCATAAATATGCACATCAGCTCTAAGGGCAGGTCTTCTATATCAGGTATTTTTTTAACCACCTTCAAAGCACACCCTTACAGCTATCAAATAGATCCACATGACCTGCAGTAGAAACCAGCAAAGTGCAGCTTACTAGCTGTCAAATGATCAAAATAATGATATTTAAGCTTATAACGAAGTACTAGAACAGACAGGACATTTGTCATCATGACTAACCTACTACAAAGAGAAAGAACCATGCAATGCTTTCCCTAAACAAAACAGGGTATCATAGGCTGGAATAAGAAAGTGACATTACATTTTATGTAATCAATCACTCAAACAGAAATATTTCTTATTTTCACAAGTTCCTCAGCTCTGTAGAGAGAAGGGATGGGGAAACTACCCACTATTGCTAGGCTGAGTATGTTTAACACACTCAGTAAGAATTTCAAGAGGGAGGAAAGTTCACGTGACACAAAAGGAAAACCAAATCTGCTGCAATGTGCCATGGGAAGTTATGAAAAGGAGAGCTAGGAAATAGGTAAGGAGTACAAACAGTGCTCACATGCTGGCACACATTTTCCCTCAAGAACAGTGTTTGCAAACCCACACAATGCCTAAAAAGTCCAGTTTCAGCTTAATGACAGCAACATTCGGGCACTGGAAATTCTCCTGCAGAAGATAATGATTTTGCACATATCCAAATACTTTAATTTAAAACATTGTGAAAAACAACCTCGTGGCTTTAGTAAGTTCTTGTTCAAACAGTGTGGTTTAGAGTAATGCAGTTGCTGAGATTAATTCCAGCTTTTAGACACATTGGGACCAAAACAATGACAGAGCTCTTCAAAATACTTAGATGGAAACTGTAATTGCAAAAATTACCAAAACTAACACCCTAGTGGAGAAAAAGAATATGCCTTGAGGGAAAGCTTTCCCAGATGCTTTCTTATTTCTATTTGCTTGACAAAAACAACTTTTCCAGATAAATGTAATTTTAGGTTTCCTTTCCTGACTCCAGTTAGGAGTGGAGACCTGCCCTTCAATGTCAAAAGTCACATTCTAAATTGCAAAGGATGGGGGCCTCGTGACAGATGGTCTGATTGCTGGTGAGTGCATTTGCCTGAAAGAACAAATAATCACATACAAATTAACTTGCTTCTGGATGAAGACCTCACCAAAGTCACAGTATTTCTGACAACAAGGGATTCAACCTTATTAATTCCCCATGGTGCTTTTTTTCCCTCCCCAATATAATTTACTAATATTTCTATTTTTCTTCTTTGTTGCCATTATTTAATTCTGCATGTATGTTTATTAATCCTCCAGAGATTAAGGCCAGACCAGGATGTGCTGAAATCAGTCTTTACACTGGCTTCAATGTGAACTGGATGGGGGATTAAATTCTTCTCTTGCTGATGCTGGTATAAATTCGAAGCAAGTACATGGACAGGATGGACTAACCCAGATTTAAGCTTTACCCTCTGAATGTCTTAGAATAAAACTGTTGTTGATACAGATATTTTCTGTAAATACAAGCAAAATTTCAAAGAAACAGGAATTGTCACCTTGATTTTCTATAGTTTGGGGAAAAGCTGATTTCCAAAGATGAAAAATAGATGGGAATTTTGAAAGAGGGTATTTCCACTGAGGTACTGAAAGATAACCTGAGTTAAACTCAGTTTTCTTCACATGGTTTTGTCAGTGATCTCTAAGAAGACTTCAAAACACTGCTGAGGATTCCTACAGATGACACAAGCATTGCTGGAATTTTAAATAACAAAGACGGACAGATGATCTGCACAGGCTGGTTTGTATAATTTAGGAAAATAAGTTCCCGGAACAACATTACATGAACTATAGCCAAAGGCAATGTGTTACATCAAAGACTGCAGAACACATAGTAGGCAGAAAATGGGGTCCTGGGATGCAATTGCTCTGAGAAATACTTGGGAATAATATGAGAGATCTCTTCAGAGAGAGAAACCAGCATCCACTGTGTCCCTCAGTGGCAAAATGCTGAAGGAAAAGAGGCAGGTGCTGGCATTAATTCCTGGTGGTGCCCCAGCATGCCTTGAGGGTGATGGCCTCTGCACTGGAGGGCTCTTCTCCCTGCAAAGCAGGTGCCACCTGGGGCAGCTCCCACTCCCAGTGGTACCAGGATGCTCCCGTCAGCCTTCAGCCCTTCTCCAAGCTACATATCAGCCCACATCCCTGACACATGGCCAGTGATTAGTGCACTAGGATTTTGCCTTGACTTTTTCAGGCTATTTAATGAGAATGACGGCTGGAAAGTCAAGCTCCCCAAGACATCCTCCTCAGCAGCTGGGGTGCTGCTGTTGGGTGGCTTTTCTCACTCACACCCTCTGGGGAGGCTGCTACAAAGGTAACTAAGAGCTTGCAGGGGGCTTTCTCTTTTGAGCCATTCCTCAAGATTAAAAGGCCAGGTCTATTGCAAGTGCAATAACCAATGAACTTAAATAATGAGTAGTTTATAAATGAATAGTTATATTTATAATATTTATAAATATTAGACAAAACACTTAAAAAAATTTGTGCAGAAAACCACAGAGGCACCTTCCTCCCCCTTTTAACCATATTTAGAGAAACCCAAGACATACTGACTGTGCTCTGTGAAGTCAGCATGGACTCTGAGATCCCCCATTAAGTTTTTCTGTGGGGGCCCAACAGAGCAGGGTGATAAGCTTGGCTCTATAAATATATCAATATCAGAATGGGCAAAGTGATGAGTTCATGCCCTAGCTTGCCATTTTTGGACTCACTGTTCCCTACATACAACAGAACAACTGAAGCTGGATGCTGTAGTGTGCAAAATGGGGCTCTTCAAGACAAAATGCTAACTGCAGCTTAGACATTCAAGTGGTGCACAGCACAGGGAAACACCACTGAATGCTATGGAAAGGAATGAGACTTTGGGAATGACTGAGGAGGAAAGCAAGGGGTGGGTGAAAGGCAGGGTTGGTGGTATATTGGTTAGGCTGGATGGAAGTTCTGCCATCCTACTTATTCTGGGTCCCCCAAGAGAAAGCATTGCCCATGCCTGTGTTTTAGAACAGTGATCTTCATGCTGCGTGAAATCCACATACTGACCAAAGCAAGTTTGTCTTGCATTGTTCTATGTGTACCCGAACAAGACCATGCAAGGGGCAATAAACTCTGGTGTCAGTCCAAGCAGCTCTGTGCACTTCAGTAGCTCGTTTCCCCCAAGGATGGGTCTGTCTATCAGGTAGCACAGGCCCTGGCTAGAAGTCTATTGCTGCAGTCCTCCCACCCTCTATCTTCATATACCAGTATATCTACTACATTCATTGCAAAAAAACGGTGCGCATCCACTGGGCAGAGCTCTGGAGTGTGAGAAGGACTGTCACACAGCTCCATTCATGGGAGGTTCAGGCCCTGGGAAATGGCTCACAGAAATGGAATGGTTCTTCTGGCATCCATGGTGACGTTTGTATTATTGTGTTGCTGCAAGGGGTGTAAACAGTCTGCATAGAACAGAACAGAAAGCAACCAAAAGACCTCCAACAATGGGCATGGCTCACCAAGCCTTGAATCTGGTGGCACATGTCTGGTAGGCTGTGGCATCTTAAGATCTACACCAAGATATTTGGGAATAAAAGTAGATGACAATGGATAAATAAGCCTGTGTTCCATGGTCTAAAAACCCCTACATTCTTCACTGTTGTTTGTTCTGGCAACATCTATGAAGCAGCAGGATTTAATAGCACAATAAAAAGAAATTGAAGATGTGTGGCCGTGAAAATGTGGGATCAGTTGCTAGTTACATCAGCACTGAATTGTTTAAAATAATTTCAAAATCAGTTAACTTGAAAAACGAGAGTTAAAGGCATTAAACTGTGCTGTGAATATTTTAGCATATGGGAATTCTTAAGACATTGCAATTGCATATTTCAATTTGTGCCTTCCAATGAAAAAAGTCATATGTTTTTCTTTACTTATATTAAATCAAGTCTTATATTGAAGTAAGCTGTGGTTCTCATGCATGTATTTCCGAATCCCCCGAGGTGTAAATTCTATGTGGGCACTCACACACTGGCTCAAAACGGACAAGAGAAACCACTTACAGCTGATTCCAAGTAGAACACTAAAAGCTTGCTATTACCAATACAACACATCCTTATTCTTTTCACCAATAAATATATGATTACACATACACACACACACCCACCCATATGCATATACATATATATGTAGCTTTTCCAGATAAACAGACAGACTTCTCTAGAGATGCAACATATGTGGAGTAGTGCTGAAACACAACAGTAACCACACAAGCTTCATTTGCTGCCTTGCCCACCTCCATGATAACCCCATCTACTTCTGTGTGTGGTTCTGGCCACTGAGGACATGGGAAGTGCTGCCAGCACCCACGGTGAATGCTGCACCAAGCCTCTGGGCCTGCACAGCTGCATCAGTCCCAGCGTTTCCTCCCAAGCTCATCTACAGTAAGTTCCAACCTCCTATGGAGTCAAACTGGAAAGTTACAGAAAGATCTATGCCTCAAAGTTCCCTAAGGGACATCTTGTCCTTTAAGAATGATGTCACCTTCTTGAGCAAGACTAAAACAAGACAAAAACTGCAGACAGGACCAAGATTAACAGTATTTACTGCTTCAAACAATAAAAGGTACTGTTAAGTTACTACTGTAGCAAATGTCAACGGAATACAAAGAACAAATCAAGCTGATAAAAAGCTTTAAAAGTTTGTTTTAACAACTGTATTCATGGGAATAAATGCTAACACTTACTCTAGGGCTTCCAGACGAAATTTGGATATTTGTGCATGTTGACAAGCAAGCAAGTTAATACACGCTGCTGAGTTTGAAGAGCCTCCAGTAATATTTAAGTTTAAAAGGCATAGCAGAAGAGCATATTAGATGTAAATAAGGATCATAGTCTGATCTTCATTTAAATCTTGACTAAAATTCAGTGGAAAGACTGCTATTGAAATGAACAGGATCTGAATCAAGCACTTATTTCACTTAATTTAACTGTGTTAAATTTAATAAATGAGGTAAATAGACTTTCTACCACCCTTTATTCTGGAAGGAGGAGAACTACAATTACATTTTGAAAGCCCAGCTAAAAAGCCACAAAATGTTTTAACAGCACCTGGGTAAGTTTTGAAGATGAAGAACAATTTATCTTCAAAAGTCTGGGAAAAAAAAAACCCATTGAATTTAGTCGTTGTTACTATAAATGTTGCAAGTTATAGCAAGTGGACTGCTTTTAGAGCTGGTCTTATTTAGCAATAGGGAATCTCAGTTACATTTAATGCCAGCATTCAGTTCTGTGAAGACATGTAAACAGGTCTGAACACTATAAAAGGTATTTGAAATGGATGATTACAGTATGTTTCATGCTGTTCAAACTCTGAAGAAGTTCTCTCTCCATCTCATGATTTGCATGGTTCTTTCCTCATGTCCTTTCACCCTTTTCAGCAAAGCAAAAGCTCCATGGCTTAGTATGGAGCCCAGAAAATCTGCAATCTGAACTCCAGAATATAATATTGGATAAAGCTCTCTTAGACTTCTATGATCATAATGGCCATTCATGCAGGTCACAGAGAAAAAACTTCAGACTTGTTTGTTTGTGGGTTTTTAAAAAAAATAGTCTTTGGAAATACTAACAAAACAAATCTTGAAAATGGGTAAATGAAACTTTTTTCTCCAAAAAGAAAAAAACATCATGTTTGTCAAAAGGCTGTGCCTTGTATTGACCTGTGTGTCTTTTTAGGTCAAATTATTATTTCACATATACTCAGAATTAGTGACTGTTTAATTGTGAACAGTTTCAAATCATAATAGAGATGACTGCAGATGCTAAATTTGGTTCTGCAACTCCTTTGTCCCTAATGTTTGAGGGATGTTCTTTCTGAAGGACCTTTTCCAAGGAACAAGGCAGGAAAAACAATGCACAGCTTTATCAAACACGTCACCCCCTCTATGTGCAAATATGAAAATCTAGAAGATGACATGCAGATAAAGATTAAAAGAAAATCCGCCCTTACATAAATGACATAAACCTGCTTTAGCACATTCCACCCCCTGCAGAAAGATTTGTCAGAAAGAAACTGCCCCATCAGTTCAGTGAACATGGGGAATAAAGGTCCTCCTGTATACAAAAAGCTGGTAAATCAGCTACAGCCTCAGCTCCAGCACAGAAAGTGAAAATGCTGTCTGTAGCAGACCCTTGGACCATGCTTATCTTTGCCAAAAGTGTCTTGAGGGGGGAAAAAATGCCAGAAACTTTTAACTAGTGTGGTGAAATGCATGAAGAAACATGAAATCCAGAGAAGACCGACTGTAGATTTGCTACTCAGTTCCTGCAATGTTTCTTCTGCAAAAGATTGCACTCACGTTTTGATGAATGGAGGAATTTTTGTTTTCCATTGGGTTTGGGTTTGTTTTGTTTTGTTTTTTTTTTTTTTTCCACTCTGACTAGAAATAATCAGCTTTTATCTTTTACTACATTACAATTTGGAAACTCACTGTTGTACGTGAGTCTCCAGCTTTTTTTGTTTCCTAGAAGAAAACAAAGGGAAGCAGAGCTGGGAACATCCCAGTGCAAGCTCCAGCACCAGCATCACTGCTGTGGGGCATCTCGGCAGTGTTGCAGGAGGATTGGCCCTGCTTATCTGCCAAGCACATACACCGTGTATGTTTGTTAGTCCAGTGCTGCTAGGATGCCTTACACCTTCCAGAATACCTTCTTAGGCACCTGCCCAAGAAACCCACTTCCTTGACTTCAGCTTTTTGTGGGAAGAAGCTTCTTGAGCAGCAAGATAATTTAAATCACATTCTAATATATTTCTGGTACATTGCTTAGAGATGCCACATTTTTCTCTAGCCCGTATCTTTGGTGGAAATTCAAGGAAAGGAAGGGTTGGTGAAGTAACAACCTCAGAAGATATTAAAGGCAAGTAATGTTAAGATCTGAGATCCATCACTCCAAGAATTTGCATGCTTGACTCTTCCAAGGATTTTTACGGAGTACTAAAACTACGAGTGGAAAAATTATGTGAGGCAGGCATTTATGCACCTTAGCTGAAAAAAAAAACCAAAAAAAACAATCACACTTTGTTTTCCAGAAAATGACATTAACTTCAGAAAGATCTGGTCTTGGTCATTGCAGCCCAGAAAGTTTCCAAAATTGCAAAATGGTCACCTCACACAGCTAACTCTCCCACTCCACTGCGAAGCTGCTCCCTGCCTTGTGCAATATCTTCTGATAAACCTTACTAAAACCAGAGCCACCTTATCTCAGAAAAATGACACCTACCAAGTTTTTAAAGCCATAGGTCTGTTTGGCTGCCTTTGATGCATTTGCCAGTCTTCAGTCACTATCTATCTATCACTTCATGGAGGAGCTGCAGCAGCTCTTGTTAGCCCAGTAAACTGCCTCACTGCAAGTGATGAAATGCTACTAGCCCCAGAGAACAGAGCACCTTTGTGTGTTAGCAGCTTCATGTTTTAGTGGCTCTGTGTTGCCTTCATCCTCGCCTCCCAAAATGTGGAAACAAATACTCATAATGAACAAATAAAATTTTTTCTTCCATGGGCTAGGAAATGAACTTTGCAGTGTTGAATGTGAAACTGTGTAGTACTACACTGGATTGTATGGCCAGTCTTGGAAAAATAAAGCAGAACAATCCTGTTCTCAGTACTAGAGCTAAAGGTCTGCATTACAAAACTTCAAAAGATTTAGACAGATTTTCCAAAGTAGGAATAGGAGTTTGGCATGTAAATCATACAGCATGCCAGTGGGAGGTGGCCATCAGCACTAGCTATTGAAAATCCCCTCTTTAAGAATGGATCAGCACTATTCTAACAAAGATGGAAGTTTTGCCACTAAGAAGTTAAGTTTTCAAGACCTACTATGCCTCCATGAAGAAACATTCTGAAGGAACAAGAACTTCCATTTTGCCCCAAGTGCAACACCCCTGTGTTGATATCAGTATTGCATGAGGACGGACATTGGCTTCACTTAGTTGCACCAGGCTGTAGTACTTTGGAGCAGTACCATAATTTTTAAGCAGAATGCAAAATGGCATTAAAAATAACAGTAAAATTAAAAAAAAAAAGGGCTTAAAAGGGACAGAAAACAGCTGCTGGTAGATGCATTACAGCCGCATTCAGCTTACAAGCTCCCCAAAGGTTCTGGTACAGAAGTTAAGCAACCCGTTGGGAAAACTGAGCTTCTGATCTGGCTATGTTATACAGCTACAGGATGTCTCTGCTGTCACCAGGTTTGCTTTTACAAGACAGTTCCTGATAGAAGAGGTTTGTGCTTTTTAGCTCTTGGATCTCATAAATGAAATTACTGAGTTCTTTCAGAGCTTTGCCAAAATAAGTTTCCATTAAAAGTCACAAAACTGTCTATGGAAAGTTTTTGCTATGCTTTACTGAACTTTCCCAGAAAATGGCAATGCAGTTTATACTTGTGGGAAAAAGCTCCAGTAGTGTGCAACTATTCCAGATAACGTGCTACTAACACAACCTAGGAAAGAAAATTTAGGTCTCAGAGTAACTCAAATGTGGTCGTTTAGGGTTTTGCTTTTTCTCTGCATGTTGGAGCCCATTGTTCCAAGGAGGAGTCCCACAACCCTCACAACTGCATCTCACAGGATGTGACCGATATGCTCTGCCAGATGCTGGGACATGGCAAAATATTAGCTTTCTGAAACCTCCTGATTAAAGTTGCACTTTTGTGAGAAATTAGTCCTATCCAAAAATGTGGCGATGCTCATGAGCACTAAACATATTCTTACCTGTTCCTAATAACGTATGTCTTCAAGCATGTAAAACTGTCCTTCTTTTTCCATTTAAGTGCATTTAAAAATTTGGCTTTCCATCAGGAAAGGAAAGTAAGTTTTACAGTTCTGGAATACAAAACTCATCAAATGAAAAATCTACATTGGCCTTGATCAGCGACCATGTAAAGATGAAGCTGCTGAAGCCCTGATGGTGATACTGCTGTTTTTGAAAATTCTGCCTTAAAGCCTTATCCCATTATTTTTGGTTTCAAGCAATTTTTTTAGATTCAAACTTGACCATAAGTAATCAAACCCTATACCACAGAACTGGAAGGCTGTCTATTGTTGGAAAGCATTTCATGGTACCCATTATGTGAAAACTTATGGAGAGCAACAGGATTTCAGAAACAGTGACAAAATGTGCACATCTCTCAGAGAGGGCCCTGGAAACTTATTTTTTGCCTGCTATTAGATCTCTGTCATTAGTACTGCAACAGTGGATTATCTCATTCACGCTAAGGCATCATTTTATGTGCTTCCTCAACCAGAGATTTTTAATTTGTGCTCAACACCACCCTGGGAGACCCTGGATTTTTTTTCACGCCCATGAAAGTTAAATAATGAAAAGCAGGCTTACTCTTGCTAGAGAGATCTGTACCCCACCTCCCTTACAACTACTGTGGGTGCCTGCATATTGAGCAATGCTGGAAACCACTGGTATGCATAAACTGTGAACTCCTTTAAAGCACCCTCTACTACTGCCTTACCCTCTGCACCCCCTAGCACTGTATATTCACACACACATACATACATGACATATATATACACATATATATGTGTATGTACTACCTGGTCTCTTGATGCCACCATAAGTCTACCTGAAGTACTTAAAGGTGAGACTGAACTGTGGGAGAGGGGTGGTAGAGTATTGCACACCAATTTCCAGTCTCTCCCTGAGCTTTAACAGTGCCTACAACTGTCTCCCATAAAGTCTCGTGTACTTATACACAGACCCCTTAAGAAGAAAGCAATCATGCAAATGCTTACAGGAATCTCCCTACAGAGGCACTGCCATTTCTTCTTCACTTATTTTCAAGGAATATATGTCATCAGCTTTAATTTAAGCAAAGCAAATAAGTTTTTTGATCAGATGAATAAATACCCCTCTAATTGTGTAATAAATATCCCAATGCTGAAGACACAGTGAGCTAGAAGTGCTCTTGAGTGACTCAGAAAGCAGAGACTCGGTACATTTTATAGATATGTATGATACTAACACAGTGTTGACTGAGTGAAAACCAATCCTGTCTCAATTTCCACAGGAGTTTATCATCACATAACCCAGATATTGTAACCATTTCCTTGCTATTATGTGAAAAATTTCTTTCCTTGTTCACCAATTGGCTGGAGAAAAGGGGTGGGGGTGGGAGAGTGTCGTGGTTTGACACGGAAAAAGAATCTTCTTGGAAGGAAGAGGTCAATTTGGATATTGACACTTGGGGTGACCAATTGAAGGTGGACACGCCTCTGAGAACACAGAGGGGTTAAAAGCAGAATTCCCAGGGGAACTTGCTCTCTCTGGTTCTGGTCAGGGTGCAGTGCAGGACTCTTCCCTGCCCGGCCCCTCGCTGGGTGGGGGAGGGAAAGGCCCGAGGCCTGGCTGAGGTAAGGCCGAAGGGTGGAGGGACTGGAACCAGGCTGGCCCTGCAGATGGAAGGGTGGAGAAAATCTGGGATGTCTCCTTTCCCCCCCACCAGAGTCTCTCTCTCAAAAGAGATAGCAACAGTTTGCCAGCAGTACCGCAGGGAAGGAGGAGAGGGGGGGGGGCCCAAGGCCATAACTGCCCAGCTCCCAGGTGGGAGCCGGAGATCCGGGCAGAGAGACAGCCAAGGAGTTGGGACTTTTAACCCTTCCTTGAGAAATGAAAGCTTTGTGAAATTTTACTCCTCCTCGGCTTGAAAGAGAGGAAGAGAGACAGCCTGGGACCCGAGATGTTAGAAGGAGAAATTCTGGGTGGAAGGAGATGATGGAGTGGCTTCTGGCTGGACTTTTTCTTGTTAGCCATAGACTGAACTGATTTTCTCCTCCAAGAGAGAGAGACTGTATTTTAGGAGGATGCTGATGAGCCAAGAGACCTGCTTCAGCAGCTGAGGAAAACACAGGAGTGGAGTGAACAGAGAAAAGTTGGGGAGGTTTGTGGTGATGCCCCCCGTCTTCAGAGAAGAAGAGAAGATTTCTGTTCCTGAGACCCTCGGCCCCAGGGGAGGAAGAAAATGGGGGGGACTGTGGTCCCAAAAAATGAAAAAACTGAACTGTTGTTTTTTCCCTCTTGGCAAGAGTATCCTTGAAAGGAAAAATCCTAAAAGCAGTCTGTCCATCCATGCATCGGTGGTGAGAGCACTGTGCATGGAAAGGAGAGGGTCACACTGGCAAACTTTTTTTTCTCCGAGCGGTGCCATGTGTGACATGGAAACACAAGGAGTGGCAGCTGTGTTTCCTGGGGGTCTATGGTGCAAGGGAGCCTCCTCTCTCCCCTGATGGACTTAGTATTGATTATATTGAAGGGTCCAAATGTGTCTCCCTGTGCTTTGTTGGAGTTGGGTGGTGGGAGGAGGAATGTTTTGGAAGGTTTTTCATTTTGGATCTTGTGTGTGCTTTTCTTTCTTTTTTTTCTTATATAGTAGTGATAGTGGTAGTAGCTTAATAAAATTATTTTCCTTTGTTATTAAGTTTGGGTCTGCTTTGCTCTGTTCTTGATCACATTTCACAGCATTCAACTGAGAGGTTGCATTTTCATGGGGGCGCTGGCATTGTGCCAGTGTCAAACCATGACAGAGAGTTACGTGGGGATGTGGAGAATTATGTTCTGCAATGACAACTGCCCAAGTTAGTGCATTAATTATTTCTCAGTACTATCATGTAACAGTGTGTCCCTAAATAAAAGTAGTCAGCATATTTATCAGTGACTTAAAAATGTACTTTATCCTCTGTGGCACAATACCATGACTCAAAAGAAAGTCTTGAATTCTTCACCCAGAGATTTTTCATCTAGGGTCATACTCCTGTCTTGATTAAGAAAACAAAAAAGGGTTTTGCTTGGTTGTTTTGGGTTTGTTTATTTTTTTTGTTTGTTTGTTTGTTTGGTGGTTGGCATTTGTTGGGATTTTTTCCTTTCTTTTTTTTTTTTTTTTTTAGGAAAGCACAGTTTTTTATTTAGTTCTGTTATGAGATAAGATATTTACTACTGAACATGTGCTACAAATATATGACAGAGCAATAAAGACGATTTAATAGCCTGGGAATCTCTTGCTCAAGAGGGCTAAGAGGTCAAAAGTTATGGCTTTGACATATAACATACGCTTTCTGAGTGCCTTCTAACTGCAGGAAATGTTTTGATTTTGCAATTGTACAAATATTCGTGAAATCCTGAGGTATTTCTCAAAGTGATTCACTCATGTGGGATTTAAAAAATGGACTCTTCCTCTAACCACGTTACCTTAGCACCAACTGCCTTCATGAATGTGTACATTAGGAAGTCATGGACATCTCCTGAGGTATTTCCCCTCCTGGAAGGGGACTGTAATAATTACCTTATATGCAGAGCACTGCTGATGCGGGGAGAGATCAGCACCGGTATGGCAGCCACTGGACAAACAAGCACCAAGCCCAGCTGCACTGCACACACAAACACAAACCCTACCAGTTGCCTGCCAGATGGGCTCAAACCGTGCCTCTACAAGGGCAGACAACCCATGTCACACCATTCCTAACAACTGGGTGCTGCTGAGTCACTCGTGCCCAGGAAGGGGAAGCATCACACACAGCTGCTTTCCAAGGACTCACTGGTGTGAGCTGTCGCTAGACCCTCTGCAGTCAGCGGGCACAGATAAGCAAACCAACAGAACTATTCATCCCTGCTGCAGAGGATACAATGTCCCTTTATTTGCAGACAGCTTAAGATTTCAATAGAGACACAGCATAAATCAAATTTTTCTACAAACAGCTGGGTTATGACAAGACCTAACTTGCCTATGATTTATTCATTTATAAACAACTAGGAGAATAATAGGAATGAATGACACCAGTGATAGCTATAAGCAGATTTCTTATCCATTAGAACCTACAGGATCATGTGATGTTTCTACAGAGTCCCTGTTCAATGCTCATATTCAATGTGTGCCATGCCATAGCCCTCTGGAGGTATATAGAGCCCCAGGGAGGCAGCGGAACCCTTTGTGCCTCTTGGAGGTTGCTCCAGACCTTCATCCCTCTTATATTTACGAAACTTGCTTCTAAATGTTCAGCCTAAACTCAGGATTCACCATTCAGACTATTTGTATAAGTTGTGATAGCATTGTTCTATCCATTAAGGTAGCTTCTTCCCAGTCTGATACTGTCTTTTCTGCATATACCACGTTACAGTTTATTTTGATTCATTCAAATCTCTTAGCCCTGTCTCAAAAACCAGCATATTTCCCTGATTTTCCTTTTATTATATCTATCCAGTTAATATCCATATTCCATTAAACTGGGGACCAGAACTATACACAGTGGTCCTGCCAAGGACTTAGCAGTGTATTGTAAATGATATGAATGCTTTACCACTGCTGGGACTTTCTGCACAGTGGATCCTTATTTTCTGGATATACACAAGGGCTCCCTCATTCTTCCAGATTTAAACAGAGTAAATATGTACTTTTGTATTCTGCACAGTTTTAACTTTTATTCCATTTCTTAGCATCCCGCGATTCTACTCAAATGCCATCCAAACCTTCCTCTCCCTTCTCACTCTCTCTCAGCTCTCCACTGTGAAACATCACTGTGAGAAACACCTACACAAAGATCTTTAATGAAAGTATTTAGTTAGACACGTCCCAAGAACAATTCTTAAGGACACCAGTAGATACCTATTTCCAGAGCTTTTTTGATACAATCTCCTGTGTCCTCTTTCATCAGCTCTTTATCCAAGTTTAAACTCTGCTACTAAACTTCACCTCCTTCAAGTTATATAGTAACTTCATTTCATTACTTGGGTTACTGAAGTTTAGACTAGTAATTATCTCCACAAAATGAAACAAAACCAAAAACCCAACCATCCCACTGAGAAAGACAACCTGATAGAACTGATCTTCGCTAGCACAACTAAAGCTTTAGACTATTTTCCATTTACTTTATTTACCTTAAGTTTTCTTTCCTTCAGAGCACTTTCTGAAGCTGAGCATGGTCTCAAAGGCAGAATAGCCATGTGGTTTTCTTCATTTCTTGAAAATATGAGGGCCTCATTTTATTGCACAGACAGGTAGAATCAGTATTGCTTGATGACAGATTATATTGCTTACTTTTAAAATAAGGTATTTATCACTCTTTTTAAACTATACAAAATAGGAGCTTGACCTGGGTGTGCTGTGACTGGAAAATGATTGGAAAAGTGGAGATGATACATTTCTCTCTGAAGATTTAAGATTGTGAAATTCCATTAAGAATTACTTTCCTGTAGATCTCCTATGACCACAAACCTTTTACATGTACATGTAAACATCCTTTCTGTCTTCAGTACCATATAATGCTTTCATGGTACCAAAAGTCAACCTGATGTAACTTGGAGCTAACCTCTGATTCATTTTCTTCTTCATTAACATAAGTTTCTAGCATTCATGCCCTTTGCAGAGAAATAAGGAAGGTTGGTCTTTTAAATCTAAGTTAATTTTAAGGGAAATATAATTGAAAAAAACCAAACCCAGACAGTCATATCTGGGTCGCTGAAGCTCTATGAGCTGTACCTGATAAATTATCTGTCTGTGATGCCTCACAAAGCACTCTGCTACTTCCTGTACACCTTGTTTGTAAAGCTCTGTTTACTTACCTGTTACTTTTTGGCTAACTATTAACCACAATTAACCTGATGGACTTTTTTTCCAAACAGAACAAATATTTATCAGAAAAGCAAAACTTATTCAGTAAGCAAATGCAAATGTTGTCTCAGGCAAGGTCAGAGAGGTCATGGGGAGCAATAAGGTTCTATTTCCACATGCACTAATTTGTTCATTATTGCTGATTAAAAATTAGAGGGAGATAAGTAGAAGACCAGAATTGTAACTTTCTGTTTATTATGAATTTTTAAAAGGTATTATTTACAGAGTGGTTTGGGAATTAGTTCCAGATTGGAGGGAGAAAAAAAGATGTTTTCTAGGCTCGCTAACAAAAACATTTTAAAAATCACTGCAATGCTACTGACAAATTTTGAGTTTTTTTCTTTCCTACTGTCTGTTTCTGAGCAGCAAGCAACAAAATATTTCAGGAGAGCAATGGATGTTGCATCCTACCAAGTACTCCTGCATCCTTTGCTGACCACTCCCTGGCATCTCCTCTTGCTCTAACATCTGGGCTGATGGCTTCTGTCCCCTTCACTGTGTCCCTGTGGGACAGACCCACAGGGTTTATACCTGCAACACAGTCTTATTGATTTGAGACACCACTCTTACAAATGGTTAAGTCTTGTCTCCTCAAGTTTAAAAAAATCACTAGCAATTAAAGCAGGTAAACCCAAATTTTGTGGTAATGGTGCCAAAATTAGCACAGGCTATGGCTGAAATAAAAAATGAAAAGAGACCATCAGATGATACTGTAAGTGTTGGCAGATCAGTCTAACTCCCATCTTTCTTGGCCAGGGGAGGAGGTTTTTCAGCAGATACTGCAGACATCTAAATCTGAGAGCTCACATTGTAATAAAACATTTCACTTTTCCCAGACGGTGTTCTCCTATTCAAGCATGTTTGTGAAACCATGCTGCCAAATCTGTGATTTCACAAACTTTTCCACGGTGATAACATAAACAGTGAGTAGTGATTTATCTGAGGGATCAAGCTGCACTAGAAGGGGAATGTCAAAAAATGTTCATTTGAAAGCATTCTGTCCCTGAGGAAGGATGAAAGCTCATATACATGTATAAAATGAACCACAAACCCCAGATCTGACAAGCTTCTTTTGGTGTACTTTCTGAAAATCCATATAAAATTCAGTGAACTGAAAAAAATTGCAAAATAAAAAGTCTTTTTTTTTTTTTTAACTGAATCAGCTCTGTCTTTCCTCTTAATAAAGCAAATTTGTGAGATTTACACAGCAGAGTATTAAGAATATTCTCTGTAACTCACTGAGCTTTCATGCTCCCTTTTAAATTAGTTGATGATGGCTTTCTCAGGGAAGATCAGATTTTGCTCTCAGTTACATCTACATCAAAACAGAAGTAATGACACTGACTGGGGCAAAATTATTCTAGATCTACATCTTTCTCACAGACAGCACCAAGAAAGAACAGTTTAAAGAAAATCTAGTTAATTAAATCCAAATTCATCACACTTTTTAAAGTTATGAGCATGAAGAAAAACTAGACTTATCATGTTTATCTTATTGCCAAGGGGCCCTCACTATAAAATCCCCTTGAATTCAAAACTGAATGAAAACATCTATTGTAGCAGGGAAGCTATGGCAGAAAGGAGAATAAGAACTTTGACAATTGCCTGTAGTTTTGATTAAATGGTCCTTCCAGTATGAAATTATCCTCTAAGAGGGCCACAGTCTTGAATTCACTCTCATATTTCCTTAATGGTTTTCACATTTTATTTTCTCTACTGCAGTCAAAACAACTTCTTTGGCAGTCCTATCTTCCTGCAGTACACAACCTGTGTGACCACTCTTATCCCCACAGAAGGCATTTGGGACTACATCCTCTTCTGGATGAAAGTGAGAGCATCTGTCTTCACCATTGAAATGAAACATTTCTCATTTTTGCAGAGTTCTTAGGGCCTTGGTTTAAGTGCTTGAGAAAGGGAGGATATCACATAGGGCTGCTTATGCAATTATCGGGTCATGTATTCACAGTACCAGAGGATCAGAGGATGGAGAGATGTCACCTGCCCCAGCACGCACATCTTTTCCTGGTGCCTCTCCCTCCATACTCCAGAAAAACCACACACATAGGTGCTGTTTAGAAGAACCACATAATCTGAAAGTGCTTTTTAAGCTTTGTTTTTCTCCTCAAAAGAGATGCTCAAGTGAGTTTAAAAATTGTGATAAAGCTGCCTATAATGTAACCTATCCCATAGTTTATCACACACTTACTTGAGTACCACTTATAGTTGGGCAGAATCATGCAGGGAAACAAATGCACCAGAAAGTATAAACTCTGTCTTAACACACTATTCTGAAGGTCAAATGAGAATCAACATCTCAAAAGCAAGAGGAAGAAATTATGATCTTGCATATATTGGTTAATGTTTTTTGGTGTGCACCATCACCCTGTCTAAATGAGGACATAGTATTGAAGAGCCAGAAGCCTGGAAAGACAAATATTCCCATCATCAATAGGAGGGCTGTACTCCTTGTGATCAGTCACTGTCAGTTGCTAATCAAGGTTTTCTCTGTATATATCCTCAACCTTGGCTCCTTGTGGTTTTATTTTTTCACTTGGCACTTTTCCACTGAGATTCAACTTTTTCTTTAAAGATCTAACCTCTGCAATCTGCCTTCTTCCAAACAAGCAGCCAGAGTGCAGTGAACCAGAAGGCTGCTCTCCCCCGGCCTCTCTCAAAATAGTTAAGAGAAAAAGGCAAAGAGGAGAAAGGTCTTGTTTTATGAAAGCAAAGCCCAGGAGTGAAGAAGGCATGAGCTTACTGTGCAGTGAGGAGTGCACCTGTGAGCTGTAGGTTGGGTGGGTTGGCACAGGCCAGGGGACATTGCTCCCACACCCTTGTGCCCATCCCAGAGCCAACACTGCTTCCTTCCCCACTGCCTGACATCATCAGCCAGAAACTCCCAAAAACAAAATCCTTTTGCCTTCTTATCCACATCATCCAAAACAATTTTCAAGCTGAAAATCAGGGCTATGACGCACTCAGAGTTCATTTGCCCAGAGCAAATGTGATAACCAACAGCAGTTATTGTTTGTTAATATATGGAGCCTTGTGTCCTATCGCTTTATTAAAATGTCTGCATGTATTTATCCACATTCAGGAGGCATTTAATCTTCTCTGTGACTACTAATAAAAAATCCCTGCCAATATTTGATATTAAAGTAGCATGCCTTAGTGAAGTCCTAGTTTCCAGGAGTCACGAGTAAAAATTGTGAATCACAAAAAAAATTTAAAATACTAGATTACATGAGTTGGATAAAAAATAAATAAACCCCACCATAAACCAGAAAATATATGCAAAAATAAATACAGCCACATTTTAAGGGTGTGTTTTACTTTTAGGGGTTGATGGTTCTGTTAATGGCAGCTAAAGGGGGAAAAATTACTGGGGTCATCTGTGATGGCAATGAGGTAAGAAGTAGCACCCCAGCCTCCCAACACAGACACCAAGTGAATTGCAGAGGGGAGACCTGACACTGTGCTTGCCTCTGGCAGCACTGCTGGGGCTGTTCCCAGCTCAGCTCCTAGTGCTGGCTGGGCATTATTAAGGGAATTTCCCAGTAAGGGCGGAATCACTGCCTTCTGAAGAATACACCAGTCATACTGAGTGGGTACTGTTAAAAAAAAAGAAAGAAAGTACTTTTCCAATTATTAAAACACATAACTCTTATCCTTGGTACACTCTTGGCTTTCTTATAATAGCTTATATTTATCTGGGGCAACTGAAGACCCTTTGCAGCAAGCCAAGTGAACCCAGCTCACTCTGCACAACTGGATTTCTATTTTCATCCTCAAAGAGCCACACATTGAGAGGTTTCTCAGCCACCACAGGGTGCTGAGAACCATCCTGCCCAATATCTGCTGGTTCATGGTGTAGTCATGCTCCTGAGAGTCAGGGCTGGTCCATGACAAAAGGCCAGGTAAGCATCATGGAGCAAGACAAAACTTGCCCAAGCACGACAAGTGGCTGAAGCCAAGGTTACTGTGAGCTGCAAGAGCTTTTGCCCTGCCATCCCAAGCCACAGCTGAGCACAGAAGTCAGTATTCTGCTGCAATACCGCATGCCCCCCAGCTGATTTAAATCAGAAATAATAATAAAAAATTAATTTCACATGCTGACTTAACATACATAGGATTTGGGAAGAGCAAATGAAAGAGGGCGATGAACAGACAGAGTAGGTGCAGTCAGCTGCTCACCAATAACTCAGGCCAGGGTTTGCATGGCCATGGCGTCAGCTTCTGGGCTGTGAACAGAAAAATCCAAACACCAACCAGCAAAACTTGACACGTGGGAGAAACATCTGGGCACTCACTTGGGGCACAGACTCTTCACTGGATCTGTCACCCACTCAAGTCTGCTTTTCACATTTTAGCGGATGAGAGAAAAACAGGGCAGCAAAATCCCTGAGACACAGGATGGCGTCAGGTCTCCCACCCACAGGTACACTCCTACTCTGCCCTTGATGGCTGCTACCCAGCAAGGCACTAAGAATTTGATAGGACAAACCCATCCTCAATAAACATGTCGCATCTCATTTGGGAATAGAATTATGCACAGCAAAGGACAGGGGAGTTACATATCAGGTCTTACCCAAGACTTTATTGCTGCTGATACCATTCATGTACCACTCACAGGCAAACGATGTGAGGCCAAATGGGAATTACTCACAGTATTTGGCATGACACAGGGCTTTATTATGAAGAAACAAAGGTCACTTTGGTCCACTTCATGCTGGAGACTGAGAAGTCTAAAGCCAATGCAAGTTATTGCTTCTACAGGCCTCTCTGAAATACATGCTAGAGCCATTTAGGTACCCCCGAGGACACTAACATCTCTGCCACCTCCATCTCTACCACCCTCCAGGGTGATATCTGCTAGGATGTGGAGGCACCAAGCAGGGCAAGAAGAGAATGATGACAAAGAAATCTAATAGAGTTCTTGCACAAAATCACCACCCATGTCTGCTCTTCCTGAGAAACAAAGCAAATTATAGCATTTGGGGATGATCCTTACAGCTGATCAAGGCTGCTAACTGTCAAAGAGGCTCCAATGTACACACATATATCTGACATAACACACAGTAGAATATGAATTTTCCTGTGGACTATGATACAATTGCTTTCTTAATTTCCATACCTACAACAACAAAATTTGAAATGGTCTGTATAAAATAATTCCCTTAACACTTGCTCTGACTGACAGCATAAGGGGACTACCACAGGCCACATGCTTAGGATTACTATACCAAATTCTGCCTTCTCTTAGCAGTATCCTCTGACTTGAAGAGATAAAGACATGAGGGAGAACACAGTCCACAGCACACAGCAAGTAACAGGAACAATAAATGCAGTTACCTGTGCCCTGAAGCAAACACATGTCCCTGATCTGCTGCCATGGGAAAATACCCTGTTGAAACTACCAGCGATTCAGCCCAGAATTTCAAATCATGTTTGTGCCTGCAGCACTGGCAAGAACACCAGAGGGGTTTTCCCTATGGATGCTCAAGTGTTCCTAGTGACAGGGTCTCTGGCCATAGCCTAAAACATGCAAGGCTGATCCATGTTTTATGGCTCAATTCCAGGACTGCCTTAAATAATTAGGCAACATTAGCCAAACTGCAGTTAGGAACATGAACAAGGGCAATGTGAAGCTGGTTTCAAAGAATGGTTAATCCCCATGTGAATTTGAGAGTATTTATTTAAATATCCACTCTTTTTTAGCATCTGCATAAATGACAAAGTTAATGCCCCTAGGAAGACTGACTCATTTGGGAAAAATCAAGAGCTTCCAATAATTTCTCTTGTACCTGTCCCTTCTTGCTTTATTTGTAATGAAGAGAACAACTATGAACCAATAGACAATGTGTTCATACTACTCCACCTTCCTTTTTAAAGCTATGAGAGATCACAGGCAAACGGAGATGACATTCTATCCTTTCCCTCAAAGACACACAGCTGAGTCTGCCTCTGCACACAGAAGGCACTTTGTGTGAGCAGTGGCAAAACTGATTTTTTTCCTCTTCTCAGCGTTAGCATAACCCTGTCAGCTTCCCCATCCTTTCTTCTATTGAAATCTATTTTTTTGAATGAAAAATTATTAAACCAAAGATCTGAGAAACCTATTCTTGGAATTTGAGAGGGGGAATAGGAGAGATATAACTGCTCCTAAAAATTTATTAATTTTTTGCAACCTTTCTTTTCTTTTTAGCAAATTATCAGAGCTTATTGTTGGTACTAGCACATGAACACATCTGCAATGACAAGTGTCATATTAATGAAAATACCTTTAAAAATACAAATTATTCATGCCCCATTAACTGTGAAGGGCACACCTGTGTCCCCTCTCTGCAGAGGGATTGGCTCTGACTGGATAGAGCCTGGTCTTTCACCTTAAATCCAACACAGCTGCCCACAGGGACATGGAACAAGAATTTGGTGGCACTCAAAACTGTGACAGTGACTTAGTGAGAGCATTTTAATTCCTCAGGGAAGGTTTTGCAGGCGAGGGGATAGCAAGATCTCTCTACTTCTTTTTTTTTTTTTTTCTTTTTACAGATGCTTCATTTTCAGTGTTTTGTGGTGAGAACAGAAAGTCAGTATCTAGTTACTGCTCTGTATATTTACATAGCCTTTAAATATTTTTATTAGCTGCTAAGCAGTTCATTCTGACTGCTAGTGACTTGCTTCAGGGCCTCACAGAACTGTCTGGTGGGAATAATGGTGAATAAAGGTGACTTAATTTTATACTTTTTTACTAATAAACCCATTCATGTTAGGTCTTCTCAAATAAAAGCAGAATTTCACTAGGGAAGGTTTGAGTAGAAGGGGTGGTTATTCCCATTCAGCTCTCTGCCCTGTGTTTACCAAGAGTGGCAGAAACTAAGCAGTTTACATGACCACCTGAAATAACAGGATTTGTACTGTTTTAACTCCATAGGAGTTGGTGACTCACCAGCAATGATACTACACTTCAAATAAAGATATTCAGCTCCACTTTTTTAGTTTAGCAATTGAGCCTAGCAGGAGAGGGAAAGAGGGGGTCCAAGCTGTCATTCCTCTATTAATATTCTTCCAATAATTAGCTGTTTCTCTCAGTTTTCACCTTTATATTTCATGCCAGAAAGCAACAGCATACCATGAACAGCATACCAAAAGAGAGTGCTACTATTTTGAAGTGTCAGCGTTCGCAGTATGAACTGCTCTGTGTAAACAGTGAGATCTTCCCCTGCTTTGAGAGAACCAGATGTTTCAGAAATAAAAAAAAAAAACACCAAACCTCCCCACATGGAAGACAGTTATAGCAGGGAAGAGATTCATCCACTAGATTGACTGATGTACTTTTTTATTGCTGGTGGAACAGGTCTGTTTTCACCTTTTTATTTCTTCTGGCTAATCTGCACTGTTCAGGCAGAGAGGCATAAATCAGTTTTTCACAGTCATGTCTTAGAGAAATCTTTAAATGCAAGGCTACATCTTCTACTATGTCTGTCCCCTCTTTCCTACAGAAACTGTCCTTGCTTTATTAAGATGCAGGATATGATTGATTGTAGTTTCTTGTTTTTTTCCTAACTCCGAGCCAAGGTTCATGGACACTGCTGGGAAGCACATTCAACAATACTGTCTTCCCAAGGGGCAAACAGAGAGAAGAGAACAAAGCCATGAACATGCTTCTATTCCTCCTGACAAAGCCTGCTCACATCCCACCTCTGAGCATGAGTTAAAGGGAGCAAGGTTTTGGCTGTGGCTTGCTCAGAAGGGCTAACAGAACAGGGATCAGCCCAACAGGACTTTAATTAGTATTTGAAGTGCTAATTTCCAGCGGCAACATGCTGGACTTAGAGATAACTGAGAGGTCATCTTACAGTGTTTCATTCACCTCTCATTAGAGAGAAATCAGTGTTCAATGCATTACTGAAAGATTGCATTTAATTAGGCAACATGAAGGTAACCAACACAGCCCTGTACCATGTCCAAAGAAGTAAATATCTGCAAGATTTTCTCCCTCTAACTATCATGAATCAAAGTTCAATTTCCTGCTAAGGTGATATAAACTTCTTTTCCTGAGGTAAAAAATCCTGTACTTTCCCCCTGGCTCCTTTTATTGTTGAAAGAAAACCTCAGAATTACACTAGTGAGGAATGAACTTGCCCTTTCTTCTGTCTTAATAAGAAAAATTGACAGTGGGTAATTGTGTTGTCTATCTTTGTAAAAGGCAGTATAGATGTAAAATGTTCATGGCTGAGCTCAAATTATCTTGTACATGATGAATGAGTATACAGGAATTGTGTTTCAATACTGAAGTCAAGCACCTGATTTTATTCTCTGCCTAGAAAAACACAGAGCTGAATACTGGCTACAGCTAAAGAAATTAAAATAATGATGAAGTTAATTTACTTGGTTGGGTACCAGAAAAACATAAGAGTCTTTGCACTGTAGGCTCTATGTCTTCTTGTAAATTGTCAAGAAAAGATGTTTTCAATCCTGTTTTCTAACAGGTTCACTCAAGGACCCCTAAGGAATCCCATTTTCACACATGTTTATACTTACATCTTTTCATCCTGGTGTCCTCAGAACAGCACAAATTAAAACCAGAACCCCTATAACAAGGTGCCTAAGCAAAAAATACAAACATGGTCTGCATCAAAAGAACCTGGGCTACAGGATCTCAAATTTCTTTAAAATACAGCTGCTGGAGCTACCATCCACAGCTATCTATGAAAATCTGTTAAATTGCTCAATCAGAAAGGATAAGCCCTGGTTTAGTATATAAAAGAAAACCATCATAAAATTAGAAAACTAGGAACAAGCTGAATTGCTCAAATCCCTTTGCCAGCTATGACGCTCAAGTCTCTTCATAGAATCTGCTCTGCTACTAGGCAGGCTCAAGCCAAAGCCTGAAAGCCAACAGGCTGCAGTGTCTGCTAGACCAGGAAGAGAAATCTTTTCCAGACTTGCCAGCTGAACACTCTCTCCCGCGTTCTGCAGGTTTGACCTGTCTGAACCAGGGATCTGGAAGATCTCTGCTTCTGGAAAGGGGCACAGCAGCCACCTGGCCACATCTGCCTAGTGCTCAACTGAGATAACCAAACTATAACTTCCTGCAAAATCTGCTTGGAATTCCAGATTTTGGGCAGAGGAGCAACTTTGCTGAAATGTGTGTTCCCAGTCACAGTATTTCTAGGAGGGTTGCAATGATTACCTTCAAAACCAGAAATACACATTTTGCCATCACTCATATTACTATACAAGAAAGTAGATTTCTGGCACCATATATTTTAAAATAATTTCCCTTCCTGTTGTTATGCAAAAAGTGCTTGTAGGCAGTAGACCACATAGCCTATTAAAAAGCTTACAAAATGACCCTAGAACTGATGAACAGACAATCATTTAGTTTTCCAAAACATTTCCAAGTTGGGAAACATGACCTTTCATTTGCAAGGAAAAATGAAAAGTTGCCTTTACCACTCTCTTGCCTTTCAAATCACTCTGCAATACACCCAGAGGACCTTAATATTTTTTTCTCATCTTGTATATTAAAAATTCAGCTGAAATCTTTCCTGCCTGAGCTTAATGAAAATTACAGAGCGACAAAACTCCTTTCTATCTTTTTTGTCACCACTCACTATCAAATAACTTTTTGGAAGGCTCTGAAAGTGGTAATGCATAGACCAGGCTTTCTAATATGTTTGGTTTTCATAGATCGGGTAAGTCTTTTATGTTAATACTCTTCATATGAAACCCAGATGGATTTAATATAACTTAAAGAGACAAGAAAAAGTGCATAGGATTAGGGATAGCAAAAAGGTAAGATGCTGTAATATGGGGAAAAATGTTCCTCCTTGTGGTCTCCAACTACACTTAGTAGTTTGGGACCACAGAATTTAAAAAGAACCTAGAGCATGCTTCCAGCTGCTGCGCATTTTTCTCTTAGAGATTTAACAATCTTTATTATATTATAATATAGATGCTTGAAGATTCTATTAAAATTCTAAATCAATGAGACTGCTGTTATCAACACAATTATCCTAAATAGCAATATCGGTTCAGACATACACCTTTTTTACATCCCAGACAGACTGGTGACTATTTGGGAGTTGAAGATCTGCTTATATTTCAGTTGTAGGCAGTTTCCCTCAGAAAACCTCTTTTCCAAAAGATTATGATCACCTTATTTCTTCAAAACCAATATAATCAAAAGAGAGAGAAAAGGATTTAATATTAAACTATTTTGAAAATGTTAATGCACAAAATAATCTTCAAAGGTTGTTTCTGTCCTTTCTCAAAGTTTGAATTATAGATAGGCCATCAGGAAAAGGACTCCTTTGTTACAAAAGCCACTGTGAGAACTACAATTCTAATAACAACTATTACAAATAAATACAATAAGTTCTTCTCCTAGCAAAGAATAAAGTTATTTCTGGCCCTGGTAGTGTTATTTGCAGACTAGTATATGCTACATAGTCATTTAAGTTCGTCATGACATAGTGCCCTGCAAAAGAAAACAGTAAATGTGAGTTCCTGTAAGGGTAGGGTACTAGGGATAGTGGCATGCCATTTTGACGCCTTTATTGGATGTTTGAATTATGATACTGAGCACAACCAGTACTCTCATGCCAAATGACAAGGGCAGGGTTAAGTTCTAAACGTCTCATCAGAAACATATTTAAATATACACACAACAGCTTCATAGCTGCACTTAATCTTACATGCAGCCAAGATCCCAATGATTCCAGGATAGAAGAATCAGCCTCTTAATATTTGCTGAGCAACAAAGTTACACCATATAACAAAAGCTAAGTATCTCTCCTGAGCTCCAAATACTATTAATATTGGAAAATGCATTCATAGAGTCCAATAATTTCATTATAAAGTAGTTGGTTGTAAGAAGGACATCTAGTACGTATCTCTGCCATGCATTTCAGCTTCATATTGTGTTCCTAAGTTACCTTCCTCACAACGGCTTAGCACAAAACTCACTTACTTACACAAATGTTCTGAAAACTGTCATGCTAAAAAAAATTATAAACAGAAAGCAAATTTAAAACAGCCATTTTAAAAAATTGAGGAAATCTGCACACACAGCTGATTTCGCCCCCTAATTTTCTACTTGAATATGTCTATCACTGCAGGAAACACCTTATACTCTTCCACGATACTTCATACTGCACTCAGTAGTACTGAAAAGCATTAGAGTAACAAAATGTTAACTATAAACAAAAATGTCCTATTCTTCTTCACCTCTTCACCAGAAGAGCCAAAAAACTTAATTCTATGACACAGATGTTATCTTTTTTTTTTTTTTTCCAATGCAAAGAACTGGATCAAAGTTCAGAGACTGAGAATGCTGAAGATAAACAGGCTGCAGATCAGTCAGCTGCTGTTAACCCAATTCATTTTCTCCCTCATACTGGGCTGGAGAAAATAACAAACAATTGGTTTGGGACCAACATTCCTTTCATGCATCAAATCAGCTCTTCTTTTATCTTGCTAGGAAGCAAAAAAAAAAAAACAAACCAAAAACAAACAAAAAAACCCAAAAACCCTAACACCCAGACAAATTATAACAAATGTTCGTACAACTCTGATATAACAGTATGCTGAAAACATCTGTACAACCAGATATAGTTCCTGTGAGCAAAACCCAGCTGCGATTGCGCAGTCTCACGACCATGATGTCATGATCTACAAAAGGAAATGTACATCTATACAACGCCCTTGAAGTTATCAAAATTCAATTTCAAACTAAAGGAGACATAAAAGAAAAATTTTCTGGCCAGATCCATCTCCATGATTTATTAGACAAGAAGGCTTCTTTGCTGCTTGGGATCTTCAGCGTGGGAGAACTTCCAATTAACTGCACTGCAGATCGTGTATTATCACAGGGCTCGGCAAGCAAATCACCACCAGCACTGTAAGATGTGAGGTGTCTGACACTTCCCAAAAAATGTAGAAGGTCAGTACATGCAGTCCTCAGCCAGGTGGGATAGAGTTGGGAAAGTGCTCTATTCATACATTAGGTGTCAATAACAGCAGTGATAATGTGCCTGTTGCTTAAAGAAAGGGCTGAAGTGTCTGCAGTGCTTTAAGCAAAAGGAGCAGTATCTTCTGGTAACATTATGGAAAAAATGAGATTTTGCACTTAAGTCAGTGTAGAGCTCAGTGTCAAAGCCTCTTGACCAGTCCCTCCTTATTTTAACGTCATGCCATTAAACCTAACGCGTGCACAGTGGCTTTTCATAAAGCCTGACCTTTAAGAAAAAGCCAGTGGTATTACACAACAAACAGCAGCAAAATACCCATTGCTATGGAAGGACAAAAGAGAAAATCCCATTTCCAAAGGAAAATCAGGCTTCAGAACTGGAAGGCAGTGCCACATGCCTCAGCCTACATCATGGGTCACCAGCATGGCCTCAATCTTAAGAGGGTTTATAAAATTTCCTTTTCGATAGAAAAGCCACAGACCACATTCTGTGGCATTGGGATCCACCAAGACATTTACAAATCTCTGCAGCAGACAGGGTATCCCTCTGAAGAGCATGTTCATGTTAGTGCCTCAGGTCAGGCAAGGGATGTACTGGTAGAGGAAGAAGTGTCTTTGGTTCATGGATACCTGGACACCCTCCCCAGTGCTCCTCTGGGATTTTTAAGTGCACTTTGAATGACTCATTCTGGCACTGACTCCACTGGGTGCACACTGCCTCAGGCAGAAGCCCCAGTCTCATTGTATTTCCTGCCAACTAGCAGAAATTAGGCAAATACCAATACCTTGATAATTTTGTACCTGGATACCATGCTGGAACAAGGGGAGACCATGCTCTAAGACTTCCCTCCATAACAGTTCTGGGATGAGAAACGCTCCAGGCTTTTCCCTGTTGCAACAGCCACTAATGCAGCTGCTGAACACCCACTGCATCAGCAGCACAAGGACAATCCAAAAGCATCTGGTCAATTCAAGTGGCGGGGGCTGAGCCTGCGTGTGGTAGGAGAGGCCAAAGAAAAAGGCAACACAAACAAAACCTAACCCCACGCCCCCTGATTTCCTTCTTCTAAACAGTACCAGAAAAAGCCAGATGTGCGTGTTACCAATTTTGTCCGGAAAAACTCCTACATTGCAGGTTTTTTCCTTCTTCCTTGTAACGCAAGTCCAAAAAAAAATGTGGCAAAGAGAAACATTATGAGCAGTTCCCTCAAGAGGGAAGGAGAGAGATGCCTAGAAATATAATACATATTGACTACAGAGACTGCTGGATTCCAGGAAATAAAAAAATATGTATAGCAAACAAACCAAAGAAACATCACCTCTGACAACTCAGTCTCCACTGATGAGCATCCAGATGGGGAAGAATTAATTTTTCTTGCTGTTATTCTACCTCTATGAGAAAAGGCAGATAGGGCTCTGACTACAGAAAAGTGAGATAATGTAATTAGCCAAATATTTGTACAGGAAAATGATGCAAGGATGATTGTAAGATGCATATTGATTGTGAAAGAATAACAAAGAGGTTGGCAAAAGGACTCCAGGGTAGCTTCTCCTCACCACCCAGAGGGAAAAGGATCATTTAAGGGGAAGAACGAACGCACATGCGATCTACCCTAAAATCTAACTCAACTCCTACTCTTTTTGTAGGATAAGCTACAAGCCAGTCTTGTACAAGGCATGCCAGAAGCCTAATCCAAGGGTTTCAATGCGTGAAAGTCAAAGAAAGCACCTGCTGTGCCCTAAAAGAGAAAGCACCCAATGTGTTGTAATAACTTGGTTTAGCCATAGCTCTAATATGTTGGAGAGATGGTGCAATGGCAACATTGGAAGGCTCATTGAGAAAGGCTTTTGAAGATACTTTGCTTCTTGCCACCTCTCAGGAGCCAGCTGAGCCCTCTTCTTTTTCTCCATCTCTCTGGGGTTTTGAATCCACTGCAAAACTCCTCTTTGAGAGTGGGTGTATTCATTAACCTTTAGGGAAATGTCTCACCAGACTAATTAAGTCAGGTGACATTTTATAGGCAGTGAGTGCTTTTCCAGGAATGTTTCTGTACTTGGCAGTAACGTATTTGGATAAAATTCCAGTGTTGTTCCTAAGGCTTAAAGCTGGAAGGAGAAATGAGGACATTTGTGTGATGAGAAATGAGAAATGTGGCCCTGGTCTTCACCTCTGTGGCACGTTTCCTCTGAAGAAGCACAGATGGGAAGTGATAGCATATGTTAGGAAATACATATGTTTTACTTTTCTAACAGCCCTAGACTATTACTTGCTAAAAGTTTGAGGCCAAACCCTTTAAATCATTAAGTTTTCTTTCAGAATTTCAGAATAAAGAGACCAAACCAACAGTGCAAACTATTTCCATTTCCCTCCTTCCCCAGGGCATTTTCCCTCTATACCACAGGCTTCCCTCCTGAAAACAGTCATCCCCAACTCCCCAGACAGCCTTTCTGCATCAGTCTCTTTTGGGAAGCTACTGATTTTAACCCAGCAGCAACTCTTCCCCTTAACTAACCTGCACGTGGGCAAAATCCTGCACAACTGATTCCCCTGACAATACACCCTCTCCATATAGAAGCCATAGCTGGCAAAGAAACTCTGGTCTTAATTATATTTAAATGCAATTTACTCTAAATGTAGGCATGTTTTGGCTGGCAGATTTAAAATCTCATATGTTTCACTGAAAGCATGTAGCCATGCCTCTGTGCTGACTCTGAGGACATTCTCCATTTTGTAGGGTAGCGCTGAAACATAACAGAGAAAACCTGGTGCCCGAGAGCACCAAAACCATTCACAAGGAGGACAGAAATTCAGAATAGACTGGATCTGAGTGGTGGAAGAGTTCAAGACCAGGTTGGATGAGGCCCTGAGCAACCTTACCTAGTGGGTGGAGTCCCTTTCCACGGCAGGGGAGTTGGAACTAGATGATCTTTAAGGTCTCTTCCAACTCAAATCATTTTATGCCATCCGGATGGCCCTTGTCTTTGAGATGATGTGAAATATGGACTCTGTTAACATCATCTAGTAGCCCTGTAGAGTTTTATTAAAAACAAAGCATCTCCCCATACAACCCATGCCAGAACTTAAGGTTTACACTTATCAAGAAGGTAATAAAGAGGGCAGAGAAAAGGTGTGGCCACAAGAATGCTTGTTGACTCTCATGAGAAAATGAGATATCATTCTGGGTATCATGATTTTATTCTTTACTGTGGATACTCAAAAAACCTTCAAAAGTATCACGGGAGCATTTTGATGACATATTTACAAATAGGTGCTTATCAATTGGGGTGGTCCAGAACCATTTTTTAATAGCAGGATTAAGTTTCCTTCTTCCAAATCCAGAGCTATTTAGAAGCTGAGCAATATACCACAAATAGAAATATGAACCAGAGTGGTCTGTACTAAAAAGCCACAGATTTATTTTTCCAATGTATGGACCATAAATATTGTTAGAGAAGAGAAACACCAAACATACACCATCTGGCACACATCTTTAACTTACACACCAAAGTTGTTAGCAGCCTTATTCCAACCATGGATCTATTCTACTGAGGACATTCCAACTTTTAACTCTGTATTATATTGTTTCAGCCCACAGCTGAAAAGCTTCCACTATAAACAATTTTCTGCTTTTTTAGAGCCCTGTTTGGCTATTTAAAGGCCTACAAAAGTCTGACTGGAAGCTCAGCTGGTTGAAATCAAAGCAGCTTCAGGGCATGAGACTTTTCAGATAGCAACAAGTTCTGTAGCAGATGATACTGTACTGGCCTCTTGGTGATAAAGGAAGGGGCTGGAAGAGATGGTGGCAGTAGCAAGGGAGTTGTTAAAGTTGGTTGAAAGAGCACCAGTTACTTAAACAGAAAAGCTCTACTAATATTTCCCAAACTTCCTTTTACAAGGGGTGTATATACTAAGTAAAAATACCAAATATGCTACCTTTTCTGCTCACATGACTGCACAGAGAATAAGCCATACAAAATAGAGGGAGAGCCTTTTAGGGTGAAGAATTTAAAAGTTAGGATGTTAATTATGTGCCAAGTCCTTGAAAAGCAGAGCAGTTTATAAACAGTGAATCCTTTCTGACGAGTGCCAGTGCTGGGGTTAAAGCTTAATTGCAAACCTCTGAACCCTTCTCAGTGTTTCTGCAATTGCTAACTCTCTCCACATGCAGTATGCATCCAACTCCTACATTCAGAGCACTTGCTATGTTTAGGGTTTTTATTACAGATTCCTGCAGAAATCTAGTGAGCAATAAACCTACAGACGTCAATAATGACCATGACAAGGGTATTCTTACTAAGGTTCTCTGAATCACTCAGTTATTTATCAGTTAACTCGAATAAATATTGACTTGTTCTTTGCACTGTCCTCTACAAATACAAACCCACCAGAGGGCTCAAAAGGCTAAAAAAAAATCAAAGTTGCTAGATAAATATGAAAAAGAGCTGGTTATTTGCCCTGGGATTTTCCTGGTGTTTCAGATTTCCAGTTTATCAGATGTTGGCATTTAGAGAATAATCTTAAAGAAAGAAGACCTGATATTAATACAAAAACCTGAGTAGCTGAAGTTTCAGTTGGTTTGTTGGCTTATAAAGAAACCATCCAGAAGAAAAACAAAACCAAGAAACCACTTCTTAATCTGGCTAAGTTTTCTTTCCAGAAACAGATAAACACACATACTCTGATTTCCATGGGTTTGAAAAAAATCAATGATAATTAAGCCTGGAGCAATTTCCTACATCTTTAGCTACAAGTTTTCTGCTTCTCTTTCTTCTCTATGGCATAAATTCTTATCTGAGTGATTTAATTTTTGGCACGTAAATTGAGGCCTCTATTTTCCAACAGAATCAAAATATCAGCAAAAATACTAGTCACAGAATAAGGGATGCAAAAGAGCACCTGAAAGCAGACACCCTCAGCATCTTCATCTGAGCACTTGACCAATAAGACACTCAAAATCACAGGACGCTTGACAATGTGATGCTTCTGTTTACTTGCTTTTATCTCACCTATAAGAAGTAAAAAAGTAGTGAAGACAATAGAAAAATCAGTTTCCATTCAAAGTCACTCATGCAGATCAAACACAAGTTCAGGCTGGCTGCATGTGACCTCATATATAACTTCTTCTGTTACTGTAATAACAAAACATATAGAAGATATGGGCTCTAAAAAAAGCACAGGTTCACATGACAATCTATCAATTCTCCCATGGCCCCTTAATTAGCAAACAAAGGCTCTAGGGAGCCAGAACAGAAACATTTCCATTGACCTTGGTGCTGTTTCAGTTAAAATTTTGACTTCTCTCTCCCTGGGCACTAGCATAAAGCTGGCTCTTCTATTCCTCCACCACTGGGCAAGTTGAACACAACAACTCCTACCCAGCTGTGAGGTCATGGAAAGGTAGGCCAGAAGTGGTGGAAAAGGAGAACCTGGCATACCAATGAGGAGGGCAACTGGGGTTACTGTGATGAGGCACCATACTCAGGAGACACAGGAAACATCAACAGAGAAGAATCTCCTTTAATTCTACCACTCACAGAGTATGTGGTGCCCAAATGTTACACTGAGAAGTGAAAGATAAAGCCCAAGAAGTAACACTTTCAGAAGTAACTATGGTTAAATGGTTTGTATTATCCTGGATTATAGGGGACACTTGTTGCCTGAAAGATGTATGCACTGATGTTCTGCTGCTGATTTACAGGTAAAAAACCCAAACCACAGTAACAACAACTTCCCCTAAGAAATTTGTATAAGAAATACGTATAGTAGCAGAAATAGCTATTCAAGGCCGTTAAAAGGAAAAATCTTTCCATTTTTATGAAAAGAAAAACTTAAACAATCTATTTGAATGGCTGTCAGACTAACACTTTTTGTAAGTTTCCCCCTACAGCTGTGATTTGTGAGCCTTACCTAAAAAGGTACCATTCTAGAAAGCGAAGGTGCTCTTTCCCTGATGCTTTTCTTTCTGCATGAACATGGAAATGGAAATTCTTCAGGCAAATGAATTTAGTTCCACAAATGAAAAGCATATATTTAATTCCAAGATACTGAACACACTAATTTAATTGTTTTTAATAAAACATGGGCTTGAACAAAGTGTTTTTAATAAAGATCAGACACCAAAAGCTTCTTTTAATGTTTTCAAAACCAGTTTTAATCTCACACTTAATGAGATGCATTTTACTTTTCTAGAATTCCAGCCCTCTTACAGATAGACTAACTTAAAACAAAAGAAAAGAAACTCAACTGGCTTCAAAATCACTCCAGCTGCATGGCCCAGCTGGTGGGAGACAGAAGGCTTTGTTCCCTGTTGACTCCTCCAGGGGCTGGAAGGGCCCAGTGTTGTTCTTGACAGTTTGATACTTCAGGCCAGTGCCAGAGGGAGGAGCAGAGGCACATTCTCCCTGGGTTACCCTCGCGTGTGTTTTGTGTGCTGAGATGTGCATGTGCCATTGGCCGCTCTCCTTCTGCTGCCTCTGCTGATGGGCTCCATCAGACCCTGGGGCATTAGGCAGGAGCCCATCCATTCACTTGAGCAGCACTTCAGTACCAGATCCCCAAGTAAGTAGGTGGAATTTTAATTAAAGAAAGAGAAAATATGTTAATCTCATTAATAACCGTGAAGGGGAAACCCCGCTAAGATGAAAGCCTTGTTTTGTAGGAACATGAGGAGAATATCCCTGTGACTGGAATGTGCAGTGCATTTTGCTGGTCTGTCCATCCATTCTTCTCTTCAGAAACTTTTGGTCAGTGGGGATTATTTTGTGAGAGGGGATAACATCATGCTCTTAGTCACTACTCTTGTTGTAGGTACCAGCAAAGCTAAGGGAAGAATGTGTTGAATAACAAATAACATGTTAGGTCAGTAAAATCATCCAATATGGAGCATTCTAGTGATGGTCTCTGCAGTGTTGCATGTGCAGTGGGACTTTTATAAAGAGGATTTTTTGTGAGGTACATGGCAAGTACATTACAGTGTGTAATGTAATTGTAATGAGCCACGTGACAGCAGTTTAAAAAAAGAAATGCAACTATGGCAAATGATGACAATCAAGTGAATTGAAGAGCATCACTGGTATTGTAAAATACTACCCTTCAGATAATTGCATAATCATAAGGGTTGCAGTTTGTGTTATGCTGGCTATTTACACATACAATCAAAGTAGACTCAGAACCAATAACAATACCTGATCTGTGGTCTTATTTAAAAATATAAGTCTATTCTTTTCTTAAAGAAGTAAAGAAAAGATCCTTGACATCCAAATAATTTCGTGAAACATGTAATTGGCTGATGGATGAGAAAGAGATGCAGGTCACAGAAAGAAAAGATAATTTGGCTGAATAAATTTTCAGGGACTATTTTAGCAATTTATGTTCTACTTTCCAGCTGTGAAAGCTCTTATTCACTTGACTTGGAAGTTTAAATAGTCCCCTGCCCCTAAGTAGGTAAATGAAATGAAGTATAGATGATAATGTTTGTAAGTTCTAGCCTTAGAGCTCCCTTTGAAATCAAGTAACGAGTGTTTATCACCTAAGAAACTTTTAAGTGTCCATTTGTGCCCTTACTTTGCAGGTTTATCTCCTGTTGACTTAAACCAAGGACAAGATTAGACTCAACAATTAAATTCCCATCAGTTTGTTTCAGCGCAGGAATGTTTTCTGCTTTGTATTTCACAAATAAAGTCTTGGATTCTTGGACTGTGGCTTAGATGCAACTGCTGTAAGAAGAGATCCCAACGACAATGAAATTAAAATAAAGCACTTGTCTGGCAAGTGGAATAACACCCAGTTCATTAGAAGGGGTTCTCTGCTGGTGAATGTCATCCAAGTCACCCTGTAAATAAAGTGGCTTTATTTGTATTAGGCAAACAATAGATAATCTAGATTTTCTATCCGGTGAGTTAAATCCACATAGCATATCCATGACAATTTTAGTTTTAGGGATTTGTAAATGCTCTGAGCAGATAAAAAAAAAAATTTCAATGCTCTTATAACTATATTGGCTATGAAACAAATGCAAAGGACAAGCACTCAAAGCACACCAGCACATGTTTTATCTAACACATCTTGTCAATATTGTGCTGGATGTCTTTCTTTAGCAGTTTGATACAGCGTACAGCACTGAACTCGTGACACAGGGTTTTTATCTGGCAATAGAACTTGTATGCAGCTCAGTGCTACTTAAATTGGAAATTTTTATTAATTTCAAAATTTTAATTATATTCTATAAACAGTGAGCTGAGAATTCATGCTTGGGAGACGGCTGTCATTAATATAACCTGACCACAATGAAAAGAATATGTGAATTTTACATAATTTTGTCACTGCATCTGGTTTAGCAAAATTAATCCAAACCTTCCCAGAAGTGAAAAGCCTGCCATTTCCAGGAGACATCTGAAACTTAACAATATTCTTGTGTAATACATGGGATGAGTTATGTCCTAAGTGGGTGTGTAGTTTGATACCATACCAATATATTTTTTCCATCAATGGCAGTTGCCATCTGCACAGAAAGAGAAGTTCCAGCAAATGAATGTTATCACCAGACATTATCTCCTGGGACTCAGCCTCAGGAATTATGTTTTTCTCTTGCAGTGTTGAAGGCTGTTCAGTGTGCTGCATTTCTGCAGAGCACTGTGGACAGCATGTTCTCTCATTAACTTCAGAAACATAATAAATGACAGGGTTTACACATGATTACTAAAATATGCCTCTCACCTAATTCTCCTCGGGTACACATAGAAGGCACCTATTAAGAGTCCTAAGGCATGACTTGAGAACACAAGAGTATTCACCACAGCAACTGGATGCACTTAAGAAAAGCCAAGACCAGCTCTAAGAGTAACATACTGGCAACTGAGATTGTAGTGGTTCTATTACTGGTGCTTCAGAAGGTTTTGGAGCTATAAAGGAGAAAGAAGAGGTTCAAGGACCCTGTTTTTCACGTCCAACAAATCCAAGTAAGCTTTTTTTGCATGCCCTCACATTCATCCTAGTCTCCAAAGCACTTAGACTAAGAGTTTAATTAAGAGATGGCTTACACATATTTTTTTAGGACTATTAAAACTGTCTTAAGAGGGATGAAGTCTCAGCAACTCACTCGGGTTTTGGGCACACCAATGCAGTGAGGGACAGGCAGGCCACCCTGGGAGTGATGCTGCCCAGCCCCTCTCCTCCTTCATGCCCACAGCTCAGAAGATCCCCACATGATGCAGCACAAGCTTCTCCCTGGCCATAAGCACACTCCACACTCACTTGCAACACACCCTTTGTTTGCCTGTCTCCCACAAAGCCCCTTCAAAACCTTTTAAGGAAATACAAATCTAATTCCTGTTGAACTACAGCAACAGTCAATAGATTTATTTGGGTGTTCTAAGCTTAAACAAACAGAACAGATGAAATAAATGCTATTTGTCTAGCAGAGTTTTGCAGACTTTAGGTGGTTGACACAGGAGGATGTGTACACCAAGTGCTGGTGCATGTGTGCACTCATGCAGTTGCAAAGGCTTTACAGGCCAAGAATGTCCAGCTGCTTACCCTGCACACAATTTTGAAGAACACAAATTTGTTGTACAATATGAAGGTAAATCTGGGATTCAAAAATCACATAATTATTTTCTCCTGCCCATTTGCCCTAACACGAATGACTTAGAGTCTTTCTCTTACTGTTCTAAAATTATCAGCATAAAATTCCAGACAAAAATGAGATCCTGTGATTTGTGTCATGCACAACAGTTTTTCTAGTGGCTCACCTACAGGCTGGCAGGATTACCTACTTTATATCTGAGTGCCAACCAGCCACAGGTTATCCCAAAGAGATGCTAAGGATTTGCATCCCCCCAGTCACTGTGCTCCATAATCTCCAGATCTGCTTTAGAATTCCCAGCATGTTATTGGTAATAGCTTTCATGCTCTCCCATTAGCACATTAAAGACCTACTGCAACTGCACACACGGAAGGGGATAATTAGGCTAAACTGGCAAACTTCTGAAGCAGCTTTTCTATAAATAAATAAGACCCTATAAATATAAATAATAACCCACTGATATATGCTAAATAGTAGATTAAGGAGAGGAGGAGTTTTTCCATTTTCCCTTGAATTGACTATAATATCCAAGTCTCGAGCCCCCAGTTTGCTGCTGGAAGGCAAAAGGAAGATGGGGCTCCTGGCTGCAGCCCTGGGAGCAAGAGCAGTGCAAACCCCATGGGGATGGCTGAACCATGAACTGAGGGGAGCTGGTGGCGATGGCTTGGGGGTCAGGAATGTGAGCTGCAGGTCCCACCCAGAATCAAGTGTGCAGAGTGCAGGTGGGGCAGTCACATAAAATGCCACTTCTGCTTGCAGCTATCGACTGCAGATGCACAAGTTCACAAAGGGCTTTGAGATCCCTAGGGAGCTGTGTGCTTGGAGCACAGAATATGCATTATCAGCACAGCCTGGACCAAATACATACATTTACCTTTAGAGAGGATATGATTCATGCTCCAAACCCAGCCAGGGCAAACGGAGCAGACCACAAGGTCCTGCCAGTACACACTTGCCAGGCCAGCCAGCACCACTGGGATGAAGCTAAACCTAGCACACATCAGTGGAAGCCAGTAAGCCTGTAAGTGCACAAGCTGGTAGCTGGCAGCACAGCTGGCTGTCACTACAACAGCCTTCAGCAGCCTTGCACCAGCACTGCCCCTAGCTGGGAGTGTGTCCACCATGAGATCTCCACCAGCCTGCATGTTTGAACCCAGCAGTCCCATTTTGGTGTCAGGAAACAGTACACTAGGAGAAAAACCCTTGGTGAAACTTTGCTGATTATCTTGACCCCAACAATATTCACCATAAACTGTGGAGGAATAAACATATAAAGGATAAATCTGTGCATATTGGATTGTTTTAGTACACAGCGAGTTCTTTGGCTTGAGTAATGTTGCAGGGTGATTACTGCTTGCATTAGAAATACTGCAAAACAGATGCTACAATCCCATGTTTTTTGGGTTTTTTTTTGAGAGCTCAGAAGTGCAATTTAAGCTTCCAAACAGTTCAGTGGCTCTACAAAAGGAGAAAGAAAAGTATATTTTACTTGCTAAATAGTGCTTTCACAGGATAAACCAAATACAGCAATAAACCTCAGCACTTCAGAATGGGAGGTGAAGCTGCAGCTCTGCAAAGACTCACATTTAGCATAAAGGAGTGGACTGGATCTTTTCTTTCACATATGTCACATAAGGGAACATTTCTTTCAAGTGCCAAATGATGTGGTAATTACAGGGGTAACTCGCGCTATAACACACTTACTTGACTTTATTGTAAATGTCACATGCTCATAGGTGTCCCACTGTACTATAATTTGCTCTATAATGTAGCATTACCTTAACAAAATAACACCCTCTGATTTTATTTTTAAAGTTAAAAAGACCTCACAATTCGCTCAGAAATTGCACTGAAATTTGCTGCATTTGATGTGATTAACCATACATGTGTTTTAGAAGCTCACTGCCTAAAAACAAGGAAATAACCTTGGTCTGAGAGCTGCCCACTGGCAGCTGAGCATCATCCGCTGGCCAAGGCTCAAATTCTCCTTGTGTTATGATTTTGAAAAGATGATCATAAAAAGATCAAAATCAGATTAGGGATGTCTGATTCTAAGTCCCACTCCTACTAAAGAGACTTAGAGAATCATAGAGTATTCTGAGTCGGAAGGGGCCCACAAGGATCATCAAGTCCAACTCCTAAGCAAATGGCCTGGCCTGTTGAGGAGCTGAATCCCAACCCTGGCATTGTTAGCACCATGCCTCAACCACCCGAGGGTCTTCTCAGTGTTCTACATGATACTGCACAAAATATCCTCTGAAAAAGGAAGGGCTGCAGCTAACCAGCTTGGAATTACTTCTGATCTGGTCTTTGCTGTCTCAGATGCATGCATCTTCTGTCAGTTCAGTAAGCAGAGTCAGAAGAGAAGTTGCCAAAATCGCTGACTGTTTGCTTTTTCCTTTCACTGCAGTGTCACTGCATACATTACTCTATGGCACAGTTCACACCAGCTATATTCCCAATGTACTACTCCTTCTGAGCATCAGAAAGATTTGAATGACAACTTCTAAGCAAACATACCAACGAAAACACTCTTTGGGGTTTATCATCCACTGCCTAATCTAAACTTATCACAGTATTTCCAGCATGCTTCAAAGCAGAGGAAAGGAAGGAAAAGATAAGGGGTTTTGCAATGATTATTAAAGGAATGTTGTTATCTGATTCTCCTGCTCATGAAATATACAGAAGTACAATAAGCATTTAATATCTATAACTTCTGGGCAGCCCTAACAGTGAAGACTTCTTTTTCAGTCAGTGTTGTTCCAACTGATCGGTGCTGCTTGATTAAAGCAGGCACGTAATGCTTTGGGGGTCTCACGAAGGTGAGTCCCCAGAGCAGTGATGGGAAGATAAACAGGATGTTTTATTGCCATAGGTTTTTTCCTTCCCCCGTTGTTCTTGTTGACTAGGGGAAAAATAAGTTTCCAGATGAAAATATGCGTGAGTGTAATGGAAATGACATGCGGGCAGCAGCTTCCCTCCCCCATTTGGCTGTCAAACTGAGCTCGGTCTAGAGCAGCCCAGCAATCTGCATGGGGGGAGGAGGAGTTGGGGGGGTGAGGGGGAGGGCTCAAGTGGGCAGGGGAAGCAGTGAAAGCCTAAATAAACTTCGACTATTAGATAACTGGGCTATTATTGCTCTGTAACACTTCCTGAATGGCCTAGAAAAAACACAGAGACAGTTCTTGTTCCTGCCTGAAGGAAACAAAACACAAGGATGAGTGCTCAGTATGTCAACTAAAATCTCTGGTTGTTTCCTTCCTTCCTTCTTTCTCTCTTTTCATTAGCTTTAATTTGGATTTATTTTTTTTCCCCCATGCTCTTCTTAAAAACCATGCTGTATACTTAGCTAAAGCCATGAAGACTCTCTTTCCATGCAAAGAAAAAAACAACCCCTATTTAAATTTCCACTGGAGGACCTAAGCCCCACATGTTTAATGCAATGCACAGGCTGCAGTCACTGGGGCAGCAAGGCAAGGCATTCCATAGCCCTGCCAGCAGCACTCCAGCAGCTGCAGCTCCCCGACAGCACCTCTGCAGAGACATCTCACTCCTTCACAACTTGGAAAAGTTTTTTTCTCACTTAAGTCGCTTCAATCAAGGATATTCCCTGTTGTTAACTTTCTTGCTTGCATGTATGATACTACTGGTGTGCTAAAGCTGTTAGACTCATTAGGGAAGCACCTACACCAGTCATGTATAATTACATTTCCTCAGACTCAAACCAGATGCTCCAGAGTGCCACAAAAACAGTAACGTGCGCTGTTCATATTCACTGATCTCTTTGAAGGTGAAAGCAGTGAGAAATAGATTGCTCAACACCACATTTAGATGATGTTGTGACCCAGAGTGACAGCTGATCTTCCTCTCCAAAGCTGTTACGAACTTCTTCACTCCTCTCCACCTCCTCCTGGTCCATCAAGCACTCCCCCCATCTGCTCTGAGCTCCTGCTCTGGCTGCTTATCTTGCTGCACGCACAGAAATGTTGTCATAAAATGTGGCAACTAAGATCATCTCAGTGCGCTGCCTCCCAGGCTATGACACACACCTCCCCTAAAATGCTCACTGACCCGTGTACCAAACCAGCTTTCTATCAGTATGCTTTGCTAATGCCCTCAGACAACACCCGAATTTTCCACTTCTTTACCCATTCTTTGTTGTATTCCTGCTCTTGTCTAAACCACCCCACCTATACAGTAGTTTTCACTTCTTCCTCAGCTCCTTACTGCTCTGTACTTTCTTCACGGGCATTTCCCATTCCTTCCCCACTAAAACCACTTTAAAACCTTTATTTTTGCAACATTCAGTATTAAGCCCTCATGGGCAACTGTCTCTGTGGTGGAGGAAGGGTGGATCTGTGCAGGACTCTTCACACCTGCTCCTCTTTTGAGGAGCACCATGTTGGGCCACTGGGATGACTGGGAACAGCCACTGAACGGGAATGTCAAACTGAAAGAAAGAAGCTGCAGACCCAGGAGACCACCTGAAGGTACTGGGAAGGACAAAGAAAGGTGAGGAGGGGAAGGACAGTTTTCTGTGGAGTGTAAAACTGAGTTGGCAGCAAATAAGAGGTAAAAAATGCTTAAATGGATTTCTGGTGCAAATAATTGCAATATAATTTTTCTCAACTCCTTGTTGATATTCTCCCAAATTGTTCCCCGTAACAACTGTCCCTGGAAAATGGAAATACTGAGAGGGGGGGAAAAAAAAGAAGTGAACTTGAGTGAAAGCAAATTCTGCATTTGTATTTTCGTAAGCCGCCAATATAAAGCATTTACCAGCTGTGAGCTCATCCAAAATGTTGATGGGTAGAAAAGTCATTTTGCAGGACTGGAAAAAGTGATGTTTTAAGTGACTTAAAAGTCTAAGCTTTTTTCCTCTAGTTTCAGCATCCTAGGAACATTGAAGAGTCAATTCAGGAGCCCTCGTAATCATAAACAATTCTTTTTCTGATTAGTGGCTGTTTAATTTTTTTGTTCCGAGAAAGGTTGTCATTAAACAAACAACGGGGATCACGTATGAAAAGAGAGTCATCTTTGAAGCCTGAACAAAGAGTAAGCCATTCCAAAAACTCCTAAAATGAACAAGAGAGAAGGATGGCATAGGATATGACTCAAGGAATGACACACTCCTCCAAGCGCTGATGACTGATCTTGATGGGGTGTTCCACTGGGGAAAATAAACCTCTCCAGAGAAACCAAAGCTGTTACACACAAAACAGGTGAGGAAAGAAAGGAAGCCCTGGCTTGATGCTAAGCAGCCCTGTCACTGCATCCTGTAGATTTGAATCAAGCCTCCGTATGGGCTGTGGCTTGGAAAGACCTTGTAGATATCGATGATGAAGCAGTTGGCTTTTACGTCACAGATGTCTGGTAGGAGTAAAATAGAGGAGCCAGGAGTACTTGTGTGAGCTGCAGGACACCAGTCAGCATCTAGCGCTTGGCTAGCAGGTGTTGAGGTGTTAAACTGTTACAAGAGTTTTTACATGGCTCCTCCTGTTCCACCTCGGTGGTACAGGTGGTACCACACCCTGCAAACACATTCGTGGGGTTCCCAGGAGCTGTGAGACCCATCCTGTGACGGTAGATAGTCTCAAGCCAATACAGGGTGTTGGCTTTAGTCTTTGTCATGTGATGAGGTTTCCCTCCCAAAGAGCTGCAGGTAAACAAGATTGAAACAAGATTGTTCTACCAGCTCCTGTGTGTGCCTGACACTGGCAAAACCTCACCTAGGGACTCCAGCAGCATACCGAAAAGCAGCAGCATGTAATGCTGTTGAACCCTTCAGGGAGACTCAGAGCTCTTCAGGGCTGCTCTGAGAAAGAAAATGCCCTTCAAACGTTGGGTCCTGACCAGTAAACACACTAGAAATCACTTGTCAATGTCTTGGCTGAGAAATTGCAATTAAATATCAAATCTGTGTAAGTGCTGACATTTACTTTTTCCTGCGCCATTATCAAGTTCCTGTCTTCTCTGAAGAAGCACCTGTTGAAAATTGTCCATAAAGGTGAAATCACTTGCCATGGCTGAGTGCAGTGCAAGGGCTGGCGCCTGTTATCACACGGTGATTATCAGAAAGGGTTACCTTGATCGTCCAGTCCATTTATTAAAACATGGAAGGAACATTCCCACCATGACTGAAGTAGGGGTTTTGAATTGAAACTATCACCACAAAGAGAAGGCATAAGCAAATTTGGGGGAAATGGCCTCAAAAAGCGACATTTTTTGCAGCAAAACTCTTAGGTCCTTCATGCAAGCATTTCAATGCAAGACAAATAAAAGGAAACAGAGACTTCCCATGTTCTACTTTTATTACACATCTCCAAGCAAGGGACACTCACTCCAGTCTTAAGAGAGCAGATCACCAGTAAGGTGGGAAGGTTTTGTGCAGCTTTGCATTCATATGAATGAAATTTATTTTAAGTGCACAGAGTCCACTTGACAATATACGGTTAAAGTGAAGCAGTTCTGACAGGGAGAAAAGTACAAAAACAGGTTGTTTAACTGGCTAACACTAAATTTTTTCTGCCTGAATGCATTTACCTCTATTCTCATTTAAATGAAAAGAATGTACTCCATTGAGTCCTATTAGTCTGGGTAACTAAGGAAATTGACCAAAAATGAATGAATGAAAGAACTTAAGTTTCACTCTAGTTTCTTGTATAAAGCTATCTGATCAGCATATTTCCTTTCCTTGTCTTCAGCCCCCGGAAGCAGTGGCAAGGTATCCAATTTCACAGGGATCGTCATTGCTTTATCTGAATAATTGTACTAGATGAAGCTGAATTCCAATCCCACTTTTTTACAAAGTGATACTATTACCAGAATGATGAAAATGGAAATCTAAGAAACAGGACAGAAATGTAAAATGTGAAATGAGTTTCTGAATATGAAACCAGAAGGGGAAGACATGCAGAAGGTCACTGTAGTCCTTTCATTCAGTATGTACTAAGGTTTCCTGTGAGTGTAGAGTAATGGCTATAAATTGGGAGCACAAGTCTGAAATGTTTCGCTTCTTAGTATCAAGCTGAGATAGCTGCTAAGAAAAGCTTTAACAATTGTGCCTTGCACATCTACCTCCAGGAAATAATATTTTAAAAATTCAAACAAAGAAAACTCCAACAAAGCTATAAGGAAAGCAGGTGCAGTCAGTTATCAACAAATAGAGTACACTAATAGATGTGAAAGTTTCAATGAGAGGCACAAGTGCCCAGAATCTCCTGGGAAACAGTTCATACCTTGTAAAGCTGAATAAACCACATTTTCCAGATTATTGAGGGCAAAAGATAAGGATGCCTGATGAAATAGCAAGGTAGGAACAATTTGCAGGACTGCCTTTCTTTTGATGTCGGTCCATGTCAAAAACCCCTCATAGTTTGCATTACTGTCAGTACCATGGGAAACCTCAGCAGGTCTCTTCTCCACAACAAGAAGGCAGCTCTGGGGCACAGTGGGCTCCCAACACCCTCAAACATTGTGGGGAGATTTCATGGTACAAAACTCCTCTGTCTGTTCTTTCCAAAACAGAAGACTTTCACAAACCATATTGAACATTGGAGTTTTTCGGCTATAACAACATTAGACCAACAGCCTGGGCAAAGACACAGTTTATAAATCTACCAACTGCTCGTTCATTCAGATGGCGGTGTGGCACTTTGAATGCCCGCTGTCTTGAAGGCCTGATGTGTTGTTCATCAGACATCAGATCTCTTGATCTTCCACTGCTTTATCATTACTAGCCAATGAAGACTCTGGTCTTGGTAGTTAAAGATTATGGGGTTTGTTTATTTCCCCACTGTAAATGCTTTCCCACTGAAGCCGCTTGGTGTCAACCAGAATGTTAAACAACACACTTGAAGTCTAAAACATGGAAAAGCCATAGCTTCATCCAGCATTTCCAATTCTGCAATGGAAGTATGTTGCATGATATAAAAAGTAGGATTTTATTTTTGATTTAGCTTGCCAGAGGATGGGTAGCTCCAGCCATTTGGGGACCCTTGTCCTTTCTGCTTCTTTCTCCAAGCCTTTGCCTATCTCTAGCCCAATTCAAAGTATTGCTTTTTTTCATGCCAAACACTTTAATCTCATCAAACACCACTTTCATCTTGTGCCAATGTTCTTACAGCTCTCACTGTTCTCACAGCTAAGAAACACATATTTCTAAGCAACCCTAGGAGAAAAGTAGCTAAAATGCTGCAGTTAATGATCTAGATGAGGAAAAATTACCTCTGTGCACCAAACTGGTCCTCATCATGCACCTCCTGCACAGCGCTGGTTAAATAATTCACTTTCCCTCTATGCAGAGCCAGGCACAGAAGAGCTGAATCAAAACTGAATTTGCTAATATTTGCAAAGCACTCGTTGATCATCGCTAGGAAGTGTTACTACTACATTATTACAGAGATGACCAGCTTTGCTGCAGAGATGTAGCTCTTCTCCTCCACAGCTGAGCATTTGTGAAATAACCTCATCAACCTCCTGTGAGACCTGCTGTAGCACAGGGAGGGGACTCTGGGGCAGAAATCTCATTTCACCTTGTTAAACAGGCTCAGCTACAGAAAGTTAACAAATTGCTACAGAACCATGCAAACCCCCGTTAGTGCATGACTGCAACAGAGCACACCGACTGCGAGCCATGTGAAAGACTGGTGAGATCATGAAGCAAAAAAACAAACTATGGACTAGTAAATTAAGAAGAGCTTGTGTGGGCAAGTCTGCCTCATTCCCTCTGGTTTTTGTAGTAGGAAAGGTGCCATTATAAAGTGGCTGCAGCAAGTTAAACACCTTTCAAGTGTGTTCTAACAATTAGTGGTATTATGAAAAAAAAAACCCCTTGGCATTTGTTTAAAAAGAAAAGTTGTCTTATTTAACTACAACTCCAGTGTTTAAAGTATTAATAGCTGCCTATGCCACTCGTTCCTACATGCTTGCATGCTTTTCAAATTGCATTTGGTAAAGCTCAGTCCATCTGTTTTCCCACACTCCATCAGCACATGCAACAAAGTGAGCAGAGGCTACCTACAGTAGGGTTGTGTTTTGTTCAGCACTTTCTGCTTGCATACCAGAAATTCAGTGCTAATTCAACATGGTTTGGGCACATTCAAGCTACAAAAGGGTGGGGGTAGGGAAGGGGAGGGGAGAAAGGTTTTCCCTCATCACCATACACACACTTCCTGACAAAATAGAGCCCAGGAAGGATTTGTGCATTGTGGAAGCCTGGTTGCATACCAGTGCCTCTCAACTCCAGGACAAACCTGTTGCAACTCGACAATATTATGCAGCAGAAACTGGACAAGCAACTGCTAATTCACTGCACTAACTTCAAAACCCATAAATTTTCTTTTCAAACCCATCCAACAGGACAAAGAGAAGTCTGTTTGAGATTCATCACAAGTCCCAGGCTGGTGGCTAATTTGTATGAAAATAGGTATGGTGGTTCCTGTAAATAGCTCTCCTCAGATACTCTGTAGGTAAGTGGCCTGGGGATCATTTGAAAAGGGATCACCCCCTACCTAATATCAACCTTTATCAAGCCTAGAAAGAGACAAATGCTTGGATGTGCAGCCTAGAAGGGATGGTGAGGTAAGGGGTCTTCATAAAGAGATCCAAGGAGGAGAAGGAGCAGAGGCAGAAAGTAAGAATATGCTAAGGCTGTTTGTGGCTTTTCAGGTGGATTTGTCACCAGTCATTCATTCTGGTCCTGCACTGCTGTTCCTCCATCCCTTCCCATCCCTGCCATGCAGTCTGTCTGTCTGCCACCCCCTCCATTGCGCCAGCACAACTGTTTCAGCCGCCGCCTTCTGTGAACCGGATTAACAGGTCTGGCTCCAAAAGAAGGAAAAAAACCAACCCAACCTAAACCATTATAATTGCCAGGCTATTTTTAAGTTCTCCGAGGTTGCACAGCATGGCAGGTACAAGTGAGGGGGTGGCATTTATCAGCCCAAGGTAAGGGCAAGTGGAGAATGAGGATGCTCTTAGTGGGTCACACCAGGAAAGATTTTGTCAAATGAAATGTACATCATAACTTTCTCCTTCACTATAGTTCCCAATAGTTGCTTTGCCTGTCATTTCTTTCAAGCTGGTCTGATTCTGGAGTCATGTGTGCCAGCACAGACATTTAAAATCACTTCTAATGTCTTCAAGCTTCTACATTTTGACTTATAAAAATATTTAAATAAATAAATCTACTTAAATCTATTTAAATAAATCTACCTGCTCTTAGAAGAAAGCCAACCATACACAAAATTTTCAGGATTTATTTTTTTAAGGATTCTTTGGTGGGGTGCACAACTTACATCAAATGCTAGTTCAGCACTGCACGGCTATCACATGTGTTATGAAATTGTCTGAAAGTACCTGGGGAAAGACACTGTGTTGGACAAACCACAGTCAGAATAAAGACTTATACAAATGAACTGGCACTACCATTCCTGGAAGCAGTTTTAGGTGAAGAAATGAAGCAGCTATCACTTAAATGTTTTGTGTAAGAAGCTTTGGAGGCCTTTTGGAAGACAAAACAATTTTCAAAATCCACAAAAGAAAAAATCTCAGATCAACACACTATGAGTTTTTTTACTAATGTAATTTCTTATGTTTGTAACATGGCCTGACAAATAAGCTGCTGAGCTGCTTGCTGCTAGAGATCAGAATGAACATTTAAAATGCCCCCTCTATCACAGATGGGTTTCTGGTGATGCAGGTGGGATGCTACATGCATTTATCATTAAACACACTGGCAGCAAATACCTGCATAGGCTCTGGATGCCAATTGAATATCAGCCAGCAACCTTGAAATGGTGCTTATAACAAAAAATTCGTCCCATCAATGTAAAGGTCAAAAGCTGTCCTCGTATGAAAACTAGATTATAAGTATTTTTTCCCATTTAAAGTTTTTGTGCTCAAACACACTAGTTTGTGCTTCAGGTTTGTGCTTCAGGACTAAAGGAGCTCTTCCTGTGGCATCAGGGGTGCTCACAGCTTCATACACTTGTGGGATTTCCCAACCATGCAGTGTGGCTGAACTTAAGGGCCACCAAATCTCTATTTCCACCGTGTTTATGCTAAGTGGCACGGAAACTCCATGTCAATTAAGAGAGTTTACTTGGTGTCCCCGTGATTTTTTTTCTCCATCCATTGCTAATTTATATATATACAAAGGGGAAGGAGGGAGCTCTGGAAATACAGGAGACAGTTACAAGTTCTTCCTTCAGCTGTTCTGCTGCTGCTTGAAGTCAACTTGTAGGGATGGGGTAAAGTGAAAACAAGTTACATTATGACTCTATGTTACCCAGAGGTTTACTCCAAACAGTCTGGAAATGAATAATGCTAGGAGATCCATATATGTAAATGGAAACAGAATACTGGGAGTAGAATTATTTGTGGTGAAAAATTGCCCATTTCAAAGAAAATCCGGAAGGATGGGCTATTGATCCAACTCTCTTTCTCCGCTGTACTTGATTCACAAGTATCAAATATCTTTCTCCGCTGTACTTGGTTCACTTTTGCTTATGAATAGTGCAGAATGTAATGCCAATCTGGAACCTTCCAGCCTGCTTTTGACATCTATGTAGATGGCAGAGAACAGCCAGACTTTCATTCACTGCTTTCACAACATCAGCCAGGTTGTAATTTGCTGGGAACAGGATGAGGCTATCAAAGCAGCAGTGGGGAATTTTGTTCCCTGCTATTTTTCTTCCTAAGCCCAGTGTTTGCTTGAAAATGTATTACTTTATCTAGGAGAGATTTTCATTCCCAAGCAATTTGTCAAGCAACTTCAAACTTCTGGGACTATATTGATTCCAGAACTGCAACTGCAGTTGTCAGCAACATGGGCTCCTGCAATCTGTTAAACACATTCCTCGAAGGTGGTTAGTATCCTCCCTTCTCTTTTCCTGTGGGAAAGGCAGCCACAATGGGCTCTCACTCACCATTCTCTGAAAGGCTTCTCTGGGAGAGTTTATTATACTAAACCCCTCTGGTCTTTGCCCTTCCTCCCTGTGAGCCTGCCTTGCAGCGGAGCCAAGCTGGGCTGGCTGTAGCCTGCTGACTGATGGCTACCAAGTAATGGATAAAGCCACCCATAAGGGCTGGAAATCCAGTGCTCACCACCTCTGTCACCCCAGGACAGGGACAGCAGAGCCACAGAGGCACCTAGGCAGAAAATAACCTCAACTTAATTTGGACAAGAGTAAAAATCTTCCCCTCAGTGTATCTAAACTTGGGGTAAGAAGAGGGGTTTTTTGTTAGCTTTTTCTTTTTTTTTTTCCTTTTTAATGCAGCTTACAGGACTAGAACAAATCAGCACCTAAATGCTTGATTCCACACATATGGTCAAACAGCCAAAAGCCTGGTAGTTCAGTTGCTGTTCCTTGCTGCTGCCTTGTTTAATTCTGGCTCTCTCTGGCAGTGCCTCTCTGTAAGAAAAGGCACTGAGTCACACACAGAATTGAATAGAATCATTCTTACGTCCCCTCTTCTTCCATGCATCTTCCCTTTGCAAATTAAACCCTTTTTCAGACACAAGAGCAAGGTGAAATGAGGTATAAGGAATCACTGGGCTGCTCGGCCAGCCCTCCAGCTCACGGAGCCTGGCAGACAGCCACTGAGAAGCAACGGTGCTGGGCTGATTTGCACCAGCTAAGGCTCTGCCAATAACCCTTTTAAGGATTTGGAAAGAGTCCCAGTGAACTAACAGGCTGAGAGATTTTAATCCGAGTGAAGGGGAAGGGCGATTCTGCCCGACCTTAGCCTCCTCTGATGGAGGGGAAGGAAGGTGGGAACAGTGGAGCAGAAATTATCTGAAATAAAAACAGGTGTTGGCATACACAAGGTACTGCCTGGAAAACAGAAAGCTGCTGCAGCCTAAAGCAACATTCCTTCATACCAGAGAGATGAATAATATCAAATAGTACATGCAAGAAAAACACTATTCTCATAGATTCCCTGTTTCCTTCCCCCTTGCACTTGTCAACTATGACCAAGATCAAAGACAGACTATTCTTATATGTAGCAGAGGCATTTGCTTGATTTATTTTAAATGAAAATGCAACAAACTTGCCAAAAATAACATTCCAAGTATTTGCACCAGAACAATCCCACCAAGGGTGAAATGTGGACAAGTGGCACCAGGGCTAAACTCATGACAGTCAAAGCCCAAGAGGGATTACTTGGCTTTGTTGTAAGAAACTCCTCTCTAAGCACTTTCTCTTTCAACACTACTGAAATTGTTGCTAGCAACGGAGCAAAGCAAAAACAGAAGAAAATTTGGATCTAACATGTTTTCAGCGAGAGCAGGCATTAGCTGGCAGGCTGCATGGCCAAGCAAACCTTGCAAGGTTTCTGCCAAGCTCTGCCAGAAACACAATATAATTAGTCAGCCCTTCTGAAAACTCTGCAGTTTGCCTTAAATTAATTTTACTGTTATATCATCTAGCCATATTCAATGCTCTTTACAGGAACTGCTATAGATAACACAGTTATCATGAAATTATCAAGGGCAAATGGCCTGTTTTAACAGCAGCCACTTGAATTGCAGCTCTTTTGACTAAACTTACTCAGAGACGAGGTTTCTACATAGGCATCATGCACTTAACATCAAAGGCCCCTGGCTCTGCTTTTAAATGGGTATATAAATGGATAAATGGTCCTGTATCTCCTTAGAAAGCAGAAGACATTGGATAAATGCTATGTGCTGTTGAGAGAGAAGGACATACTAAAGGCATTCATGGAAACACCAGTGTACAGACAAGTCTGATGTATATATGACTGCTATTATACAAATTACATTGTATTAGTCATCATGTTCCTCTAGATATTCGAATCCCTTTCTCTAATCAACTGCAACCATAAGCTATTCCAATTCTCTAAGTAGGTCACAGGATACTGGGACACGAATATCCTTCCATCCATAGGCAGCTGCCATAACAAGTGCAAAATAAAAAACATTTGTATTTCATCTGACCGACCTTGTTTTGCTCGTATGGTTGGCTTGATACTCTTTGCATGTGGAGAGGAAGAGGCAGCACAGCCTATAAGTCTATGTTTGTATATACCAGGAGCATAGAGAAAATATGCTTCTTGTATATACCAAGAAGCAGAGAGAAAATAATCATGCTGAGCTTCTAGGGCAGCAAAACCACTTGGCTACTATTAGAAAACCTTACCCAGTTTCCAGTCCATACCTGACCACCTAGTTGGATTCTGCAAGGGGTCTGGGGCTTTCGGTTTGTACTTATTTAGGGAGGTAGTTAACGGGATTTAATATCCCAGGAGTCACCAATGACATGACAGGATTTCCCACATTGGCTTTAGTGCTATGTTGGTTTTCCCTAGCAGTTACCAAAAATGCACGGGGCTATCCTCTAGCCTCTCCTGAAAGACCCCAACTTCCCCTGCCCCAGTCCTATTTGTGTTTTAAACACAAATTAGCTACGCTGAACAAAGAACCAGAGACCTGATTTCCAGTACAGCCCTAAGTACAAACAGTTGTACAGGCAACAGGGTGGAGGTGGGAAACTATAGTATGTGACTACGAAAGAGGGGGCAAAACGAATATTCCCTAACCCAGCTTTGCGGATGAGGAAAACAGTCTTGGAAACTGTTTCCTAAATACACGTATACAATAAATTATATTGGTATTTCATTCCCTGCCTGTACCTTCTACTCCACTGCCAATATCAATTTCTTATGCACTGTACTTACAAATGTTTTAAATGAAGTAATGAAGGTTACTTAACTGAGGGTCTGTTCCACATAAAGCCTTCTCTCCTGGTTGCTTTTGATTCATTTGCCTAAGGCTTCATAGAGTAATACACATTGACAGGCCTTTCTAGATTTCTCACTGGAGAATCCCCTCTTCTCCTGCCAGTTTAGGCTAAAGAAAAACCTCAATTAAAAAAAAAATCAGTTGAGATTCATTTAAAGAACTCTTCCTCCTCTTTAACTTTTGCAATTCATTAGATCTCCATAATTAAACCAATGGGAAATCTTCCAATTCCCCGGTGGGTTTTTGTTAGTCGGGGGGGGGAAAAAAGTTTTCTTGCATGTGCCTTTCAGCTTGCACTGAGAATCCCAGGCTTTTCGTGTGAGCAGCTGCAGCAAGGTTACCCAGGGTCGGCTTGGGTAGGAAGCAAAGGTTTCCTCCAGTCAGATAGGGGGAACACAGCCATGGTTGGCAAAAGGGAAAAGAGAAAACAACTTCCCTTCAATTCAAAGTGCTTTTAAAAAGAAAAGCAACAAGAAACATTTCAGGAAGGGACTCTGCTAATGGAGAATGATGAAGAGAGGAAAATTCAGAAAAATCTAGATGAAGTGCTAAATATTCAGCAAAAAATGTAAGCAGAATTCAAATGAACCACTGACAAACTTTTTATTTAATATAGCCAGGGTAATTTACCTTGCAAACCTTGTTAATATTTTCTTCCAATCCTCAGTTTCAGCTGAAGCAGCTTGGACTCACATGGTCCCTCCATCCTTCACTAAGCAGCCAATATCCCTAAGAGCTTAGCATCCCAGGCTTCCCAGGTGCATGGTTATGCACAACAGCACGAGCCTGTACACGTGGCCCTGTTGCTTTATTCATACTGTTTTACTTTGGAGTAAGGCAGGAGGAACATCCCCCATCCCTCAAAACAAAGGGGACAAGGGGCAAAACCTGTCTTGAGAGCATTACCTACCAGCAGCCACCTCACATGGGCTCAAGTAAATCCCAAGGCGGTATGGGAAGATGCCCAGGTCAGAATGCAGGTATGCTCTGTAGGCTTTGCTACATCCAAGGCTCCACCTCTCTGAGGACTTGAAAGTCAATAATAAACAAAACCATCCTCCTCCTCCAAAATCCTCACAAAACCCTTAAAATGCACTACGACTTACAAGGTTCTTGGACTTTCAATTTCCATCCTGTTTATGAGAAAAGGCTATTCTTAGTCATAAAAGAAAATCAAAGCTGATCCATTTTAACATTACTAACTCCAAGAGCAGCTCTTTCTATTCTTCAAAGCCTGCCCAACTCTTGTACACATGCTTATTCTCTTTGTCCAACATGTGCCACTCATTAAAATCTCTGGGATACAAGTCTGCATGGACACCTAATGAAACTCCCTGCACAATTATTTTCAGTTCTGGCAGTATTCGTATCTCATCCTCAATGAATAAGGGGGGAAAAAAAAGGATAAACCAGGCTTGAAAATACTTGCTTAAAACTTAAAAAGAACATATGAACAAGCTGGGTTTTTTCAGTAGAAAAAAACCCATGCAGCACCTGGCAGATTACAACAGCTGCAGAAACTGAAATTCAGTTTATCTCCAGAAAAACTGCAATGAAGCTACTCCAGCTAGATACCCTGGGAATGCCTGCCTTCAGCAATGAGGAATACTCATTGAGGCTGCACTGAGCAGTGCCAGCTGCATTCTGCAGAGGCCCAACAGCCAACAGGGATGAACTGGTGGTCTAAATATTTAACAAGACAAAGAAAAGCATGTTTCTTATTCTCCCCCTGCCTCCATATATTAGTGTTATTGCTATATTAATGTTGGTGCTGTTTTACATAGTCTCACTATTTTCCTCCCAAAGCATCAGCATATGTATGTATATGACACACATATACAGATGTTCAAATAATCTCCAAACCCAATATTGACAAGTTGTAGATCTTGTTTACTATGTTTTTATCCTACAAGCTGAACACCTCACTGGGAAACCACATACCTATTTAAAAAAAAAAAAAAAACAAAAAAAACCCCCAAACAACCCAAACAACTCTTATTATTTGGTTTGTGACAAGATTATGGACTTGAAATGCAGACATTAGTTTTTTGCTTCAGACTACACCAATCCTGTAGCAGCAGATCCCTGCTGTGAAATGGAAAAGAGTACAACTCAATATGCTGTTCATGAATAATCCAATGTGGATACAGAGTTATTCAGCTACAATGCAATTAAGAATGAAAAAGAGAGGGTAACTGTGGTAAACACCCAGGGATATTTTGAATGTAATTGGGATTAGCATGTAATACTCTTACAGCCTTTTGAAGAGAGGCTACACAGTGGCATACTGAGAACATAGGCATTTGAAAGCCTCAAGCATCTCATTTAATGATCTTTTCAGCTGGTCTAAGTTGCTTTCAACAGTGGGTTCATTTGCAGGGACTTTAACCCAGCACTGCTGCTTGAAGCTGAACTCTGCTGGGGGGAGCAGACTCCAGTGCTGCAGTACAATCTCACACAGAGATATTGCATGTAACACCAGGGAGTGTTTACCTTGAGGACAACAGCAGAAAAAGACACATTTGGAGGGTTGCCAAGAGGTGTGTGCAATCCACCTAGACAGATTCTACTTGAAGAGCAGGTGTCATCTATATGCTTCCTATACATAGTTCTTCTATGGGATATATAAATAGGGGGACAATAATCAGTGACTATTTTCAACCTGTGTTTTGGGAAGATGTATATGAAGAAATCAGGCGGCCCTTGATGGTTTATCCTCTGCTCACATAGGTATCTACCAATAACTACCAATGTTCTGGCACTGCCCAAGCTGTTTAAAAAGCAATGGTGCAAATACCTGCAGCCTGTTTGAAAAAGCAGAGCACTCATCTGCATCTCAGGCAGTTGTGCTGCTCTTGCCTTGAAGAATGCCTCAGGGAAGGGAAAGGGCTAGGTCAGAGACCATATCACTGTTAGGGGACCCAAAACATAACCAGCAGCTATTAAGCTCACTGAGGGCATCTTCAAGGCTCTCACAAGCCTAAGCAGAGGGGCAAAACTGAAGTAGTGTGAATTTTACTTTGTGAATTTCCACAGCCTGCTCATTTTTTGGTGAATGAGTCTACAGGAGGTTAGTAGGGAAACCTGGGCACACAGGGGAATGAAAAGTAAGGGATGTCTTTGATATTTTTTCCCTTTCAACCTGCTTCAGATCTCTCCTTCAGATCGCAAGTGTCAGAATGGTTTTATAAAAGCCGAAGTTTGCGGTAGGGCTCTCACTGCAAAGGCGCTACTGTCCTTATGCAGTCTTTGAAGATTTTCTTCCAAGCTGTTCCCACCGTGTGTCTCCTCAGTTACCAAACCCAGTGGGAATCAGTTGCACATGTTGTCTCAAGTATTTCTACAACTGCACAGCTTTGTTTGTATGTGGTGGTAGTGGGGGAAATGACTTTATTCTAAATATATCCCCCTCTTACATCTGGGTGAAGAACTAGGATGAGGTTATCCTTTTAAGTGCTGGTAACTGGGTCTAATGTATTTGTTATTTCAGCACCTCTGAGAAAACCGAATTAGGGACTGTTGTACTAAGTGTTGTTTTTCTCATGTAAAGAAAATCTCAGCTCTGGTGAGCTTATACAAATCCACCTTCTGCCAACAACTTAGCAAAACATGGAGCACATATTCCGCTGACTTATGTCTGCAGCAGTCCCACTGAAATCAGTGAGGTTGACCTACTTGTGAATGGAGCAGAATTTGATTCCTGTGTTTATTTGTAAATGGCTATGGAAGAAGCTGACCAAGTCTGTGTGGAAAAAAGATAACTCAGAACATCAGAGGTAGCTTCTGCTTGGACTAAACTTCAGAGGGTTTGAGGACAGAACATGGGAACGGATGAATGAATCCTTATAAAAACAGCCATGGGACTTAGCAGTTTTGCTTTGTTAACCTGAAAACTGTTTAGGGAACTCCCTTGCTGGGGGAATTTATGTGATCTCACTATTACTTACTTCCCACTTTACCATTTTTCATTAGTACATCTCCCTTGAATAAAAGGAAAACAGTTGCAGATAAATGATATACCCAAATACTGCAGCAGTGGCAAATAGAAAGCAAAAATCAAAAGGAAAACTCAGTAAAAGGTTTTTAGCTACACCACGCAACCAGCAAGGCAGCACAGCCTCAGACATGCTTCATCAGCCAGGCATAGCATTTGCTGCTGGCCTGAGCATTGAAGGCAGCACAGACCAAGCACCTGCCCTGTGTTGTAACAGGAGAGGATTGGTATTGGCCAAGTGACTTCTGGCTGCCACACATTTAACAGGGACAGGAGAAGTGAAGGGACATCACTCAGAGTAATTAAAGGTTTGGGCTGATGACTGGGATTAAGAGACCAACACCACTGTTTATCTGTAAGCACCCAGAACCCTGGGAGCAGCTGCAACCATTGCTGGGTTGCTGTGCCAGGCTCAGGAAGGACCTTCCTTGACAGCCTGCAAATACCATTCCACAGGGATGGGAAGGGAAAACACCTAGATGAAGCCCCAGCAGTCTGGAGAATACTTCTGAAACTTACGCCTCAGTTTTTGGAGAAAACAAGTTTTTAAAACCCTACAAAGCATAAGCACATAAGAATTGGAAAGACCAAGACCTTTGCATTTGAAAACAGTGGGGAATAAAGCATCTCTTTAGCATCCTGCAGAAAGAAAGCCAGCCTGCTGTCAGACCTGATGGAAGCTGTGGTTCTCACTCACTGACTAGCCAGTGTGGTGGGCTGAGAGACAGACAACATCATGTCTGCACCCTCATTTCAGAGGCAAAAATCTGGGCAGGAAAAGAGTATACTACCAGCAAGTGAGCTAATACAGAAATTATTTTAAAGCTCACTGGGAACAGAGGAGGAAAAGCCTGAGCGTGGGCAAAGTAAAACATCTTAAATATGAGCCTTCACACAGGGCTCTCCATCATTTCCAGGATCCTCTAAACCAAGCTGGCATGCTGCAGTATGAAGCCAGTTTTCACTGGCACACAGTAGCTCCTGGCTTTCAGTGATTTCCAAACTCGGCAAAAGCTAGAAGCCAGGAACCACTACCTCTCACAGACACTGTACCAGCATGCTTAATTTGGGAAAGGAAAATACAGTCTGGCACATTAGCCCTGAACAGCTGCCAAGCCCTGCTCTCATGTATGCGGTGCTGGAGTCGGCCAAAAATATGGGGAAAGAAGTCCGACACCAGATTGGATTTCCTCAGTAAAAATCCCCCTTCCCAGCCATCTCAGTCTCAGTATGCCCACCTCCTTCTGAGCATTACAGGAAATCAGAGTGCATATTCAGAGCTAGTGGGAACACCAAGCCACAGGCAATCTGGGAGAAATTGGGGGTAACGCAAAGTGACTCTACAGAGGTGAGTGAACACCCTATAATGTTGAAATAACCAGTTCTGGAGATTGTGCCAGGGCTTGGTTCACCATCCTGCTCGATACCATCACCAAGCAGAACAAACATCTTTCCTTCAAGGCTGCTCCACAGTGCATAATCCTGTGCTCAATCCAACTATAATTAAATAAACCTAATTTCAAATGGGAAAATTTCAAACCTATTAAGAAGAAACCTGCCGCTATTATATGGATTAAGAAGCATTTTGGAATTATTAATACATGTGTTATTAACACATGCTAGGCCTGATCAGAAAGAAACCCTATGTGTTTGATTCATTTACCACAATTACTTGGATTTTTTCAGAAGTCTCAAAGTAAACAGGACTCCATAAAGGAGTTTTATAAAAATAAATGTATGATAACAAATATGGAGAGACCTGTATTTATTTATATTTTAAACCCTAGGAAGCACTAATGTCTTATTTCACAACATTCTCTACAAGCAGGAAGACTAAACCCAGCATTTTGGGTGGGCTTGTTTGGGTTTTTGAGTTGTTTTGTTGGTTTTTTTTAATCATTTTGTAATTTAATCACTTGTTTCTAGGACACTGGGCTTTGAAGAAAATGTCAATTGTCATTAATTGATGCTGCTAAAAATGGAATAAAATATGTTCTTGTTTGCAAGTACATACAGGATCTTCAGTTTGGCTTTGACCAGTACTAACCAGCAGTGTTTACTCTCAAAAAACACACTCCAGAAAACAGACTTAATCACACAGGCAAATGTCTTTGCTTGCCATCTTTCCATCTTTTGTTGCAAGTAATAAAACTTTGAAAGTTTTCTGCATTTCCTGAAGGAAGAGCATGAAGAAAGGACTCATAACACACTGTAATGCACGACAACAATATGGTGTGGAGATCACAGAGCGTAATCTAAAGCCATGCTAATACATCCACAGTCTCATGAACTGCCATTAGCAGCAACTACAATTCCTATTCCCCATCCCCAGAAGAGTTCAAGGCCAAGCTGGATGGGACTTCATGCAAGTGGAAGGTGTTCCTGCCCATGGCAGGGCAGTTGGAACTGGATTATCTCTACGATCCCTTCTAACCCCAAACATCCTACGGCTCCATGAAGGACACCAGGAACGATGGAGCACGTCTGCTTCCATCACCCTCCAGTGCTCCCACTCAGCCATGCCAGGCCATGGAGCAGCTGATGGGTATCCCTGTCCACTACACCGACACTGGCTGCCCCAGTGAATCAATCAGCTCCATGCCTCTCACTTTCCTCCCAAACCTGAATCACCCTGGAGTTTTCAACCCGGGGAATAAGGCCATCCTAGCTGCAATTTCAGTGGACAGTGGTAGAACAAGCAGCTGAAACCAGCTTAGACTGTTTTCTCATAGAGGTAAGCCTGTGCGTGCTGTCTCCTCAACCCATTCATTCCTCGAACCAGGAAACAGCAGGCAAAGTAAGGTGTCCTCCCTGGTCAACTATTAAATAAAGGGGATCAAATAATCCATTCTTTTGAAATGTTCCTACAAGTTATACTACTCAAGATACCATAAATCTCTGAAAAACTAACCAAAGCTCCCAAGATGCCACCTTAGATTAAAAAAATAAAGGCCTGTCTTGGATATATAAACTACTGAGAAAGGTCTCAGGAAAAAAAAAAAAAAGCAAAGTTTTTCCAATGAACCATATAGGTAAGGGAAGTGATTTATTTTTGAAGGTGTATTGATTTTTGATGTTTTCTTGCCTCCTCTTAAGATTCAATCAGCTAAAAATTAACTGCTCAGAAGTGAAGGATAAATATAAAAAGATGAAGCCACTTATTCATGGGAAGCAAATCTGCTTCAAAAGCAGCAGCAAATACTCTGCTTGATACACTGCCCAAAAGAACTGCCCAAAAGTGTGTGAAAGAGTACAAAAACTTATGTAAATAAGTAAGTTTTTGTAAGCTCTGTTCTTACAAAACCTTAATATTCTGGACTCACGTTGCTAACTGTGACTTGAGGGAGTTGAGCAGCTGGTCTGTCACACAAGAATGACCCAGCCTCTTGGACACAATATAGACTAAACAATGATAGCCCACTTCCAGAACCTGGCAGAAGTGTCCCAGCCTCACCCCATCCTTCTTTAACCACAGGCTCCCTTCCTTGATCTCTTTATTTAACATTCACCACCTGCTTGCTGCTCACTGCATAAAAACTGCCTTAGTTTCTGGAGTTGCCAGAATGCTTTTTCTCTCACAACCCAAACCCCTTGGTTTTATCAGAGAAGATCGAAACCATCTTTTGCTCTTTCTCATAATTTGTTTGAACAAATAATGATTTCAAGAAGAAACAAAAGACACTCACATAACCAAATGAAGGAATGAAGACAAATTCCACTTGAACTGACCATCCCTAAGTGGATAAGTATTTTCTCTTATAGTGCTAGCACTGCCCAGATGAAGGGGCTGAAGAGGTTTGTGAAATAATCGTGATGTCCTCATGGTGCCCACCTTGCTCCTCCTCTGTCTTCTCTAAGGAGAAATAGTGAGTTTGTAATTAATTACTTAACATTTTAAAGCAGTTATTCTGCTTCACCTATCTTTCCCCTTGGAATTTGACTAGGGTCAGATACTGATGCTTTGAGAGGACTTCATTATCAGCTATAATTTTCAAATATTTGTTGGTAAAGAACAGAGATGCACACAAACATAGCAAGGAAAATAAGCAGAAGAAAATGTTAAAAGCCCCTGTTTTTCAGGAGTACCATCAAAAGTTAAAGTAACAGGAGGAGACATTTCCTGTCCTGTAGCTTTCTCATATTGATTCCCTCTTCCCTCCTTGCTGGATGGTATAGAGGGAATCCATGCTCCTGTTTATGTGCTTCCACTCCAGCCCACTGGGGCTCAGATATTTTACAGGCAGCCACCAAACAGTGATGTAAAACATGGCAGACCCAGCTACCAGGGTCAAACCAAGTTAACCTGAACAGTGTGTGATGGGCCAGAAGAAAAAGAATGGAGAGGGCAAGGCAGTTCCAACATTCACCTTAGCAAGTTGACTCTGAAATTGAGCACAGCCCTTTCACTTGCTCTAGGAACTATGAGCCATCCTGGAATAAATCATGCCTCATCCCTACTTTCCTTACAGGTATTTCCATGGGTTGTCCTAGAACAGGATCTTCAGGGCCATAGTTCATTATCAGCCTAAGCATCACCTCTTCTAAGGGGACCTTGGTCATGACAGGGACCATTGGTAACCCACCCCAAGAATGAGCATAACAGGAGCTCACCTCTTGAATGCCTCACAGATAGTGGAGACACAGTTTTACACAGGGAGTATTTAATGCAACAAGTCCTTGTTTCAGCTGCACTAATTCACTATTCCCAACAGTGTCATGGAGAAGCATGCTTTCCCATTTCAGTGCATGCACATTCTCTAGCTGCAGGGGACATTAAGCTTCCACAAACACTATTTTAAGAAGTCAGCTCATATCTTTTTTTTTTTTTAATTCCTATACTCTACTATGAAATGGAACAAAACAAGACAATTTGTCATTAGTCTGTCAATTCAGATAGACCCACTGAGCTAAGATAATGGCATGTATTGAGTGGTACAAGACTTAAAAATTATGCTGAGCCAAGAATGCGTTAAGCTGCCATGAGAAATGTGAGGTGTCTCAGCATGGTATCACACTGAAATTTCCATTCAAGGGAGAGCCTCTCAATCAGGATGTATTAGAGGGTTGTATGTATTGAAGGTTTCTGGTGTCACATGAAAAGCTCTCAAATTACACCAATGCTTCAGTTTTAGCTTTCTATATTATAGAGCCTATGTCAGTGGTTGGGATATTCAATACTATCACAGCATAAACAAGTCAAGATACATAAGCAAAAGTAAATTAAAAGATTCTCCAAAATTGAAACACAATTATTAGAGCATGCTGGAAAACAAGCAGCAAGTCAACATAATAATAAAGTGGAATAAAGTGTTCTGGTCATACATGGCAGACCATAGGAAAGTGATGAACAAGCCTTATCCCTAAAGCAAAGCAAAACAAAAAACTGTATTTTTCCTTAAACAAGTGTTGAAGGACTTGTCAATAAAGGTTTTGTCTAAAAAAAAAACCCAAAAGAATAAGTACCTACCTGCTCGTCTAAAAGAGAAGTAAAATCTCCAGCTGTAGCTAACAGTAGCTCATGATTTGAGCACCAAATCCTCCTTCCTCCTCAGTCAGGCCTGCTGCTCATGTGCAGCACAGTCTCCAAAGTCCTCCAGCATCACCCGCCCCCTCGCATTGCTCCCTCTCACATTTTTTGGCTCAAGGCTCACCTGCCCCATGTTACTCCAATGACATGTATGATCTGTGTACCCAAGTTGCCATGGAGTAGGACAAAACTTTGTAAATCTCCACTGTTCAAACAGATTCTCTCAAGATGTGTCATTGTAATGCATTTTCACATCCTCCCTTTACATACCATCTCTCTGCCCTCCTTCTCCTCCAGTCCTATCTCTCTTCTGAGTACCTTCAAGAATAGTACATGCAGTAAGAAGTGAAAATGCAACAGCTGCTCACTTGTTAAAATATTTATATTTTTCATTTCTGCTTCACAGATTGAGCCAGTAATGCTCTCTGACCCAATATTTAAAAAGATGTGGAGCTGTATGTTTTATTTAATCTAAAAAAATATGCAGAGTCCATGGCATTTGGGAGAGACAAACACAAGTGACAGGTTGGAAGATGGGACAAAAAGAATGTGCTGGCTATTTTTTTTTGTGATATAATCCTGCTTTCCAATCCTTTCTTGGGAATGTTTATTTTTGTGTTAACACCACAAATTATTTTAGCTGCACTTTAAATATTTCTATTAATTTCCTAGTTTAGTTTAAATTTCATTAGTATCCTAAATACAGAAAAAAAACTTTAAACAATCAACAATATGCAGAGAATTTTTTCTGGGATGCTGGAAAGGCTCCTATTTGGTACTGGGCCCACTCCCTCCAACAGCCGGGGAGTGTTTTCAGTAGCTTGCTCTTAAGCAGTTAAAGAAATTCTCCCCAAAACACTATAAAGCTGGAGAAAATGTAACTAATGTGCATGCAAAGAGGTGCATTTTCTGCAGCAGCAAGCACAGAAATTAAGACCTGCTTGGGTTTCAGCTGCACTAACATTACTTGAGCATAAAATGTCAGTCCATATGGAAATAATCAGTTAAAAGAACACTGAAGGCTTGGTCAAAACATACCTTCAGTATAGCAGAAAAATATATTACTTTTCAACTGTACAAATGACCTTAGCTCTTTTTTTGTCTTTTCCAGTCAAAAACTCCCACTGTTCATTAAAGCACCTCACACACAAAAGAGGCCTTAAAAGGAGAAGTGGCTCTTGCCTATGAACAAGATGGATATCTACGCTGCCCCTACCCCTACAGTCTTCTTGGCTCATGAACTGGGAAAAAGAAATTATTACTGCAGGTCTACTCTTTCTTCTCTTCATCTCTTTAATTTTCCTCTTTGTTTATCTTTGCTTTTCACAGCATTAGGCTGAACTGAGGTTGGATAATATGTCAGCAAGCAAGAGCTGAGGTTAATACCTATCCACAGGTTTTAACTTATTTACTTTCCTATTTGGCAGTTCTCTAAAAAACAGAGGGAAATGGGTCTTCAGATGGACAGTTACTGTTTCAGACTTTCACTGCTCTGTGGCAGACCTACAGAGGAGTCATAATTTAGCAAACAGCCCAGGCAAATGAGCATCCATCCATTTCCTCCCCCTGCATCTCCTGGCCCGAGCTCTGCTAGCAGAGGCTGATGGACCCAAACACTGAAACTCTTGGCTTGCATTTCCTTCCTACCCTGAGCAAGGCACCTAGGTTTTAATTCCGAGCAGGTTCAGTATCCACAGCCTGTTTATTGAGCCAGAATCATAGGTACCATACAAGGGAAGCAGACTATCACATGGGCGTAAGGAACTCTGCTTTACCTTGTTAATTTTGCTCATTTCTGATGATCCATCTTCTGGCAAGGCTTGTTTTTTCATCTTCTCTAATTCACAGATGAAGATTCCAAGTCTGTCTTCATCATTCCTATTGCAGACAGTTTTCTACCCTTGAAGTCCAGGTTAGTGCAGATAAAATGCTGGACAGAGCAAT
>QUSF01000003.1:49358994-49456105 GCA_003676055.1 Chloebia gouldiae | reverse complement strand
CTGAGATGGTAGCTATGACCATGGACGCTGGTGCTGGAGGAAAACAACAGCCTCCACCAATGCAGCACAGGCACACTTGCAGCAGGGAGCGACAGCTGGAGGAAACCTCATAAGGGCAGGAGGCAACAACACCAGCAGAAACCAGAGGAACAAACAGCTCCTCTTTTCCCTCCTTCTTGTTGGCACTGGGGATGTTTATTTTACCAGATCCAGATATTTCACAAGAGGGTGCAACAACTTCTCTGCAACAAACTCTAACTCAGGTTATTTTCTTCATTTATTCAAACAGTGCCAGTGCTGAATTCATTTTCCACAGACGGACTCAAGACTGTCAAAAACTGGCCGGTTCTTACATCAAAGAACCAAAAATCACTTTGGTCCTTCACAGACAACTCAAATTACTTCTAAAGGCAGAAGCGAACCCCACCCAGGTCTTGCTATTTTGCCTTCACTCAAGAACTGACTTGCCACAAAATTTCACTGGCTTGCAGCTTAGGAACCAGGCAGAGTCTTCCAGCAGCTTTTTCATTCCAGAGCCTCAGCATACCTATCCTTGTTGCATTACGAAAGAAGAGATGACAAAGCCTGATGTTTGACAAGGGAAAATGAGCTCTTGGTAATGCTGGCCCTTGAGACATTGCTGCTGGAGCCATGGTGGGTCATGCTGAACCCTCCCACCTCCCTCTTTGGTTTGAGCAACAGGACTAGAAAGCTGTGACTCCCCCCTCACCCATGATAAGAGTCACATGGGAGGACATGAGAGGTTCAGGTCAGCCACAGGCACATGACAGCATTTCTACTGGGTTACCTGGGGCAGGTGATGTGACATTTATTTTCACTCAGTGTGTTCACACCACCTCCTTCATGACAGCTGCAGAACAGCCAGTATCTGTTTAGGCACCAAGCCAACTGGTACTGAATTACATAATTCATCTTTTTTTTCTTTTTTCTTTCTTTTTTTTTTAAATTTTAAATAACAATCTTGAGACTGGATGGACAATGAAGTGGGATTTATCTCCTTGTGAAGCCCTTACAAGCCAAAAATAGTAAGCTGGGGAGAGGCGCCCACACAATATAGATCAAACTGCCCCTCAGACTTGGCCACTGTTAATACTGCAGCTCACCCTTGTCCTCCCTGCCATGCCTCACACAAGCCTCCCACAAGAAACAACTTCCTCGCTCTGCCAAAAGTCTTAAGAAGATCATGAAGCTCCTCCCTGAAGAGAGCTCGAGGCTGAGGGCTTGCATGCAGCTAAAAGGAAAATATCCTGACAGAAGTCCTCCCTGTCATTGCCAGGACATGCCACCTACCATTCCTCTTCTGGAGCTAGGTGTGTATTATTCACAGGACATTTTGCAGGAGCCATGACCCCTTCACCTTCCCTGTCCCTAATGCACTTTCAGCATTTTCAGACCTCTGACTCGACTATTCCAGAGCGGTTCCTGGTCTAAAGAGCTCTAAAAGAAATAATCAGCATGAAAAATATCTTTCTGAGGAAGAGAAACTTGTCCTGTAGGCACTTGAGAGCCTCCTATTTCAGCTGGTACGGTAAGGCAATCCACATCTTCATTTTAACTCAAACTCTTAAACAATTCTATTTAAATAATAAAGCCATTCTTAATAATCTGCCTATTTCTGGGTTTCAAAGCCAAGGCATTACACAAACATCAAGCAGATTTTTTTTTCTTTTTCTCAAACATTCTCAGGCATTTCTTTGTGGGATCTTTAAAAGGGCGTAATTAGACTCAAGGAAGTAGAAGTATATGTTTTTAAAAAGTAGATTGCTGCAGATACACAGAAGAAAAGAGAAGAGTTTGCAAACTTGGTTTGAGAAAACCCTCCAAGCCCTAAACCCAGTGGTCTTCACACTGTAAGTGCAGACTCACTGCTGGAGAATGCACGAAGCAGCAAGTGGACAAGAACTCGAGCTAAGCCTTTTGCCTCCTACAACCACCATTTTAGGTAGCTGAATCTGTGATGAGCCTAAACTGCAGAGTTATGCAGAGATAGATCCAGGTTTTTGGTCTAGGTCTGGCTTTACTGGAAAAATGATCATTCACGTATATGCTTGTGCATGTAAATTTTTGGGGACACCTATTTTATGAAAGGATCTTCTGTTATTATACCAGATGTCTCTCCATTTACAAGAAACTATAAGAAAAATTCCACTTCTGTTTTCCTTGTATTTCTGAAATGTAGGCCTAAATAGTTTCATTATTTTTACCTTAGACCACCAAACGAAGTTCCTTTGGTGGCACAATATTTAAGAAATCTGGTGGCCTTCTTCTCCTGCAAACTATCACTGCAAAGACATTTGAGATAGCATGAAAACTACTTTTCTCATTTGGAATTTTAGGCCTTAAAAGTCAGAGATTATCTGAAAATATTTAAGCCCCAATTAAATTTAATAGTAAAATCTTCAAGATACTGAGTGAGCTTTAGTATGAATTTCAGATATTTTCGGGCACTACGAGGGTCTCCTTGAGCAGAAAATGCCAAAAGAAATATGGAGTTAATCCTACACTGGTTGGTTAATCCCTGTTTTCCAACACAAGTATGTCTGCTGCCGTTGGCAGGAAGACTTTGGCAGGAAGCAAACTATAGACCAAAGGTTAAAACCATTACAGGGAGAGAACATTGCTGTAGAAAAACCCATCAAGATAGTAACTAAAGAGTTTTCCAACTCATGATTTTTCCCTGCTCTTTGGTATAGTTTATGTATCAGTTCTTTTTTTTCTTTTAACCCCTATTTAATTTATTTTCTGGCAATACAGCTGACAGTGCTGATTATGAGGTTCAGGTCCCCAGGGGTAGCAGTGCTGCAGTGACAGCTGATGACCCAGCTTCAGCAACTGCTTAAAAATGGAAGTTAATCTCAGAGCTTTTGTGTAATAGCTCTCCTTCCTCCTGCAGACCCCCTCCCTCATCTTTTATAAGGACTGTTCAAAATGCCTTGTCTACCCATCTGCAAGGGGAAGTGGCATGGGCTATGCAGGCACCCTCATCTAGAGTCACTCAAAAGTTAGGAACTTTAACAGAGAGGACGTGGCTGGGAGGAATAAAGCCCCAAACCCACATACCAAGCACACTTGACATCACAGGGGAGTAACGATGAAGGGGAAAGAATCAGAAATGAGCAAAAGGCAATATAAGGGAGTGGTTATTTCCTGTTAATTTACTTAGGGTTTTTTTTTTTTCTGAATGTGTAAATTGACCCCATCTGTTTTTTTCATTCAACCTCTGAAGGGAGAATATGGGTCATAGTTTAATAACAGTGTTCCCACATGACTTGGCAATCCAGCATTATCTCAATACATTGTTCCAAAACTGACAAGAAGGGGAACCACTCAAAAGACCATAATAGTACCACGTGACAAGCCATCACCATTTGCAGAGACATGTAGGATAAGAGTAAATTGACAGCAGAAAGGAGAAAAAAACAAATAAAATCCAAGATTAAACACTGATGAAAGAGTGTACATTGTGAAAACCAGTTCTAGCATAGCTGCAAGCAGCAAGAGAACTATCCCACTGCAACTCATGACATGAACTTTGATGGTAACCATGGAGCACTAGCAACATTGTGAGAAAGTCACAGATCGAGGATACTGTATTTTAGAAAAATACCATCTAGATAATTCTTTTGAAATACTCAGATTAAACATTGTGGAATATGAAAAATGTAACAATCTTTCAGCAACTCTGCAACATAATATTCTAAATGCTACCAGGTCTTCTCTAAAGAGTGATACTGAACCCATTTGAATCCCTGCCTGACTGAGGTAGCCACACTTCTTCCAACAAAGACAAGCACTTCTTCACAGGAACGCATCTTAAGCTCGACTTTTACACCAGTCAGCTTTGGTCATTGTCTCATTGTCAGAGTTAAATGACAATGTCACATCTTAACAACTATGTGCATACCAACTGAAACCTTCTTTGTGAACAAAATGTCATTCTGTGTTATTTGCATTTTAGTACTTTTTATACAGATTTTGAAGGTTGTGGCCTTGCTTTAGATGAAAGCCTTATTCAGAACTTATTTATAATAGCCTCTTCCTTAAAATAAAAAAGTTGTCATTCATATTTCTCCCACACACCTTGGGACTAAGGTAACCAGCCTTGCACATTACCTTGGTCCTCTAATTTGGGGTTGCTATCATAAAGCACAAAGTGATTTATTGCCCTAGAATACTCTAAGAAAGGTGCCCAGCTCTGAAAATGGGCTCAAAAAAAAGGGAGCTTTCATCACCAGGCTCATAATAGAAACAATTGAAAGAAAAGGAGGAATAAAACAGGAAACATATGCACAACACAGATGTTGTAGGAAAAAAACTGCTTGTTTCTAACACACTGGTGAAATTGGTCAAGACCATCACATCTGTTCTGAAGCACAGTTCTCACAAACACAGCCACAAAGGCAAGGATCAAGCAGAAAGGAGGAAAGGTATAAAGCCTTCACCTCTTTATCCATGCTGACCTCAATGGAATATGCCCTCGTACCTTATGAGAGCCTGAGGTGCAAACACAAACCCCCCTAGAGATCTGTGACCCTTCTTGTCTGAGCGTGAGATATGGGGATGTGCTCAAAACAGCTCGGCACCGGCTTCTTGGGAAAGCTGTTCCTATCTTACTGCATCTGTCTGCTTCGGGACACAAGCACAAATCCCATGGCAGATTTTTTTCTGAGAAAACAAGAGACCTCATAAAAAATAGAACAAGAATAAACCCCACAAATCAGATGCCTTTTCAGTAGATTCCAAAACCCCCCAGATATTAGAAAAAATTGAGTGAACATATATGGAAACTATATTTTTGGAAACACAAAATTCAAGCATGTGTAAATTGAGAACAGCCAAGCACTGTCCACCCTGCAGAAAAATGCCTCCAGAGCATTCCCTCTCATCCCTGCAGCTAGAAACAAATAATTTTGCTATACAAATGATCGAGTTCTAAGTAGAAATTCTTGCTTTTTAATTGTCATATCAAAGTCAATGGTGAGTTCTACAACAAAAAACCATAGTAGCTTGGTCCAGTGGGACTTGTATGTGACCACAAAATTTATAGAGATGAAATTATAATACTCTCAGGGTACTTTCTGGTAGTAATTGTTGGATGCAGCTAGTTATAAAATAAAGATAGAAAAATCAAGTCTGAGAAAGCTTTTGATATGTTGTATGTGCCATGGAAATGCATGTAATAATATGGTACACTGAAATGGAAGAGTGGGAAAAATCTGCAGTTGCCAAGGAGGAAGCAGCATGAACAAATAGCTCATTTTCCTCTAAACTTCACTTACAAAAGAAGGTGCTCTAGGGATCCACAGTGGTAAAAAACACTACATAACAACTCAATAAAAGAAAGGCTATGTTATATAAAGCAAATCTTTATTAAGATTAATTACAAAACACTGTGGAACAATAAACTTTCCTTTGCCATTTGGTTCAGTTGCCATTTTCTTTTAAAACCTCACGACCTTCTCACTGTGCCCTTGAATTGTACATTAGTTATATACAATATATTGTGAACTAAAATGAACAATGATCACCCATGCCCAAACTTTATACATAGATTTAAAAAAAATTGGCAAATGGGCTATTAGAAGTGTATGCACTGTATTGATTCCCCCTTAAAGCAATTTACAGTTAGACAGCACTGTTCACTCAGTAGTTTAGAACAAAAATTGCTTGTATTTATCTTGTTGGCAAGGAGAAAACACATCAATGCATTTGAGCTGAGATTTGTATCTTGTTAAAACAGTGCTAAAAGATGGGCCACTGTATCTAGCAGAGACCTGCACATGTGCTAATGTGAAAATACTTTAAAAGATTATCTATCATAAGAAAGAAATATTTTGCCATCTGATTGCATTTCCAAGTGTTTCCCTATATTCTTCATTCCTCAGTGAGCTTTCAAGACAAGTAATTACAGAAAACACTTTTACTGCAAGACGTCTGGAGGTTTAATAGTGCATGTAATCAAGACAAAAATATCTTTATATATGATATTTTAGCTGATGGTCCCAAGAGCAAAAAGCACATATTATAGGGAAGGACATCTACAGAGGCCAGGAGAGTAAGGAACAGATATCCTGATGGACAAAACAGTGCACAGATCAAAAAAGGAAGTCAGTGTGACTAATTGGTTACAATACTGTGGTTCAGGACAAATTCCCTAATATGCCTTCTTCCCTCACAGGCTTCTTCATAGACATCTTTTTCCAGGTCCATTGGTGGAATTATTAGAAAAATGGAAGAGTATTGCATTTTGCTTAAGTCTGTGAGAAAACCACACAGTCCACACTGTACTGGTCAGTATTTTATTACAGATACACAGAGGTTCTCATCAGCACATCTGATTGAGTCACACTTAATGGCTTCAAAATCTGCCCGCCCTCACCTGACATGACTTTGGGCACACACCTTTCCACTTTTACAAACAGCCCTTCTTAAAAACCTCAAGATTAGCTTAGTTGGTTAGAGCATGGTGCTACCAAGACCAAGGTTGTAGATTTGATCCCTGGATAGGCCATTCACTGAAGAAGAGTTGAACTCAATGATCCTTATGGCTGCTTCCAATCCAGAATATTTGTGATTCTGTGAAAAAACATGCTTCCCAGAAAGTCAAGTAGCAATCAAACTAAGTCATCATGGACAAAAGAGAGACTGAGGGAAAGGCTTACTTTTGCTGCTCTGGGGTAGGATTAAGCATGATAATCACTACCCCTACTGACTGCAAACATAATTTAACATAGCTAAGGACTGAACTACAAGTTAAAAACAAGCAGGGATGCCACTAATGACATCTTAACATAATGTAGGATGACTTGAGACTGTTCCTTCTGTATCACCAATTACTGCTCCTCTGCTCCATGCCCAAGCACCTATCGTTAAGTGTCCAGCTACATTTGTTCCACCACAACATGGTGTCACAACACGAGGACACCCTCATCTTGACCTGCATTCCTCTGCTGCTCTGGTTTGGAAACCTCTTATTTGTGAGTGAATGCCATCTTTCTTTCATACTTGTTACCATCAGGAGAGTATTTTCAACTCAGGTAAAAAATTTTCTCCTGATGAATTCTGAGGTGGATCCATGAAACGCATTTACTGATTCAGGGATACTACTGTGAAAAACCAACCTCATGTCTGTCTGCAAAGAAGGAGAGCTCTGAGACTAGAGGATAGCAATGCCTCACACATATTCCTGCAGTACTAAATTAATCCTTATTAACTTAACACTAATTATTTTGTTCTTGATGAGTTTAGCAGATATCATCAGTGTTGAAATGTCTACAGCAAGTTCAAGAGTTGGTGTCCTTGTAATTGATCAGCCACAGCATGAACAGCTCTTGATAACCACAGACCACTGTCCTTTTTAGACAGTTTGTGGGAATGCATTCTAGAGAAAAAAGGACTTATCTCCAGAGAGCCTAGGGAGACAAGAGAAACCACAGAAATCCTACAGCCCCAAAACTCTAGCAAAAACAGTAAGGCCTACTCCAAGGGGCGTTTATCTGACATTTGTCATTTTGAAGGACACAAGAAGGAACATCAGGCAGCCTCCTGTGCCGAAGCAGAGGAATCATTTGTGACCTCTGAGAGAGTAATTTTTGTCACATGGAGTTCACGTACATACAGGAACACTTCCAGTGACCAAACATAGCTGGTATGTACTGGAGACTGGAATCAGGACACAGAACAATAACAAAAACCCTGCAGCTGTCTCGATGTCATATGTTTGGATTGCGCAAGTCATCAATAGCATTCTTCTTCTGCCATCCTACAAAAAAGCCTTTTCAGTCATTGATGGCTGATGATTGACTCTCACCCCTTATCAAGGGGCATCATGCCTCCAGACACATGAGCCTGAATGCTCCCTGCACTCCTCCTTCTGGCTTTTGGGTGCCCAAAAGCACATACTTTAACTGGCAAAACACACCACTACACTGCACACCTTGTCCAGCAGATCAGATTTTACTACCATGTTCACCACACAAACACCTCATCGGTTACATATAAATGCCATGACTGTAGAATAGGCAAGTCATTTGTGTGCTTTAACTGCTTAAAGGAAAAAAAGGAAGCTTTTGGAACAGGCACGAAGCAGAGGCATACAAAAACTGCGTAACATTCATCTGAAAAACAAAACAGAGCTTCAAGTTTCACTTTAGGCTTTTCACTGGCTTCTGGAGTCATATTAGTTACATCTTTATCAAATGCTCTAATAAAAAAAAGTTGTTACAGAGATAAAGAGTATTTCACAGATGTCTTTTTTCCTTAAAGTAAATAGTCATTAATATACTGGAGGTGGTTGATTTACAAAGGCCCGTTCCCAGAAGTCACACCCATGCACTGACTTGCTTTCTTCAAATCAGTGTGAGATGAAGTTATTCAAAACCTCTCCAGAAAAGCCTTAGGAAACAGCTGTATTTTGCACTTTTAACTGCTCTTTAAGAATTTACAGGCAGGACAGTGTTAGTAAATAACCAGATAATATTTCCATTACATACTCCATCTCTGTCTTATTGAAAGGGAAGCTAATTTTTATGACTAAAGCTCAGTTTTCAGTGAATACAGCTTTAGCACAGATGCTTTGGTGCTGCTAAAATCCACAGCAACTGCATCCTTAGCTATTATCACCATCAACTGAATGGATCTGTGGTTTGCCAAGTATGTGCAGGCAAAATGCAGGGCCTCCTTCCAGATAAGTTCCTAGATGTCAAACAGGACATTCTCTCTGAATCAGCACTTCTGGTTCTTTGAGTCATTTACTGAATTCTGCAAACTAGACAGTGGCAATTTGCTCAGCTCCTCTGAGCAACTAATGTTCACTCAAAAATGAACAGAGACATGTGAACAAGCAGCACAAGAGCCCTCCTGGAGATATTTTTTTTAGTGGGTGGAAGGTGGAGATTTTCATCCAAGGCTTTAGCTTGAAGAAGCATCATATCTTAAAAATAGTTTCCTGGAGCTCCAACCAGTGAAAGCTAAAAGGCAACAAGCACAGAAACAACAGCATTGTCTCCTGCCCATCTGAATATGACTGCCACAAGGAAAACTGAAACTGGTTCCTGGGAATATCCATAACTTGAAGGAGGAACTGCTTTACAAAATCATTTATGGCGGCTATGACAAGCATCCAAGGGTCAGAAGCCTGCACTAGCCAGCACCAGCAAATCAGAGGAATCACATTCAGCCAGCTGAAGAACTGCAGATTAATAGCCTCTAGTCCACTCAGCAGTGTCCTGGTTTACTGTAAAACATCTTAAAATGGACAAATTGTTTCAAAGGCTTCACAGGTCAGCAGAATAAGACAAGCATGATCCTTTAAACCATACAGATAACAGACTGATGGTGGAACAACTTCACAGGAGAATTCACATGTTTGGACTCAATTCCGTTTTAAAATCCAAAATCTTGTTTAAAACATTAAGGATTGTTGTCCTGAACGGTGGTCTGAGGTGGACAACTAGCCCAAGCTCTTTTCTTGGAAATTGCTAGAGAGTGAAAAGAAATTCTCTGAAATTTGACATCAAGTTCTACCATTCCTCAAAATCTTTGCTTTGATCATCCATTTCCTGCTGTCAAGTCACTCTGTTGTATACTCATCTGATGTCCACTATACCACTTAAGAAAAGGAAACTGCCTGTGTTTGAATAAACTACTATGCTAAAACTGGGTTGGCAACAACTCAAGAGAACAGACCAGGCCAATTTTCTTCAGTACTGGCTTCATGTCCAAGGATACATCTGTTTCTTTTCTCCTTCCAAGCCTACACCATTTCAATCCCTATTTTAACCTGTGCAGAATTCATGCAAATCAAGCTCAGCATCTCTCAGGACTGTAAAAGCCTTCTGGTCATTTGAACAGTAAGTCCCTCCACCTTGTCCCCGCTCCAGTAGTATAAGCAGCAAAGGAAAGCAGGGAAGTACAAAAAATGCCTTTAATGATATTTTTTATCACTCCATCAACCTGCCACTAAAATAAATTCTGAAACAAGGGGATGCAGTTCTATTTAAGGGTATTTGATAGATATTTTATCTACAGATTTCCTCTGCTTGCTCTCTGAACCCATGTAAACACTGTGGTAAGTAGTTCAAGGGTTTTAAAAATGCTAAGTAAAACTTGACAGAGCTGTCAAACGGGACATAGGATACAAATCCTGTTGCGGTACAAGGTATTTGTGTGGTATGTATGAAAAAGCAAACGTAGGAAAGGTAAAGGCGTTGTTGGATGCTTTGAAAAGGGAATGCATGGGCTCATGTCTCAGCCCCTTTGGCAGGAAGAAACTCATCAGTGACACAGGGCCCTGAGTGGTTAAACGTCCTGCAAACATTTAGGCTCCAGCTCAGTTGCAGAGAGATTCCTTACATGCTTAAAGCAAAGGCAGTGTGCAAATGTTTTAAAAATGCCCCTTTGCTAACTGTGGTATTTGTTATTGCCTTGGACAACCTGGGAACTCTCAAAGAGATGCCATTCACATTCCTATTCGCAGAGGTATTCAGCAGAATTTGGATCCCACAGAACAGTAGACAGTTTCAAAGAAAGAAGATCAAGGGAACAGACCTGTTAATGAAATGTTAGAATTCACATCTTTTGCTCTTCCACTTCAGAGCCTGTCACCCGAGCCTCTTTCAGCCTCAAAAGCCTCTGACAATACCTAGTTTTGTTTCAGAAACTCAGAACCCTGCAAATGTATCGTTTCCAAATACTGCCCTAAAAATTCTCTGCAGTTTTTCTTCCTCTAGTCAAAATAATGGAGCAAAGAAGAAAAGAAATTTAAAAGGGATTGTTTGGGGCTTTTCTAAGTATATTCCCTTGTTTAGGATTAGAAGATAACAACTTTTGCTTTGCTGCAGAGCAATTACAGAATTACTTCTATTTACCTAGAATCTTTTATCCTGAGAGATCCAAGGGGTATTTATGAAACATAGGCCAGAATTTTTAGCTCAGGAATGTGTGTAACTGCAAACAAACACTTTCTGGGCTTGCTCAATTCAAACATTTGCACGTAAGAACATCCAGCTACGTGTTCCATTTCATCTCCTTTTAAACAAACAAACAAAAAACATCCTATTTGCAAAACTGATTTGTAGAAATAAAATTCATGTGTATTTGGGAAAACATTGAAAAAATTACACTATGAAAAATCTGTCTGGCAAAATTACAAATTCAAGTGTTGTCCTATTTCAGATTCCATAACAACTATATTTAATTATATCTGTGCATACCAATTTACCTTCCCTTTCTCTGAAATAGTTTTATGCTGCAGTACAAGAGTATCTCCCAGGCAACTCACCTGGGGGAGTGGTGACAACTGCTGCTTAATCACTACAGCAATTAACTTAAGTTCTGCTTAATGGCATGGACTGGAGTGATGTTTAACTTCAGGGATAGAGCAAAGGCAAAAGATTAATTCACGATCTTGTTTCAGAAGAAGAAAGTCTGATGAAGGTTAAATACAATGGAAGTATTAAATAAAATAAGTAAAGCTCAATAAAGCTCGTTTTCAGGATTTTTTTTTTTAAGTAAATATGGTCCTCTTGGCCAAACACAGCAACACAACTCCCAGAGTGAACTTCCTAAGGGAGGGCTGAAGGTGGGAGGGAGAAGGAATCTTCCTCCCACTGCAAAACTGTTTTATATCCGATGGCTGAAAGAGCTTTCTGCAGCCACGCTGCTCCAGAGAGCTTGGGGCACAACCAGGAAAAACCTTCCAAATGCTTCCAGGTGCACTGTGAATAACTAAAGTGAAAAACCCACCAAGCCTTCTACCCGATTCATGAGCAACTGGGCCTCCTGGAGAGGTCAAGAACTGTCTGTGGGCTGGGGAATGCAGTTCTCCAACCCTTCTGGGAAGTATTGGGCCTTCTTATCCAAGATGTGAATCACAATGTAACTGTTGCTGATGAGGTGGGGAAGGGCAATACCGCTCTGAAAGCCTTATGACCCTTGTTAAACTCCGCAAAAGAAAGGCAGAGAGCCAACCAGGCATTTAACATCCATCAGTGGACATGGTTTGATTGAAATTCTTATTTGGGGCTTGATGGCTTTGCCAGGGACCCAAATCAGGCCTTTTGAGTGTGATGAGAATCCAAGATGTACTGCCTCATTGGTACACTTTATTGAATAAAGCTTAAAGAATTGCTGTCCTACAATTAGAAGTTAAATCAGACCCTCTTTCTTAATTAGACTACATTGTTATTAATATTATAGTTTGCATGAAAAAGACCTAGATAAAGGATGCTATTCATTCTAACAAAAACTAGGGAGCTCTTAGTAGTCACAACATACTATTGGAGTTGAACTCTCAAGAGAACTGTTTTTCTCTATTCTGTGATACCATGTTATCTGATCTTTTGATATGAATCACTGCATTAAAGTAACCCTAAACCTCTGCTATTCAGAGGACAGGGCAGAAGATACAATTCAATTCACTTTAAGTGGACATAATTCACTAATTTTTAGATGCATAGAAGCTCTCCATGTTATGTCTGTGCCATATAAAAAATTCATTAACATTACCACCTCTCTTTTGTGTGATTTTTCAAGCCTTTCCCCTAAATGAAAAGTGAGACCAAACCAGTTTGTATCCTCTGAAAATAAATGCACAAAAGTACAAAACAGATGTTAAAATGACTGCTGCATGTAAAAGGCATGCAAGCATAAGTATATTAAGGTGTGGGGGGGGTGAAATTAGTGCATTAGTAATGGGCCTGTAGCATTCTCCTCTTCTCCTCTTTCCAGTTGAAAATACCTTGTGAAAACACTGTGCTGCTAAAAAAAGTCTGATTATATGACCTCAGATGTCTTAGGGCCACGTTCAAAATAACAGAAGCCTTCCCAAGGGCCACAGAATAAATCCAAGTGTATGTAAGTTTTAATCAGTGGGGCTGCTTTAATGCAAAGCTTCACACACAGACACACACACTGATCCTCTACTACACCACCACCCACATACTGTGCTCTTCAGAAGTACGTGCTCACCATTAAACAGACAGCTTTCCGCTTTCCTAATCTGCTTTAACTTTTCAGAGTGGATCTGGCCACACATGAAGTCACTCTGACCCATCAGTTTACATTCAGCCCTTCACTTACACCTCTTCCATTGAGGACAACGCTTGCAGGATGCAACCACATGTAATATAAATACAGGGGTAGTAGCACAGCCCAGAGGCTCCTTCTGAAGAGATTCTCTTCTCCATGGAGGCTGTGAGCGTTGCCCTTTACTCTGACCACTTTTTCCTTCTGCCACCACCAGATCACCCAAAGGGAAAGCTGGGTTCCACCTCTGCCGTTCCTACAGGAGATCCCAGGGCTGAAACCTTGCTGGCGAGGGCTGCTGCTGCAGAAAACCATCTCAGCTTGAAGCTCTTCAGAGAGGGCAGGGTGTAGTTACACCAATCAAGAAGTTCAAGGCAGAGGAGGGAGAACATGTTCCAGCTTTCAGTATAAACACAAGGAGCTCCACTCAGCCAAGCTGAAGTTTTTTTGTCTCCTTTGTAAAGCTCACAGAGGTGTTCCACATGGCAGAACAGAGCAACAGGGTTGTTTAGCACCCCGGGCAAAAAGCAAATGTTTATTAACTGGGAGAAAATATTCCTGCTCAGACATGGCCTGGCATGCACAGCTCTGATGAAAAGTCTCTCCAGCCATCTACATTAATCAGACTAAGCTCTTCCTTAAGACTAGAAGAAGCTGCTCCATATTTTCATCATAGCTTTTACTCTCTTTTCCTTTTCTTTTTCTTTTTTTTTTTTAATAATATACAACCTTTTCCATTTTAGCTTTAATTAATCTATCATTTCTACCTGTAGAAATTTTCTGGGTACATCATGAATTCAAAATAAAAAGGGTCAGGTCAAATTTGTCCTCAGAAATTTTATACGTAAACTTCCATCCCTTCTTCCATCTCTTAACAGACTTGAAAATACACTAATTTATTTTAAATGCTTCAAGAAAACATGTATGCTAAATAAATCTGAGATGGGTTTAACATCCCAATGCTTTAGAAATGTGCAGGTTAAGTAGAATGGATGTTAGGTATCTGTGTGCAAAAGAAGCAGAGATTTCAGGAGCAGAATCTGTTGCAGAAACATTTAATTTTAAAACTGAGTACAGAAACTGTTAAAAAGTTCTCCTGAAGGGAATGGTCAAAGTTGCATTTTCCATTGGTAACAGAGCCACAGGACACACACACAGTTTCACAGTGAAAATAATCTAAATTTCTTCCCAAGCAATATCCCTTATTTGTACTTCCTGTCTACGGATTGCAATGTCCCTCCCACATGGGCTAAGTGCAACCACTGGATTTGGATGAGTAATGACCAGCTGGGCTGAAATGTCTCCACTAAAATGTTCCTCCACCACAAAGTATGAAACCTTTTTTGTTTTCTGGCTTTAAGTTAAGACTACAAAGCCTACAGATTCAAGAAAACACCCTATGTCTAAGCCAAAGGTTTGATCTATGGAAAGTTCATCCTTGCTTGGTAATGCAATCAGAGCACACCATCACCTGGAAGGGACTAAATCAAAGAAACAGGGTGACATGAATGAACAACACACCCAAAAAAAAAAAAAACAAACCAAAAAACCCAGCTGAAATACAAAACATGATAAATTACCTGTACAAAAGAGGAATCAGCATTTCTCTCAGGTCCTAATTACATATAATGATCTTGCCAGGTAGCAATTTACCCATCAGACCTGCCACCCCAGCACAAGAGGACAGATGCTTCTACCACAACATGCAGGTTTTCCTGAGAAAAGTAGAAAAGGCCAGTACCTACCCCAGGCAACATAAAGTCTCTACCCTGACTTAATTTTTCCCCTTCAAAAATAGATAGGTTACAGCAATTTTCATCACAAGCAGTCTTAGAGGGAGTCTGTGACCCCAGGGCAGACATTCTGAACAACCTGAAGATAACTCCTGGATAGAGAAGCAGTGCTGCTGTGAGATATGTCTAACAGAACCCCTATTCCACATCAACTGCCCATGGGACAGCATTTTAAAATCCAAACACCAAAAAGACCCTCCTCCCCAAAACACCTTGCTCTCCCAAATAACGAGGGATGAGACAACACAAGCAGAACACTCATCTTTCCTCTCCCAACCAGGATCTGAGCAATGCACCTCTGAGTGTCCTCCATGGAATGGATTCCATGGACTGCAGTGTTGGCTATGGGCATTTCACTGTATGCAGGCAAGCACCAATCTGAAATGTGGGAAGGGACCCAGAAATCTCTCCCCAAAGACAAATGCATGGAATTCAACCATGTTATCTATAAGAACTTGGAGACTTCCCAATAACAGGTTAGGACAGCCTTGACATATCTGATACTTCAGCAAGAGCCCTGTGGGAATGACTCACACCAGCCTGTGCAGCTGGAAAGCACCCAGCTTCCACACAGAAAATCAGGAGAGTCCCAAGAACTCATTGGGACAGTCAGGAATGATTAACAACTTCAAAATCAGAGTGATTTTCCCTTTTACAAGAGTGGGAGAGAAAACCTATAATGGTCAAGCAGTCAAAACACATTTGCAACCATCTTTGTCACTTGTAACTTTATGCCTCTCTCCTGGAAGAAGTGAAGCACCTTAAATCCTGTACTCATGGGATGCATGGAATCCTACATGCTTTCCAAACTGCTAGCAAACGCAGTTCCATGCATCAGGGAGATTAGCAAATTACTTTTCTACCAAATAAAGGCTGCAACCATGACTCATAAGACAGGACCAAGAAGTTCCTTCATGTTGCCACTCTCCAGAAATTTATATAAAAGTGGGCTCTCTACAACATCCCATGCCCAATCTCAGTTCAGCTCTAAATGTTCTACTATCTACAAAATATTTTCTTGTATTAAATTGCTAGGGGCGGGGGAAGGGGGATGGTTTGTATCACTGCATATTTGTAGTGATGGTTTGATCACTGCAAGTTTGTAAGCTGATCAAGCTGTTTGTAACCTTCTCAAATTTGCATTAGGGAAACAATTTCTCTCTCTCATTATTTATTGATTTATTGCTTTTTTTACATTTCATTACAGCGAAGACCTAGATTTTGAACCCAGTCCCTAACCAAATCGACTTCACTTTTGGAAGGTGAAAAGTAAAGATAGCTTTTAGCTGAAAAACAGCAAGATCTGCCTTCACACGAGTGACTCCTCCCTCAGTTCTCCACTCTCTATTTGCACAGCAGGATCAAATCAGGCTAACAGGTTGCACGAGGGTCGCTTCAGTTAGTAATCCCACATATCTTTAAGAGGCAGGAACAACTTTGGAGAGTGTAATTGTGAACAGCCCATGATCTTGAGTGAGTGAACTCTGGCATGGGCCTTTTAATTCATTGCATTTCCACCTGGGAGGCAGAGAAAAAAAATCTCTTTTTCTCAACTCCATGGAGCTCTATGTGAATTTCAACAGAGATGCAACTGCACAGGAAGCATCTTTTTTCCCCTCAGTGAGTGGTAGGGCTACAAATCAACATTTTATATGCTGCTCCTACTTATTTAATTTAACAGTTCTTTTTATGTTTTCAAGAAAAAATAATACAACTGGATTAAAAAAAAAAGAGTAAAGCCTGTGATTTTTTTTTTCCTCACATAAATATGTACAAAGTCCTTGGATGTTCCCATAATTTTCTGGCCTTGTCTTTAAAGACATTAATATGCTTAAATACCTGGGAATTAGGTTTCAATTACCAGGATCCCCCAGAGGTGTTTTTATTTTTTCTTCTTCATTATGCAAAGAATATGAAGAAAGATCAAGTTTTTTATGAGCCCACCCACAAAGGCTTCAAATATGCTGACTCTTAATAACAATTTTGGAAAGGAGAACCTAGTCTTGGTGAACGTATTTTAATGTTTAAAAAAATATTAAAAAGAAAATTGTGAAAGAGGTCTTTTCACTCTGAGAGAATAATCACAGGACATAAATGAAAATAAGGTGACTTCATAGTTTCCCCAAAACATAATTTCATTTTATTTCATCATCTATAAGGGTACAGGGCAGATTTAACTATTGCTGCTGGCCTCTTTCTATTAAAAAAAAAATGTGGAAAGAAGAGATTTGGCACCTTCACTTTCATCCTGTTCTCCAGGCAGAAACAACACCAGGCATCACTCACTACACCTCCCTGGTGTTGAAAAGACTGAGCTAGCTACCAGAATAATAATGCAAAAATCAACAGGTGTAGACCCATAAGAGGCAGTTAATGCAATTATTAATAAATGCAGTCATTTAGTGAAACCATCCACTTTACTTTGTTTACGCTCTAGAAATTTTAGGCCTCCTTAGAAATTATCTTTCATCCTCTGGGAATGGAGTCTCATGGTTGGCTTCAAAGATGCTGGCACAAAGCGTAGACCTTTTGTTTAATTGCCCTCTTTTGAAGTGGAATATTAAATCAGGTTAGACAGAGTAAAAAAGGGAGAAGCCATACTGGAGTTGGTGGGAATGAAAGACAGTAGTACAAACCATATCTACCCCTTCTTCTCAGCTGTAATGGTGTTAAGGGAAGCACACTTTCCCATCCAGACTCTGCCAAATGCTCCAGAAAGAAAGGAAAAAAGAATGTTTTGGATAGAAAAAGCACTATATTTCCCTGAGTAAATTTTATTTCGTTATATTTTTTAACATACAACGATATCCACAGACTATGTATCTGAAGCTGTCAGCCTCAGAATTACTGGCGTTGGAATAGTTTCACTTGTCAGGAAATATCTGATCAGGGTTTCTACACAGCAGATGTGTAAAAATAAGAATAGATCTCTATTTCCATGGATACATGTAAGTAAATACACACAGAAATGCAGCACCAACCACACCTCTGTGGACACTAGGGGTTGGTTTGCCCCCAGGACTTAGGACTTTTTCAGCATGTTACAAATTTGTATTTGTATTTGTCAAAAAGAAACTGCCAAAGTGAATAGCTTGAACTGTTTTAATTTGCTGATACAAATTGTTACGCAAACAAAAGAGAACAACTACTCAGAACCTATGGGCATGCAGTGAACTGCTTTACTCTTGACAAAGAAAAGTTTATAGGGGGGAGAAAAATGGTCTCCTCTCCTTTTCCTGTAACTGCAAAATTTTCTGCTCTTTTATATTCAGGGCATTGCTTACTTAAAACTTCAAAATTTAAATGAAATCACTGCATTAGCTTTATCCAGTTAAGTAAGCAATCACAGATGCTACAAGCAATAAACTTGTAGAGTGCAAGGAGATGGGTTGCTTAATCATCTCTGTTGAGTGCCTGAAACTCCTCTTTAAAAACACTGGTGTTGGATTTTTATTTCATATTTGAAGTAATTATTTTCCTTTCTCTTGTAAAGTCTTCACATCAAGTGGTTATAGCAGGCTGGGGTCTGATGAGGCAAGGGGCAAAACCCTTTACTTTTGGCCCTGGGAACTGCATGTCGTTCTCATGCAGGAGATGAACTGTGGTCCTAAAATGGACGTACAGCATGGATGTAGACAGTTGATAATGAGTCATTACACGTAACACACAGTGAAACACAGAGGCCATGTGGATCCAAACCACTGTGTGCATGTGAGACAAATGCTTTCTTGGGCACTTACAGAAATGCACGCTCTTCCCTGCCACGGCAGTCAGGGAATTCTCCAGGCAGGCGTGGATCCATACCGTACTGTAAATTATGGCCTGCTATAAATGAAAAATGCTGATTTGGGGATTGTTCATTTGTTATAATTTTCCAAGAGTAATATCCTGCAGGGAACAGCCAAGTTAATACAATGTTTCCACTCAAAAATTGGCAGTGCAAGCACAGCCGATGGGCTGTATTTAATGAGACTTTGCCTGCTGATAAAATGTTATTGCAGAACGTGCAGCCTAAGGAGAGCCTCATAGTTTCCATCCCGGATGAAATGTTAGCCTAGCAAAACCCAGTAACTAGCAATATTTCTCTGGACTTGTAATACAATGTATAGTCTTACTCTGTTTTAGACATGTTCTATAATTGGTAAGATCTTTTAGCCATCAGAAGTGTACAGATGCCCCTTTGTCTGGCTTATTCTCAAAGGGAGAGGCTTGGGATCTGCCACGAATAGGACTCATACCCATTATTTTCACACTTGGCTCTGATGTGCTGCACAAAGGTTCATCTGCTCCATCTGAACCTGAGTGTAACTTACGGAGCTAATCACCTCCAACACAAGAATTTGCTCATCTTTCATGAACCTACTCCGTATTTTCTCCAAACTTCCTATTTTTGGCACAGGGAATGAATAATTTCCAGTGAAATGTGAAACTACAGTAATGTACAAAACAAAATCTGGGATTGAGCAACTGAACTGAAAAAAATCCAAAGTGTCAAAAAGCCCCCGCTGCTCTGTTGTGAGCAAGGCACGAAGGTAACAGATGTGTGCAGCCCTGAAACCATCCTCTCTGCTCCTCTCCCTGCCCTATGCCTACAGCGCTCAGCACCCCTTTTGCACCCATCAGCTTGCATAAAGCTCACAAGCTGCTGAAGTCTGAAACTCACGGATATGTAACGCAGGGAAAACTCCATTTCACGCTACACCTCCGTGATCAGCATCACGCACAGATGAAGTTTCAGCTTCTGCATCCGTTGCCAGATGACAGATCAGTGCGTGAACACCGAGGGCTCGAAGGCAGGAGCCAAGTACCACAACAGCCCCTTGGGCTGGGCGCGGGAGGTTGCACAAACACACACCAACCAATGTTATGGGCCTCCCCCAGGGAATTTGGGGGAGTGCTGAACATGATGCGAATTGCATGGAGTAACAGTTTTGCCCTAATTTGTACAATATCGTTTTGCAGCACAACTGCTTTACATCCAGTATTGTGCAGAGGAGGAAAGAAACCCCTAAACACTGCCTTGAGATCACAGGCCAAGTGCTTGCTAGAGCTACTAACAAACATGTGCGTGTGTGTCAGCATGTGCGTGTAACTCCACAGCTCTTTTCTCCACCCCCATACACAGCACAGGGAATATACTAATGCTTAAACGGTGGGGGGTCAAAGATTTATTGTGGGAAAGCCAACAGTAATTTTGCTGCCTCTCTAGAATACTGCAAATGTCCAAATTGCACAGATTAAGTAGAAAAATAAAAGTTACACTTTAATTTCAGACTTTAAAGAAACTGTAGGTTTACTGGTCCTCGAATCCACCACTGATGGTACAGACCTACTGTATATTTCCATAAATTGAAGGCAGCAAGTTATTCCCTCATAAGCAGAGCTCCTTCTACATAACATGATAACAAACTTTCCAGTGGTACAACTGAAATGTCAGAAACCTCTTTGCTTACAGGACTGCCAAGAGCCCAGAATCCTGCAAAGATTTCTCCAACTTTGCTTGCGCCTCTTCAGAAGAAGAGGCATGCAAAGACTATGGCAAGAGGCAGAAAGACCTCATGGAAACACTGTGGAAAGCACTGTGCTTGATCTGGAAGCAGGATTTTCTTTAACAGCATGAGGGATGAACTAAGAGAGGTTTTCTCTCTCCCCAAGTGCCCATTTGCTTCTGGTCACACACATGACTTTGGGGATCACCAGGTGCTGCAACTGTGAAGTGTCCCGAAGAGCAGACATAACCAAAAGCTTATTCAAGCTCTGGCTTGCAGGGTGGCATTTTGAAAGATGTTATCTGACCTCCCAGGCTGGTCCCAGGCTCAGTCTTTGCTTTTGGGAACACATTTTTCCATGGAAGAAAGCTGCTAGTGGGAAAGACCCTCTGTGCTCAGGAGTGGCTGCAATTGCAACACCCTCGTTTGGCAGAGGAGGCTGCAGCGTCCCTGCAGCTGTCCTGGGTAGCAGCCAGGAGCTCTCGCCGAAGGTGCTTCATCCTGTGTCCAAGTCTTTTATGAGTCCCAGACTTGCACAAGAGGATTGATGCCAAGTTCAGTCTGTTCTTGGTTTTACCAGCTGCCTTCTTAAATTAAATTATTCCAATTCATAATGGGATGAGAAACTGAACATGAAATTAGTAACAAGGTGCAAAAGCTTCACTTGATTTTGTTCAAGTTCCTCAGTGTTTAGCTGGAGATGTTCACTCCACAGCCCAAGGCTTCAGTAAGTGCCAGTGGCTGATGCAGACTTTTCTCTGGTAGGACAAGGAGGCTAAAAGCATTAAAGTGCCTCCCATGCTGAAAGTATGGTGCATCTAGCCTGTCCTATGTTAAACTTATGCTAAGTGACATAAAAAGTGAGCATCTCTATGTACTTCATCCCAAAGCTTCCAGCAATTTGTTCCATTACCAAACCTCAAACCATTTATTTTTTTCAATCAGTTGCATTTTAGACCTCTGTGAACTACTTTTCATTCATTGCAGGTACTCAGAGACCAGATGCTTTGTGATTTTTGCTCTCTCCACCCTTAAGAACACTATGGAGAAACATGGAGCAACACTCAGTGTCAAGGCCTCCCCAGCTTTACTTTTCAGACCTCACCAAAAGTAGACCGCCCTGGTGACTGGGTTCACCAATGAAAATTTTCATTGCTATGTAAGGCCCCATGCCTGAGGGATCTTCTCTTGCATCGCACAAGTTTCTCATCCAACTGGCAACTCCTTGCCATTATGATCCCAAAAGTAGATTAACAAGCATTCACCAAATTTGAGAAGAAATTCTGAGGATGCTACATGAACCAGCTGGGTTTGGATGTCATGTGCCCTGTCCAAACAGCTTGATCTTCACCAGTGAGGGTAATGGAGTGAACAAACCAGGCCAATAGCTGAAATGTTTTCTAAAAATCACTGAAAAGAAAATAAAAAAATTCAATTGCTGGCCTCACACAATACCATCAATACATGACAGAAAGCAAGCACTTGGTTTCAAAGGGGTCATTAAGCCTTAAACCAGCCACTTAACAGAAACGCCAGTAGCAATACTGGTCAAGTCAATGTTTGTGCATGATTACACTTCAAATTTAAGTGTGAAGCTGTTGTACATAACAGGATCTGTGGAGACTTGTTTCTCTTTCTAATGGATTTTAATTGACAATAAAATGGAGCCCAGGACAAAGGTACAAAACAAGCTTGAAGAACAAACATGCATTTTCAAAACACATGAAGTTATCAAGGTCATTTTGCGTTGCCTGTCCAATGCACATAATTTAAAAGAAAATATTCCATTAAAAAGAAATAAAAATTGTGGGGAAGGAACACCTTTTGAATCAGATCACAGAATGGACAGTCATCATATGGTGCTCTTCTCCTCTCTTCCCAGCTGTAAGATGCTTTTCCTTTGTATGAAGCTTTGTGCAAAGGCACAAATCAGCCCTGAGAATACTCAGCCAACTGAAAACTTATTGTGAGGGCAACAGGTTGTTGGGCAAAGGAATACACCTATGCCACCTCAGGAGAAAAGAAAGTAAACACAATATGACCAAGATTGGCATCAGGTTCTTTGGCCAAGGAAAAGTATCCAGCCCTCTTTTTCGCAGCTAAATCTGGCCAATTTGCAAGTATCCTTGTGATACAGTAGTTAAGTACAGAAGTTGTGCATCACCTTTTGCAGGCTTTCCAGATATGACAGTTTTACCTTCTAAAGGCCTTTTGTCTTCAGAAATCATGTTAGATCTGCAAAGCAGCTAATGTCCTGAGATTTTTGCAATAGACCAAACTCTCTTTCAATGGAAATAAGTTATGCATTCCTTTGGCCTCTACGGTATTAAATGCTATTAAAAACTAAGACTAGAGATGCAAATACCCCACCTGTTATCCTGGCATTTTGCAGAAAGTAATGTCACTAAAAAAACACCCAAAACCCAGCTGAAAAACAATAACAAAAAGCAAATAGCCAAACCAGAATTCACTATGCCATGTAGGTGCCTCATAAATATCCTCTTTAAATCTTTACCCGCAGTTGAATTTGGATTGCAGCAAAAAATCTCATTTGTATTCAGCCAAAGGATTGCTGCTAATGCTGCAGAAAAACACAGTGAAGATTAATTCTCAATATTAATGAAAGCAGAATATCCTAAAGCTGTGAACTAATATGCAGTCATGGCCAATGACAGTTTGTAGACAATATATAATTCAAAGCTTTAAAAGTTTCTTTTTGTTTTTTTATTCCCTGCTTTGTTTTCTATTGGTCCACAACTTAGAAACCTTGATAGACTTTGTGAACAAATGCCATGGACAGACAAATTAAAGAGACCTTAAGGAAGCTGTTATGCAGCCCTCACCTAGAGAAGTTTTAACAGGGTGAATCATGCCTAACCCAAACACAACCTCCCAACTTATCGAGGAGGCTCCAACCCCTGCCGATGCCAAGCTGGGGCCAAAGAGCAAAGGCACAGAGCTGGGTCAGCACGCCAGGGCTGTGAGAGCTGCCAGGAGCCATGGGGCAGGCAGAGGCTTCCCCCTGGCACGCCCGGACAGCGGCTCCCACAGGGGCAGCACCCGCCCAGCGGCAGAACCAGTGCAGTGTCTGGCACTCGAGGATGCCCACACATTCCTCAGAAAGCCAGAGACAACTAGTAACAGGTACGTTTCCCCAAACCAGTGCATTGTGTGGTAGTTTCCAAACATGCACACACAAACACTTAAGACCCCAGCACTTACACACTGCTGTGGCTTCACTCACCCCCTGTTTTACACTTAAGAAAATGAAGTACACACATCTTGCATTGCAGCATTTAATTCTTGATAGCACACAATTACTTGGTGTTGGGGGTGGGGTGGGGCTTAAACCATATCAAATCTATACAACAGTGCAGACAATTATAATACTCAGATCCTGATTTTATAATCCTCTTTTGACTATCTCATGGGAAATCCATTATTCTGATCCTTATACAGTCAAGTCAAATCCACCCAAACAAAATCAAAACCAAAGCTCTCCCCAAAATCCAGAGCTCGCTAAGGACTTGATACTTGAATTCAAGTAATTTCAGCTCCTCCTTGTATCTTTTTTTTGGGCACACTTTTTCTGAGCATACTTCTTCTTTCTTGGGCACTTACTCTGAAACAATAAGCCAAAGTCTCCTACTTCTTCTGCAACAGATTAGAATTTCCGTGCAATAGTCCTACTGCAGTTACAGTGGACTGAAATAAATACCCAAAACAAGAAAAAGTAATTGGCAGACTATGGCATAAGACTTATCTATAATGAATCATAAAGGACAAACTTTTTTTTTTTTTCCAACAAGTCCTTTACACCTAACAGCCCAGACTGGAAGCAAACCTGAAAGACTTGCATCCCTGCTTTTGAACATTGCTTTTCCTGACTGTATACCCAGGTCTGCTTTCAGACCTGAGCACAGTACCTCAGCATTTCAGCAGGGCTGCAGAAGATTTTTCCTAAGGGTAGAATGTGACCTTATGTTTTCATATCACAGTGCTGAAGACACTTACACTGCCCCCTTTTCATACCTGTGCATGTAAAAGTACTGTCAGCTTTAGGTAACAGCTGCCCATGAGCTGCCTGCAGCACGGCAAATGTTTGCTATTCCTTCCTATAAATGAAAATATGCTAACAAACTTGCCTGGCTTTCAGAAGTCTTTGGTGTTTAACTCAGTCCATAGTTAAAGCAAGCTCTCTCTCTTTAGCACATCCTGTCGTATACAATCAGGAAACACAGCAAGGGAGCGCTAAGAATTATAATAAATCTGGTGCAATGAAATATGGAGTCCATGAAATAACTTTCTAAACTTGGGAAGCTTCCTCTCCCTGACATCAGCCACTCACTTTCACTTTGTGCACAGGCCGTGAGTTATGGACAAAACATCATTTTCAGGTATCAACCCTACCTACCAGCACATCCTTTAGGCAAGGCCCTGAACTTTATACTAAATAATGTACTAAAATAATGCCACTGCCTTTAATTTTAAAATTCAAAACAGACTGTGCCCTCAATGTCTCTGTGAGCAGATGAACAAATAAATTTCCTACCTGGGTAAACTACTATGAATGGTGAACCCAGTTCCACTGCCCCTGGGAGCTCCTTTCAGATAAACACTCATCAGACTTCTAAGCTTTTCTGCCTCTATGTCTCCAAAACCATTTTTAATATGCATCTCAAGCAGCTTGTGAAAAACCTGCTAGTGCAGGAAAGCATTCCCAACATAACATCAAGTTTATCATCAGAACTGCGTGATTGATTAGATATCAGGCAGACAGGCTGGATTTTTGAAGGTAGATGTATACTTCTGAGATAAACCACTGCCTGCATTCAATTTTTGATGTAGTACATTTAACGTACTACATACAAATAACAAAATATATCATTAAAAATTCTGCTTTTTGACTTCTTTTTGTTGTCTCAGGCAAATTATCATACATGTTACGTGTCTGAGCACTTTCACTACACACCTATTAATTTAATACAGTACTGGAGACATGCATGAAATATCTTTTATGCACTGGACTCCCTTGTCATATTTGTTCCAGAATTAAATTGAGTTTCTGAAGAAACTTCTTAGTGACTCTCTCAATCAGTTTTTCTTATTGTTTGGGCAGCACCACAAAGGTGCTGTTTCCAGTCCCAAGATACAGTCCCTATTGCCGCCTTTAACTCAGTGAACTTCCAAGTGCTTTTGGCATTTGTTCAAACAAAACATACTGAGGCTGTAGGATGATTATCAAGAATAAACCTGCTCTACCATCCTAAAATAAGAGTGACAGTAAAGATAGTTACCAAGAGAGAGAATTCATGAGAAAGATCTGAATGGGGATTACAGAGATGGAGTATCAGCCTAAGTGCTGTGGGTTATACTACAGTGAAGGTGTAAAAGGTAGAGGTTCAAAAATAATCCAAAATTGATCTATCAATGTTTATGCCTGCCTGACCCAGGCTAGGAGGGGAAAGCTGCCTTACAATCCAGCATGCCTTTCAGGCAAAACTTGTGAATTTTCAGAGGCATTTTAATGACAACCTATAGCTTCACCAGGGCTTGGGTTCAGTCCCAAACATCCAGATATAGCAGGGTCTTCTTACACCTCAGTGTCATAAAATGAAAACTCACACAAGTTTACATTACCAGATTCAGACTAGCTTAAAACCTTTCCTAGTCTTTCCTAGGTCTCTTGCCTCCCCTAAAACAACTACATTTTTTAGTATAGAAACTTTTACAATGTACTGCTGTAATGTTTAATAGACAACAAAACATATACACACACCCCTAACACATATTCCTTGTTATATCAAATACAAGTAATACATAAATGTAATACGTAACCTTGTCCAAAATTCAAAACAACCCACAAATCAAAACATCTGATACTTCCAGTTACTCATGACTTCCCTTTCAATCATTTTCAGTGTCTCATTGTAGAGAAATGCCAGGTATCTGCCCTCACCAGTCACACCCTACGAAAGTGTCACCACTGGAACCTCTCAAAACCATCACTCCCTTTCACAATGCAATTTTTGTCACCTGTAAAACAAGACTCTTGAACCTGTACAAACGCTAGCCCTACACAAAGCTCAGCTGATTTCAAAGGGATTGTACATAGACTTGAAATAATGCATCTGTCAAAGAGCTTGCTGAATTAGATCTATTGCTATTTATTTCCGTTAAGAACTTTTCTCAACTTCTGAACAAATTCATGATCTTGTTCCACTGTAGCATTCAGCAAGTGTTAAGTTCCTACTCTCACTTTAGCTACATGCACTTTAAAAATCTGTCTAATGTACTTCTACAAGCGCTACATACATGGGAGCTACTTCAGAACCGGGTGGCATAGCAGTTGCTGTGGTAACACCATTTTTTCTTAAATGGTAAAGCAAGAGTGCCAGAGCCCTCTATATACTAAGAATTACATATTAACTTATCATCTCAGGCCTATAATAAATACTTCGCAGGAAGAGAGAGAGAGAGGTGTGTGCTACATACACACGCTTCTTTGCAAGAGCTCCCATGTAAAAATTTTGGCTTCAACACATCCAGTGTGCGAGTGAAATGCCACTCAACTCGATAAAGTTCATTCCAGCAAGTTTAGAGATATCTCATCTTTGCTAATCCATAGGACCACTGCTTTGGCTGGCAGAAATCAATGCCTGAAGTCACAGTGCTTTACACAGCCTAAAGAATTCACCCATATGAATCATATCCAAAAATATATCTAGAAACAATCTTTTCAGAAAAGCAAATGGAAGGACAATTATCAGAATATCTACTTACTAGACTTACTTGCCTTATCCAGGCAAAAGACTCATTGCAAGTTATAATACTAATACCACAAAATCTTGGGATGTGATTATCATCTTACCTTCTGTTTTGGGAGAATTACTTTTTGGCATAGTGTTCATATAACACAGGGTGGTATTCCATCAGTTTTTCCCTTTAAACTAGATGAGAAGAATTTTCTTAGGCAAATAAAGTAATAAAAAAAACCTGAACCTGCAGTGGCAGGCAAAATATCCACAGACTTCAAAGGGATATATTGCCTACGGTTTGCTGGATTGAGCCTGAAGAGAAAATGCATGTCCCTGCTGCAGTGTTACTGTAACTGAGAAGCAAGAGCTCCAGATTTTCTTCTCTCTCTAGAAGCTCTCCATAATTCTACCTTTTCCATAAGCTGTCATGTATGTAGCTGCAATGCATTTTTTTTCAAAGTTGCACGTTCTGAAGTTGGGGAGCCAAATCATTTTGAGCCCCTCCTTGAATTACACTTTACCACCCCCAGTCAAGTACATCAGGAAGGTGGAGATAGAGCAATCAAGTTTATCAAAGGGCCATTCAAAATCATTAATTTAAGAATTATATTTTTCTGGGGTAAAGCACTCCTGAAGCTGTATAGATGGAAACTGGAGAATATATTCCCCCAAGATACCTTCCTACCTCTACCATCATCCCCTAAAGAAAATAAAGCAAATAAATATGGGCAAGCAGTAACTCTAGGAGGACACACCTTGTGTCTATTTTGCACATTTCTGTTCCCCTCCTTCCCAGAGTATAAAAATGAAACTCCACCTATGGGCAGGTAAACCAGCTCTTTCTTTCTTTCCCATGCTGCAGAGGTAGAAAGTCCATGCTCAACTCTTCATTAAGCTTTGTATTATCAATGCTTACGCATTGGATATGTTGAATATCACCAACAAAATATCAGAGCTGGAGCAATTCACTGCTTGACTAAACTAATGACATATTTTCCTGCTGTCCTCACTGCATTATCAGTGATGTTGCTTAATGCACTGTTAAATACCGTGTGCTATTTATTTTCTTGCAAAAGAACTTCCTTCTCTTCCCACTTTGGATTAAAGCCCATTTTGCATCACACTACGGCAAATAATTTATCTAACCAATCACGTGGAGGGGATGAGGGGAATAAAAAGGAGAGAGGAAGGTAGTAGCTCTGAAAGCAGTTTGAAAAAGACCACACATCCACACATCTTGTAAGTTATAGCCAAAATTTAAATGCTTCTTTTTTAAAAATAGAGTATTAATGCTCATGAAAGCAATTAAGACTTTTAAATGTTCACGTTCTAATAATTATAATGCCAAAAATCCACACTGAAAGCTAACATCAGAGTAGGAATACAGTAAATTGAAACTACTTTTTAATTTTCATACAAACCCTGCACTGACATTGCCTATTTCTGCTGACCTAGTGAGCAACTGGCAGAGGTAATGAAAAAGTGCCTGTCCTCTACACACAGGAACCTCAGATGTAAACCCACCTCAGTCCCAAGTAAGGGACTTCTGGGCAGCTACAGCAACAGCAGACCTGAATCATTAATTTTTAGCTGACAGTATTTTCTATTATTTATTATTAGAGTTATTACATCTTCAAAGCAAAGCCTTATTTTATTAAATTACATAAACACAATTGATGGGATCAATTTATTCCAGGACCTTAAGACTTTCACTGACAATCTAACAATGGATGGAATAACTGTTGACATTTTTACAAAAGCTTCTACCAGAGTTTATGGGCCATTAAGCCCAACAGTGTGATCACCAGTACGATATCATCTTTTTCAGTAGTACTGAGTTGGCCCATAACAATCCATCTTCTAATCTTCTCTGTTACAATCAGTCTGTTTACTTAGAAGTCATATGTTTGCTACTTCTGAAATTATTCGAGTCTTTGAAACTGTATTTTAGTCCACAGATAGGATCCAACAGGTCCCATACTAAATAGGATAAAATATCCCTTTTTTAAAATTCCAAGAATCAATTCAGATTTTCTCTTAAACTGAAATACAAAACACAGACGTAAACATACCTGTGTTAAATTGCATGATTCAGGCAATACAATAAAAAAGGTAATATTTCTGTCCAGAAAATCAAAAGATTCAGTTCTTGACCCGAGTTTGTCATTGACACCTTTCCATGCCCTATGCTGTCAGGAATTAATTTGGCTGGTAGTAACTAACAACCAGACAGAAAAGAAATAGAGAAGGTGTTAATTAGCTGTTTTTATTCTTAATTCACTGAATAGCATGTGCTCATTGATGCAAACAGACTGCTGCTGTTCAAATCAAGATGACCCTCATTTAGAAAAAGGGTCTGTTCTTCTTTTTTTGCACATGCTAAGTCTTTCATGTGTCAGCAAGAATTATCTACACATACTGATGGAAGCATCTTACACACTGCTGAACACAAACTTCCTTGGTGCTGGATTAGTTCATCTACCATAGACAACTGTGATAAACTGATGCTGCCTAGGGGATCTGCCTCATTAAGGACAGAAAGAGAGAACAAGATCAGATTTGAAATAATAAAATCATTAACAAGAGCACCTTGAATAACTTATTAGGTAGGAAATTGACTGACAATACCATTGTTCAACACTTAATTACTTTTTGAAGACCAGATGGAAATAAGTGAACATTTCAGTGACCATCCTTTCAAATTCAAAACAAAAAGACAAATATCAAACAGATCCATTAACTGGGCATGTATCCTAAAACAGATGTTTTAAGAAATAATGAGATTCTACCAGATAACTGAAGATGCTCAAGTTTCAACTTCACCTCTTACTGCAGACTTCCTCACTGCAAGAGGTCAAATTAGCAGCTACAAATAACTTTTACACCAAGGTAAAAATGCTGCAAATCAATTACTTATCCTTACAGGCAGGTGGAAGCTGAACACACAATATAAATCTGTCTTACACGCTTTCCCTTCCAGATCTTCGGTGAAATACTTGTCCCTGCTCCTCCTCTTGAAGGCTGAATTTCTGCCATTAATTTTGGGGTACTGATAACGGCATCAGATGTTACAAACACAGCAATAAAGGCAAAGTGTGGAGCTGATACCACCTTGCCAGCACCTGACTCAGTCCACTGCACAGACACCAGCTCAGTTCTCATCTTGACCTTCCTCTGCTACACGAGTGAAACTTCCAATAGAAGCGTGTGCTGTGTCCCCAGCATGTTTGGGTACACAAGGACCAGCTAGGAGGGGCTTTTTTCATTAGAAAGCCAAACATCAAATGATCCATCTGCACAGGGAATCAGTGCCCTGCTGGCACTGTCTCACTAAGGACAGTCTCAGCATTCTGATATCAGTCACAATTCAAATATGGAACTTGAGGTGGAAAAGACTCTCCTGCTGGGCATAATTCATCTTCTGTTCACATTACCACAGCTCTCCATTAGGAAAGATTTGGATCAGTACCTGAGGGAGATGTGACTGGTTTTCCTACAGCTTGGTTTCTAGGAGTGTTTTCAGAACCAAACAAAGGGAGAGAAGTCGAATCTCCTCAAATGCCAAGGGCCCCACGTCCTACCCGCTGCTCTGTGGTGCAAAACCCATGTTCATGCAGAAATCTAACAGCTTCAATTATGGTCTAGCTGTGACAAATCAGCTTCCAGAGTCAGGATTTTGCCAACTAACACTTCTGCTTCCAAAAAAAATTGGTTTGTTTTGTTCTGGTTTAATTGGTTTTTCACTTGGGGTTTTCTGTTTGTTTTTAATGGGAAATCAAAAAAAAAGGCATGTACTTGGTGCTGAAGTAGTCTGAAGAGCAGTAAAATAAATTGAATCCTGTACAAGAAGTGAGAATGTCAAAATTCCATTCATGAGAAATAGGTTGCAATAAAAAGGGAGGAGAAAAACCACTCCACTCCTGTAACTTAGATTTTCATTTTTAAAGGCACTTGCTATTCAGCAGTTTACAAAACATCATGCCCTCCATCAGACTTGAGGATACCTCCTCCACATTTTTGTGGGGGAAGATCCTTGTCTTCATGAGCCCAGTAGATGATCTGTGAACCTTCAGATTTAACATATGAGAAACAAATTTGTCAAAAATTAGTCATATCTGCTCATATCACAGCTGTCCCTTCCCAATGATTAAAGGAAACAAGGAAGGTTTTATTCTTCTCCCAGCTTCTAAAGTTTGTGTAAAATTGACCATGTAACTTCCTTCATGTAACTTGCACTCTCAGAAGAAACAGTGATCACATATGTAAAATGGTATTTTCATCTGGCACTGAAGATCTGTTATCTTCATTATTTTGAAATCCCTTTTATCAGTCTTGTATAAATATTGTGTTTAATGTACATTTCATGCTATATTAACTGAAAAATTTGGAAAGAAACACAATAGCAAAACTTTATCCTGAATAGAGAAGATAATCACTTGGCCAGTAGGCCCCAAATCTTACCATATCCCAAGGCTCCATATCATATTGCCTTTGATAGTCCAGGGTGTATCTTCTTAAATTAATATTGTTTTGTACATGGCACAAACAGGTATGACAGAGTAGAAAAGTGACCATACATTTTTAAAATACTATTTTCACAACACCAAAGCCATCTGGGATTTTTCAGTTCCATAATATAGCTACTTAAAATTAAAACAAACTACAAAATAACAACATCAGGAAACAAACGACAAACAAACCTTTTTTTGTTCTTTGTCTTCTACATTGAATTGCAATGCCCTCATCCAAAGTCCAAATCCAAGAGCAGAAGTTACAGGTGGCCCATGAAACACATCCCCTTAGAAATACCAGGGACAGCATGTAATCCAGGAAGACATCTGAGAAAAGCAGTTTTCTGCACCTCTGATTATGCATATCCATGGGAGCTGATGGCCAAGTAAGACATGAAGGAAAGCTAAGACTGCAGCAACTGTAAATATTTGGGAAGCACCTGCTTGAGAATTGCCTGCTACAATTACAGAAAATGGAGGTGCCCTTGGCCAGGTGACTTATTTTTCCTGGTAAGTATCTGTTTGTAGAAAATTCACAAGAAAATCTAAGTGTAGAAGATACAGCACAATGCTACCTGTGCAAAACATATGTGCACCTCATTTTAATGTGAACTCTGGTTAAGTGGCTTGTGTTGAAATGCTACCTAGCATTCCAAGTGCAAACCAGCTTAATCATATCTATTGAAAACCACATAATAAATAACATGAAATATTCAGCATGCCATCCTAATTGCAGAGGTTGTCTCACTTACTAGAAGTCATTTATTTATTCAAATGACTTGAGCTACGTGATTCAATCTGAATCATGGGAACTAGTTACTGATTTGTGCAAACAGCCTCTTACTTCTTTGCTAAAGGCATTGTTGAAATAACTGACCCAACTGCTAAAACAAGCTTCTTCCTTGAACCCTGCCTCCTTCTTTAGTTTTACTTCCTGAGTGAACTTCAGAAAACATCATTGTTCTACAAAAACACTGTAAATTTAATTAAAAGAAATAATAATTCCAGCGCAATGAATTAAGTAATGCAATGGGAAAATTAGTATTTTCAAGATGAAAAAATTCTTTAGTAATAGGGAGCTGCATATGCAGCCATAACTTCACTTTGCAGAACTGAAGTACACAGCTCTCAAGAAGAAACATCCACTGCCTCATATGTGATTCAAAGTTAACTTTCAGAATGGCACATATGTCTCACAGCTTAATGGGGGAGAGGGAGTGAATACATATCCATGAATGCATATCCCCAGACAGAAGAAGCTACAATATTATTTTTTTTTGGTTGGTTGGTTTTAGGGTTTTTTTAAGTTAGGCATTGCAAATGTGAAAACTGCCATCATAACCATGCTGCAGCTACATAAAAAGCATAATTTAGGAAACAATACATCTGCTTACACCCAGCCTTGATTTGCAGCTACTGTCTCACACTGCTGTTATTTCAGGAGGTGCTGGGGCTTCCCCGGGGCAGTGGAGCAAGAGGCCAGGCATGCTGAGCCCTACCACAGGCAGGGAGGGAGCACACCTCAGCCGCCAGCAGCCAAGCCAGATGCCACCAAGCATGCCACCACAGGTCACCTCATCCCAGGCTCCAGCCAGCCTCCATCAAGGGACATGTCCCCAGGGAAGGGCACACAGAAGGGCCTTCAGGAAAGGGAAGAAATGATGCTGCTCATGAGACATTTTTTGAAAGCTTGTGAATAAGCCCCAAGTAGGATGTTGGTTACCTTCAACTCCAGGCAGTGTTTATCAACGGCTTGGGCATGGGGTGAGAGGCCAAACTAGCAGGCAACTTCATCAGTGGCCAGATGTATTGCCTCAGGCATTCAAAGTCTCTGTGGCTTCAAGCCCTTGAATCATGATGGGTAAAACAATACTTTTCCCTATCTAGGAAAAGTGCTGTGTGAGCTCGCAGTGCCCCAGTGCCAAGACTGGCTGACTTCCAAAGCTTTCCTGGTTATCTCTGTATTTACTGCAGAATCTGGTGATGGGGAAGCAGGGATTATGCCACTACGTCCTGATTACCAAACATACAAACACCATTCCCACAAAGTGATAATTTTCTTCTTATGAAAGCCAGAGCTAAAATACTACTATCCTGTCATCAAGACAGCTGGTTTATATCCTCTTCTCCTTCCTTCCACCTCTTACCCAGAAAACATCCTGTCTGGCATGGTCCCTGCCGACTCATCCAACCCTACGGGTCTCTGCACCCAGGAAGGAGCCCTCTACCTTGGCAGAGCGGTTCTGGCACAACTGCCTTTGCTGGCCCTGAATACTTACACTTTTTCAGTTTGGGATGGCAGGGCTGGCAAATCCCCAACATTTCCAAGGAGCTGGAGGATACTCCTGGGGAGGCTACCCACCTTTCACGCAGCACTTTGCAAGGTAAAGCAACCAGGGAGAGGAAACCGCTAGACAAGAAGGTTTTTAACCCACACAGGAGCGTTGCTGGCCCTTGGGGCATTGCTACTGCTCGGCAGTGTCACCCTGCCTGCCCAGAGCCCCAGCCTGCCTCCAGGAAGGAGCCTGCAAGGCTTGGGCTCCTCCTCGGGAGCTCAGCAATGAATGATGAAGGCGCCAAACATGTGGAGGCCAGGGAGGTAATGGATATCAAGCTTTTTTTTTAATTGAAACCTATTTATTTATCCCTATTTTGTTATTTTTACTATTTCATCATTTCAATTTATGAAAATAGAAAAAGTGATCACAAGCATTTTGGATTTCATTTATCTCAGTGCTCACAGGGATCAGAACAGAACTATTAATGTGTACACAAATGACAGTTTACCCCACTCCCAAATTCTTAATTTTTTGAGCCAAGCTCAGCAAACATGCCTTGGCCAAAAAACTAAGTGGGAGGGAGGTATAAGAAAATCAAGTGGTATTCTGGTATTTTCAAAATAAACCTGCAAATTTTCATTTCAAACGATGTTTCATTTTGTTTCTTATCCAACTTGAAAAGAAATCGTCTCAAGTCAAAATGATCTTCCAGATTATATTAAAACAGGGCTTTTTTCTGGGTGTTTTGTTGCTGGTTTTTTTTCTCTTCACTAAAACCACCCCTGACATACTTGTTTCAGTATGACTGGAAGTTAGTCCTTTTTTCTAGATTTTTTTTTCCTCTTCAACCACTGCAGCAAACAAAAGCCACACATGATTACATGCACTCTGTAGGTAGATAATGCATGTGAACACGTAGATGTTTACTTTCATGTACGCAGATGTGCTGGGCAGACAAAGGAACACTGGCAGAAGGAGAATCCCTGCATCTGCCTTGCACAGATCTGTCAACAGGCAAAACACACTTTGCATTGAAGCTTCCAAACGAAAGTCACACATCCCTATGGGATACATAAATTCAGCATGTCTCTCTCCTAACTATGCCTTCTGTTCGTTAAAAAATAATTTTAAAAAGGTGTGGTGTGATGTGGTAGCACTTGCACTTGTTAGCTCAATGGTCAACCCACATGGCCACATCTTTTCACTCTGGCAATCAGGAAGATTTCCTGTTTAAACACACAGTCTCACAGGTATGTTTCTCATGTTTCTTCCTTTGCATGATCCTCAATAACATTAAGCATGGAGAGCATAATATCCACACTCGCATATTTCCCCAATAAGACAAACTACAAAGTCGTGTCACAGTTCCTAATAAATAACCACCTTGCTTCAGCAGAAATAGACATTTATTTTGGTCCAACTTCTCTGTACAGAGAACATCTTTTTTTTTTTTCCACATTTCCTTTAGGAATTACTTCTGCACATATTAATGCCAAATGTTCTGTAATTCTGAAATTAAAAAAATACACTATTACTTAATACTGTTAGGTCAGCAGAATTCAGCCATAAAAAAGGAAGCATTACAATTCCGTTTGCCATAGTTGGAAGTCAAGAAGTAACATAATCAGAATGGACTGAAACACCACTAGGTATGATACTATACCTACTAATGTTGTTCCTGGAAGTTCCTGGAAGAAGGGGCACAGGAGAAAGTCAAATCCAGGATCAACGTGTGCTGTACTACGCTGAACAGGGACTGTCAAAGTCCACACAAACACTGAGGAGTGGATTTCCACACTGTGTACTATCAATGCCTGGAAACATAATTCACCTGAACACTTTCTACCAACACCTACACAATGCTAACAAACCCATAGTGCACGCCATCCATGTACTCGTGCATTTCACAAGCTCTCTGAAGCCAAGAGGTATGAACAGCAGTGGTTCTGAGGAAAAGAGGACTTCTGAATAGTCACATCCAACACAGCTCTTGTACCACCCTCATCACCAGAGCTATGTGGCATTGCAGAAGCTTTATCTGAAGGAGGCATCCCAGCAGTAAGGGCCCCTCATTATTGTCCCTGTTCCTCTGCCATAGAGCTCAGCATCACACAGCTCCCCGGCATGGTTCCTGTCACGGGTGCTGGATGAAGCACTGCTCAGCACCCAGAGAGGCAAGTTCTGCACTTAGAGCAAGATGTGTTGCTCAAGCTAACCTTGAGGCAAGTGTGAGACAGGCAACTATCCCTTGTCACCACAGAAACTGTTGCTTGAGTGTTCACCACAGGCTACACACCTCCTACAACCACCACAAAGCAAATGCAGCAGTCAAAAAGTGAGAACGATCCTTCCACTGAGAAGCAAATAACAGCTCTGCTGCATTTCCTAATAACTTTCTCTTTCTGATAAAGCTAGCGATTTCCCAGCCAAGTTGAATGTGATTCTTGTGCCAGATGAGCCCTGACTGACAGAAGTTAATTTTCCACTAGTAAGTGGATGTCCAAGGAGAGCAGAACAGCAGAATGGGGTTTGAGAAATTATAAACACAATTAGAAGATGCCTAATGCAATTCACACAATTCCAAAATGGCAATTATTCTATCTGGCAAGTAATCTTTTTACAGAATTTGACTAGTCTAGATTTATAAAGGTTTGTCAGCCAGGTGACCCCAGGAAGTGTTCCTAATATAGAACAGCCAGAAGATGCTTTTGTGAGTACAGCCTGTTCTGGCTCCCTCAAATAAAAGTTCTACAAGTCAAATTTGTGTTACACAAACCCTTTTGCAATACAGACCCAAGTCTAACATGAGATTTAACACAAGTTCTCATACCCGTAAATTCTGGTGCTTATAACCTAACATGCTGACACCAATTTTGAGTATCAGTTCTTTCTGGGATAATCCACTCACATACACGGTGTGACTGTACTCTCTGATGCACACATACTACTGAAACCTGGACTAGTGCAAGAGTTTGTAGCAACATCAACAGTTTCTATGCAAAACCATTCCATGAAGGCACTGTCATCCTCCCAAAAATGAAGTAAACCTTCCACTAGGCTTGTTTCCGAAGAGCTATTAAGCAAAGGCAGTTTGTGCTCAAGGAAGATAAGGACAATTTCTGAAGGAACTGGTTTGGCTAGTCAGCTATCTTGCTGCTAAAGCTAGCATATCCCAGTGATTTCAGTGATACACGGATACCTAAATGCAAAAGTCAGCCCTGAGGACCATAATGGCACTGTGCGACACTCCCCAAAAGTCTCTCTTTATAAATTAACAAATAAATTACAACGGACTACTATGATTGTAAAGTCTCCAGGGCATTGATCTTGATTTCCTATTTATCTGCAAATCTCTTAATATACTCTTGATGTAATAAATAACACATTTGTATTTAGTAACACTTAAGCATCTAGTTTGCTCACCATACACAGACTTTGCTGAGAGGTCAATCTCCCTTGTAAAATTTTGCACATAGTGACTATATTTTGCAGATTGCCTGAATTAAGGAGATGAGTTGCTAGCATTTTACCTTCCCTTCACTTCTCTTAATGATGGGTTTTGGGTTTTGCTCTTAATCATACACACACTGAGGCACTGGAGTAAAAGCAGCTCCACGCACAACACTATTTATTTATTTCTATTATCTCACAAATTGGGCCATATCAGTATCTAAGTTTCCATTTCTCTAACTGTATTTACCATCAAGACTGCACAGATTTATTTTAGTTTGCAAATCCAAAAATGTTTGGTCATTTACCAAGGAAATAGAAATTAACAAATGGTTGCATAGACAAGATCTCATATAATAAATATCTACACAAACATACTACTATCTCCCATCCACATAGAAAATTCCACTTGTGTCAGTGGTAATACAAACACAGGAATGCGAGAACACTGTACCAGCTCTCCTGGGACTTTAACAGGAGTATGAGACATCCTTCACCTGGTACCAGATAGACAGAGAACACTGCTGATTCCTCAGCCATGCTGTGGATGTGTGGGCAGTCCCCTGCTCCTGGGAGGCCCCCATAGCAGGCACAACTCACAGGCTCCTGCCAGATCTCTGCTCCACTGCTCCAGAGCAGTGGCCAGGTTGCACTGGAGTGCACCTGAAAGGCATTGCATTCTTGCATGTAACTGAAGCTACACAATCCACAAAGACTCTAGATGTCTACTTGTAGGCATCTGTCACAAGCAAGCATGGAATAATACACAGTGCAGAAACTACAAGACAATACTCAGTATAAGTACACACACAGCCCACACATAAACACTGCACAGGATATTACACAGAAGTGTTTTGCTTCACATGGACATGAGTACTTGGATCCCCTTAAAGAACTTAGTCCTTTGTATAAGACTCCAGGTATAGAAAGCTACCACAGTTCACCCTGGCAGCTCCAGAGCCGCCTGGCATGCCTGTGTCCACGCCTGTGTGCACACTCCCGACACGGAGCAGCACACTCCCATCCCACAGCTGCAGCTACAGATCAAAACTAGAGATATAAAACCAGTATACAGCAACAAAAAGCAATTTGCTGGACCGTAGCATTGTCGCCGAGCACTGTCACACAGAGGACACGGGTCAAATGCATCCAGCATAAGTGGCACGCCAGCTATCACAGGTATTTATCTCAGGTACCACAAAGCAGGCTTCCTGGAGTACATCAGTGGAAATCCAGATTAGTTCTGCCTCACGTAATATGGGTCAACATCAGAGCAGGTATATAGATGTGGGTATTGATCCCTGCACTGAGAGTACTTCACTTTTGAGCAGTGCTGTTTGGTTCTGGAATATGTTCAATTAGGCTTTTGTTTGTGTCTTAATGACTACAGTGTTACAACAAAAACAGGTTTCTCTCATCCATCTTCAAGAAAATTAATTCTACAATTTTGGGAGAAGACACAATTGTATTTAAATTTCCATTCAAACATTATGTTGACTGGATTTTATAGGCTGATTCTGATGTTCTTCTAACAGCTGCCCAGGCACCTTTTCTTTTTTTGAGACCTCTCATTTTGGTAATAGAACAAATCAGGTCAAAGTTTTAAGATGTGTCTTTTCACATGAGATTTGAACTTGCAGAAGCGTTGCATATATTTATGACAGCAAGTTTCCTTTCAGCATTTTTCTGAATTCTGATGCTAGGACTTATCATTTGACCAAGGAGGCAGTCCCAAGCACACACTGATCCTCTACTACCTACTGGACCTGTTGCTTCAAATCAATAACACACAATTCTCAGATGCTGCTTCATTTTGTGCCTCTGAGTAATTTTCTTGCTTATCTTCAACTGTGGGAAGAAACTAATGAAGTCAAATCAATTGATTAATGCTTTCTGAAGAAATCTTCTGCCTCCACTTCTGCCACTGAGCCTCCCGCTCAGTTCCTCTGGTAGAGGAACAGTTACTTGCGGACACAACATCCTGAGAATAACCTCTATTGGATTTATCACGTAGCTGTTGATGATTTAGTAATCCTCAAAAAACTGGCGACCTCCTAAGTTTATGAGACACAGAATTAAACATAATAAACAAGGTAATTCTCCTCACTCTTAACATATTATACATGGCATGTGCACCTGAGAATGCATCTCAAAAGACAGGCAAAGGAGATGGGAGGCACTTTACTTCTCACCAGCTTCAAAGAGTGAAGAAAAATAAATAAATAAAAAGAAAACCAGGAAAGAAAAACTGCCCATGTTACATCAACAACAGGTATGAACTTGATTTCTGGAACAAGAGAATCTTTCCGCTTTTTAAAGGTTGTGCAACTAGTTCTTTTGGATGGGGTGTTCCTCACTTTCAGGGTGGCTTTACCGTTCACAGTCACGAAAGACTCCAAGTTGCTTTAAGCAGTGCAATCAGCCCTTCTAGAAACTAACAGTTCTCCCGCTTTTTCTTTAAAAAGAATGAAAGGAAAAAGAAGAAAAACCAAACCACCCAAATCTGCATTTTTTCCTCTGGCTGGCAGATTTCCAAGATAAAGAGGACTGCTCTCCGGCTGGAACAGCAGCCGGGGCCTGCTCTCCAAACTTACAAAAGAGAACACCACACACAGAGAAAAATGCGACGGGTCTGACCAGCCAGAAACGTCTTCTCATCCTCCGAGACAGCTTCTCCAATAAAGAAGGAAAACCCAAGCACCCGCGGCAGCCCCACGCCCCTGCCCCATAGCCAGCCCCGCCGAGCTGTTCCCACGCACCGCCGGCACGGGCGGGCAGCGCCGGGGCTGGCAGCGCCCGCAGCCTCGGGACGGGACGGGACGGGACGGGACGGGACGGGACGGCGGCTCCTTCGCGCCGGGTCGGGCAGGGATTAATACCTCCTCATTCTGATAACTGGGGAACCAGAACCCACACAAAGTTTCCCCTTTTTTCAGTCACCCCCTCCCCAGGTGTATACTTTTTTCTATTACCACTGTGACTATTTTTGAACAGGACAAGCGGAGGTGCCCGGGTCAGAGCGACAGCGGGTTACCGGAGCGGCGCTTATCGGGAACCCCGCGGCTTTTCCTCGCCGCCCCGGTGCAAGGGAGCCGAGCCGGGAAGTGCTGGGCTGAGCCGGGAAGTGCTCTCCGGGGAGCGACTGGGAAACGTGGGAAGGGGGAAAGAAGAAAAAAGAAACACTAAAGAAGCACAACCGATGAGATGTGCCAAGGCTTATTCCCTTTTATTTCCTCCACCCCCACAAAAGAAAATAAGCCAAGAATCAGGAAGTCAGGGCTGCGTGATCGCTGCTATAGGTTTAGTCTTCTCCTCGTTTCTCCCCTCTCTCTGTTTTTGGGGTGGCTTTTTTTTTTGTTTTGATTTGTTTTGTTGGTTTTTTTTTTTTTTTTTTTTTTTTTCTTAGGGAAATAAGTAGTTGGGACTTTCCCTCCGCCTCTCCCCACGGGAGGCCGCGGAACGCAGACGCCCGCAGCCCCGGCTCCCTGGTACCCCGGTACGCAGCTGGCAAAGGGCGGCGGGACCCCGCTGCCCTCGCCCCCCGGCCGCCTACCTTTCTTTCCTTCCACGGCAAGGCAGAGAGCGAGGCGCCCCAGCAGCAGCACCAGGACAGCGGCGCCGCGGGGCCCGGCGGCAGCGAGGGGGCTGCGGCCGCCCATGCTGCGGGACCGCCGCTCCCTCGGCGCAGTGGCTGTGGGGGTCGGACGGGACGGGACGGGCGCACGGATGGTTCCGCGGAGCCGCTCCTGCTCCCCTCTGCTCCTCCTCCGCGGCAGCGATCAGCTCCTCTCCGGCGCCCTGCCCTGCGCGGCTCCGAGCAGCATGCTGGAGGGCGGCCGTCGAGGTCTGCGCGCACACGTGCGTGCCCCGCTGCGGACGGGCTGCTGCCTTCCTCCTCCTCCTCCTCCTCCACCTCCCACCTCTGCTCCTCCTGCTACAGGCGGCGGCCGGTGCACAAGGGCTCGCGGAGCGGCTGGAGCCGGCTGTGGGACGGGGTGCGCCCGGCTGCGCTCTCCACTCGGTCGCGGAGCGCAGGGGCTCCCTCTGGGGACGCCAAGGAGGAGGAGGATGGGGAGGGAGCAAGGAGGAGAGGGGAGGAGAGACCGGCAGCGCCGTCCCCGTCGAGGTGGAGAAGAGGCGGGCCCCCCACCTGTCCCGGAATATAGGATGAGAGGAGGTGGCAGCGGGGACGAGATAGTTTAGTCGTTCCTCCTTGCTCGGCAGGGTGTGTATGTGCGGATTTTCTACGTCCCGGCAGTTTCTGCCCGGCAGCTGCCAAAGGCATGAGCGTGCATTTGCGGCACCGCTCGCAAAAAAGCGGAGTGGCGCTAACGCAGCTTCTGCCTTCCCGTGTGCTCCGCCCGGCAGTCGTGGAGGGGCAGAGGGTTACAGCAGTGCGGCTGTCCCGGGGGAGGGCGCAGCAGAAGCGCTGTCCCGTCCCGTTCCTCAGGGAGAGCTGTCCCCTCGCAGCGCCAGGGACAGGAGCGCGGGCAAGGGAGAGCCGAGGCGTTTTACCGGGGAGCAGCCAAGCCGCTCCCAGGGCGCATCTCCGCGGCTCCGGCCTCATTTCTGCCCCCCGAAATCAGCGGAGCTCACTTGGCCTCTGCGAACAGTCCTGCTCTCGTTCAGGTCATTTTACTCCCGATACTTGTAAGGCCAAGCTTGTGCGTGGAATAAACAGCGCAGTTTTAATGCAAATTTAGCACAGGGATAACAGGGTCCCTGTCTGCCCGTACCGCTTCTGTTCCTCTGCCACCAGCACTGAGAAAGTGCTCCTTGCTCCGCGTAGCAAGTTACTTAACAAACATAAAATAACACAAGTGTTGCTGAAGCGCTCCAAGTACATCCACAGACACTAAGCAAAAGAGTACCTGTATGGTGCTGATTTCCGTCAAGAGGAAAACACAAGCTATTCAGGAGTCATTAAAATATTCCTATGTTTTATTTTTAACAGGCTGTTTCTCTGGAAAATGGGAGGAAGCACTGTCTTGTCACTCAGGTATGTAAATAGGACACAGACGTGCCACTTGTCTAGGCTGGAGTTTCTCCGAGTAGATCATGATTCAACGCTCAAACCTGCTGAATGCCGGTGGTAATTTCTTCATAAAGTTCTTCTGAGGGCTTAGGTTACACAGTCAATAGGATATGAAGACTTAAAACTGCTGTGATTAACTGGGAACTCCAGGACTAAAACCAATAATGACATGAGGTTCGGGAAATTCCCTGCTAAATGTCTGTGTCTGTCACAGGGTACTGGAGCACAATAGTTTGCAAAATAGTCACTGAGTGTACCTTGACTTTTCTCTGTTATTCATGTTTCTTTGAGAGAGCCATCAGCCTTCTCCTACCAGTTAAATTCCTCTGGAAAATCTTTTTTTTCTGATACTTTAACTAGCCGCTGTCCTAACTAGGCATATAAAACTACCATCCCATTTACACACCCTAGCACAAAGCCCGATGCCTGGCCACATGCCTTTAATAATTTACTAAGATGAGTTGCATTACAAGACTGCTTTCACATTCTGTAACTGACATTCTCGTTCAATTATATTTTGTAAATAATGTGGAAGGTGTACTTTGAAGTAAACACATACATTAACAACATCCGAGGAGCTCTATTCATGTGATTGGTTTCATGGCTGTAACTGAGGGCAGAACCTTAGCTTACAATTCAATATTAGTACAAATTTGCTTCAAAGATTCTCACACAGTGCAACTTCATAAACACTATGTGTATATGGTTCTTTTTCATTTATTTAGACAAATAGGAGGATCTTTAAAAGTGAGAGAAACACAGGAAAAAGAGATCAACTTCTAGGGAGGGAAGATTTGCAAAGCATCCTCAGCACACACTAATGATTACAGCTTGCCTTATGATAAAGGAAATGCAATTAAGACAAGCAAGAAATGGACTTCAAATCAGTTCTGTAGGTAAATAAACAAGTGCCCCTAGACATGCACACTGGGTATCATGCTACCAATATAGAAGGTAATAGGGTTTTTAAATTTAGAAAAAGAAAGGATTCAAAGTGACAAGTGAAAACCAAACGAAACACAGGGAAAAAAGAAAACATTTTTGCACGTGAATTCAGTGGAGAAACTGGTCCAAATCCTGTCCTAACATGCTGAGGGAAAAATACTTGCTTTGCAGAATTTTTGTGATTCTACTTGATGTACTGAGCAGGAACATTTCATACTTGCTTCACCCCCCATCATGGACTGCCCTTACACAAGCACACATAAATTCAAGTATTCGATCCTAACTAAACACCTCCTTCATTGCTGACATGGCAAGCAAGGAGAGACGAGGCAAATTCCCCTTTAAATTTTTTTTTCCCACGCTTCAGATACCCACTACAGGAGACTCTCATCTGCTGCTGGCAGCACAGTACTGCTGAAGGGGCTGCACAGCAAGCTGCTGTAAATTCTGTGCTCCCACCTTTGTGAGCACAAATGTGTTACTTTTGAGGCATTGTACTCTGCTTGACAAGGTCACAAGACACATAAAGGAACTCTAAGACTAAAGTTTGAGAAGCTTATCACAGGCAGGAATTTCGGGCCTTTTTAACCAACTGAGTAATTTCTGAAATGGTTTAAATTCAAACATGCTATTTTCCCTAAACAGCTGGTCACATACCCAGTGACTGCCTTTGGTGTAATTGCTTTGATGCAAACATGAATTTTACCAAAGGCATGAAATATTCATGTTGCAAAATTTTATTGCTGGCTGCATGTGTGCATGGATCAAAGGTTATGGAACAAAGGCCAACCTTTTGATCACCAATTTTTCAATTGACAGTTCATAATGAAAATACTAAATGCAACATCTGTCTTCAGCTTTCTTTTGATTTGCTTGCTTTATAGTATGTCTATATATATATATATATATATATATGTATCATGTCTTCTATATATTAAGCATAAACATGCTGACCTGTGAAGGGAAGATGGTGTAATCTGGTAATTCTTCCACATGAGCATGCTTCTGGATTGCAAAATTTGACTCACTGCCACTTGCCTGCTCCACCGAGCTGGTTACTTAGCCACACATGGAGAGAAGTAGCTGTAAGAATATGAATAACTGATTTCCCTATCAGTGGAAAAAGCAGGATTAATTCTCCTATCTCTTCCACATTTCCTCCAAACAAAATAGTTTCAAAACCCTCTCAAGAGTTAAAAAATCCCTACTGCTGGATCCTTTCCTTACATGAAAAAAAAAAAAGGTTGCTTTTCATTTATCCACCAAGAGTGGGTCAGCGTTTGCCCTACAAAAAAATTTATCAGCAACCATTCCTCAGTGGGGATGCTGTTCTTCACTGTGAAGAAGTTGTGAAAGTGGTTTTAAAGGGCAGGCCTTTTACTGGGAGACAAGATATGGAGACAAATTAGCGGAGTTTTACAATCCGGTTTGCTCAGATTTTGCATGGTGTTTGAGATTGTCGACATTGTATTTTGCATTGTAGTTTGTATTCTGTGACTGCTCACTCAGGTTTTAAAGCAAGGGCTGAGATAAAAATTCATAGACCTTTATGGAACTTTGCATGCTGAAAATATTGCACACACATTAAGTAATTTATCTTTGCAAATCTCCTGTAAAGCAGGTTAGTACCTATCATTTCCATTTTATAGATGTAAAATAATTTGCCTTGGGCGGAGCTTTAGTGGTAGAGCTAGGGTTAGCACTCAAGAGCTCTATTTAAACCTTGGATCATGCTATTTCTGAAGAGTGTCCCTGATGAAAATAGATGGATTTTTACACAGATTATCTTTCTCTCTTCACTTAACAGTGTTTACAGAATTACAGAATATGCTGAGTTGGATGGAACGCATCAGGATCATTGATTCTAACTCCTGGCCTTGCACAGGACACTCCAAGAGTCACACCACATGCCTGAGAGTGTTGTCCAAACACTGCTTGAACTGTGTCAGGTTTGGGGCTGTGACCACTTCCCTGGGGAGCCTGTTCAGTGCCCAACCACCCTGTGGGGGTAGAACCCCAAACCTTCCCTGACAAAACTCCAAGCCAGTCCCTCAGGTCCTGTCATTGGTCACCACTGGTCACCACAGAGAAGAATCAGTCTCTGCCTCTCCTCTTCTGTTCATGAGGAGACTTTAGCTGCAAGGAGATCTCCCCTCAGTCTCCTCAAGGCTGGACAGACCAAATGACCTCAGCTGCTCCTCATACAGCTTCCCCTCGGCCTTTTACCGTCTTTGTTGCCTTCCTTTGGTTGCTCTCTAATAGCTTTGTATCTTTCTTACACTGTGGTATCCAAAACCACCCCCAGGCCTCAAGGTGAGGCCTCCCCAGTGCAGAGCAGAGTGGGACAATCCCCTCCCTTGCCCAGCTGGTAACGCTGTGCCTGATGCACCCAGGACAGGCTTGACCCTCCTGGCTGCCAGGCACTTCTGACTCACATTCAACTTTCTGTCAACCAGGACCCCCAGGTCCCTTTCCTTGGCCGCTTCCAGCAGCTCATTCACCAACCTGTCCATACATCCCGGGGTGCCCCATCCCATATGCAGAATCCAGCAGTTTCTTTGGTTTTTTGTTTGTTTGTATAACAGCACTTAAAAAGGACAACACCAACAAACACATGAGTGCTGAAATTAAATCTTAATCACAGTAAACTGCAGAGTCAATATTTCAACACATGACTAAGCTTTTATCTCAGGAGGGTTCCTTCATGTTCTTTAATTATTTTTATATCTGTGTTACATTTATCTATCATCTCAGTCACCAAGTTCACTGTGGCATTTTTCAGCGAAATTCTCTTAAATCAGGAACAGACATTTAAAATTATTTAAACTCTGTTAGGGATTCACAACACTAGCTTGTACCTTAATGAAAGTAGGAAACAAAAAAATCAGTTTAAAAATAAAACCTGTGTGTCTGTAGTGTTTTTTAGCACCCATACATTAATTGCAGCCATTACATGACAGAAAGTGTGAGCCATCTATTTTGTGAATTATAGCTTCTCTTTGAACAGACCCCCAATTTTTGTACAGTATAAAGCAGGGGAAAAATAGTTTTGTGCATTTTGATTAACACCTAAAGTAATTACAAGAGAAAAAAAGATATGGCAAATTCTTTCAGTATTGAAGATAAACACAGCAATTGATAAGATAAACTGAACAAGGTTATCAGGGTTTCATAGGAATAACTACACTGTATTGACAAAAGTATTCAGATTTACTCTCTCTATAGTTGTTCTTTCCCCTCTAGCAAAATCTCTGCTGAACTCCTGGGGAATGTGGCACCTCCATTGTCATCTAGGAGATAATTCCAAAGCATAGAATGCATTTCCTGCTTAAAAGTATCTGTCATTTTGTTGTTTGCAACTTCATGTAGAGACTACTGTGGTTTTTCATAAACTTTAACAAGTATCAAAACTAGGCATTTCTTACCTCAGTAAGTTTTGCAGTACATGAGGGTAAGGACATAGGATTGATGCTGTGATGGAATGAGGTATATTATATACAAAATCTTTGTTACTAAACAGCACAAGTTTCCTACATAAAAACAAGCTCCTGCCTTATTTCTGTACTCTCTTGAGGTGACTTACACCTGGATATTAGTATGGTACATATATTCTTTCATTCAATCAGAAATCGTACAACTCTGTATGATTGTAGCAAATACAGTTTGAGCATGCTGTCAGTTAATGGGATGTCAGTGGAGGCAGAGCTCACACTGAATCACAGAATGGGTCACTGGTGACCACAGTTGGGTCACTTGGTCCAGCCTCTGCTCAAGCAGGGTCATCCTAGAGCAAATGACACAGTATTGCATCCAGATTGTTCTTGAGTATTTCCAGTGAGGGAGACTCCACAACATGTCTGAGCAATGTGTTGTGGGCAATCTGCTTGGTCATCTGCACAGTAAAGTAGTTCTTCCTCATATGCAGATGGTGTTTCCTGTGCATCAGTTTCTGCCCATTGCCTCTTGTCCTATTGCTGGGCACCACTGAGAAGAGCCTGGATCCATCCTCTTGACACCCTCTCTTCAGATATTTACATGCAATCATAAGGTCTCCTCTTGTGGACATGGTTCATGGGCAGCTTGTTGTTCACCAGGACCCTCAGGGCCTTCTCCACAGAGCTTCTTTCCAGCAGATCAACTCCCAGCCTGTGTTGGTGCATGTGACATATCAGAGCACACTGTATAGTTATTCAGGATGGGTGAGTAGTAATGTTAGGTGTCTGATTATGAACACTAATACTGCTAATTGCATTACTCTCACTGTCTGTTCTGCACTTTATGCCCTTGCTCACCTAATTCCTGACCCACTACATAGCCTGTCACAGCCCATGTATGTCCACAGTGACAAAGAGATGGGGACAGCAAGGCATAAGCCCATGCCATGAACTTTGACTCAGGAAGAGTAAAAGTGCCAAGCTCAGGTGAGGTGGTTGGTTTGAGTTGGTTGTGTTTATCCAGCACCTTCCCTTCCCTTCCCTTCCCTTCCCTTCCCTTCCCTTCCCTTCCCTTCCCTTTCTCTCACACCCAGTTCAATTCCACATGCAAATACTGTAAGTGGTTGTTGAAAATACTGTCTCCTTAGGTGTTTGTAGTGCTGAGAAATCTATGGCACAGAGAGAGTGAGGCAAGCTGATAGTCCTGAGTAAATGCACAAAGAATGTGAGTTGCATCAAGGGTGTGGCTAATGGGGGTTTCTTCAGATTCAGCCTTCTCCTACCGTTTGCATCCAAAGAGGACAAAGACAGGAATGATAAGACATTGCAACACTCTGATTCTTCTGAAAAACTACAGCAACCACTCCTTATATAGTCTAGCAAATATAAAATAAGTCATGTTTCCCTTATATCCACTCCTTGTTTTGCACTATGGAGATGTCTCTAACCTTAGCTGACTTTTCTACATCAATTCCTATATGTTACACAAATTAAAACAAAGATAGACAGAGGCTGACTAGACAAGTAACTAGACAAGGGCCATTCTCCAGTGTGAAATGAATTGTCACAGAGTAGATTGTATCCATCAAAATATGGAAGTCTCTCAGCCTACAGACTGATGTGGTTTCATCCTGTGAGGAGCACTCCTCGCCCTTTGCTGCCTCTCGAACTGTGGAACTGTGGAAGAGTACAAGCCATCCTAGGCTGGGACTGTTTGTATAAATGAATAATGCAGATGATCTAGCACAATGTACAGGGAACACTCCCTGCAAAATTGACCAACATGAGCATGGTCATAGCTATTTCCCAATATTGAAGTCATCAGTTCTGTTCCTTACTCATCTCAGTGCACACAGATTCAATAACCAAGGTATCTGAGTAGGTATATTTTCCTTTCTAGTCAAAAAAAGCAGAGATGATCGTCAGTTCTTTTCTCTCAGCCCTGTTAGTAAATACCCTAATGTTTATAGACACTTCCTTGCTTCTTTCTTCTCTGTGATCCCAGAAATATGCCACTGAAATAATTACCTTGCATATTTTGCGCAGGAAAACTAAGCCCAATAGCAAAGCTGTCACTGAAGAGAAGGGGTAAAGCATTTTTCTGTCATGTGCTTTGAGATTTTGTCCCCCAAGGGTTTTAACCACAGAGTAGATTATCATTTTTATTTAAAGCAAAACAAATCATAATGCTTTTTGAAAAATTCTATCATATTTTATTCAGCACTGCATAGATAAATAATAAAGACATGTTACAAAATCTGGTCAATTCAATCTGATGAATGTAACCTAAATCCCAGAGATATAGCAATTGCTATGAAACAAATTTCAGAGGACATGGACAGGTAACCAGCTGATCTTTTTATCACACCTTTAACTTTCAAAATCCTTCTCAGGTAAAAGTTTTCTGCAGCATTTTGGAGACTGTCAACAAATGTGACTGGGCAGAAGAGCATCTTCTAGAAATCAGAGATGTCACAAAGTGCCAGAATTTCCAGCAATGGCACCTTTCTTTTCTAATGAGGAGGAGCCAGTGTAAATGCCCTTGAGGAAGGCCAAAAAGCAGTTTGGTCAACATAGCAAGGCACAATATTGAAGACTGATATTTGGGTGACTTGGTGTTGGAGGATTGGGTTTGTGAAGTAAAACAGCTGCAACATAAGCCCTGTCATTGTCATTGCATCTGTTTCTGGGCATTTCCTGTGATCCTGTGGACTGAATATCCACTACTTATTGGAGTATGCTACATATGCTCCTGGAGCACATCTTTCAGCTTAGCTCTTTTTGGAGGAAACACAGATTTCACACCCAAAGCCCATGGCATGAGGAGGATCAGCCTCAGAAGCACACTCCTGATCCATACCAAAATGCTTTTACAAATGCTTGCCCACAATCTGCAATTTCCAGAAAAAAGAGAAGCAATAAAATATTTTAGCTCCTACAGAAGTAAGAATTTTAATCTTTAGAAGACAAGACAAAACCTAGAACTTCAGTCTTTGAGGTTTCCAAACTGGACTGACCCCAAACCCAGAACATAAACAGACCCAGTCTTTTATGGATTACCTAGAAAACCACTTGATATGAAAATGGAAATGGGTTGAGAATGCCAAGCACTTCCCATTACCCAGTGATACTGCAAAGTAAACAACATACACAGGACCTGTAATGAAAATAACAGGCTAAATGCAGCCAGGCAGCTCTTCAGGGAGCCATTACAGTGGTACACATCAGCAGTAGGCAGGGTGCAAACCAAGGCTGGCCACTGCATCCACAGAAATAAGGTGCTGCAACTCAGGACAAAGTTAGTTAGTCCACAAACCAGATAATTAAGAGCTGATATCCCATTTTATGTGCTGTCTAAACATGGCTACAAAAAGGGGTTGTGAGGGGCTACCTGAATGCTTTGAGCTTTTTCTTCCTTCCTATTTATAGCATGGTCCCCAACACACCTCAGGATATCTATTTGATCTCAGCTCTCTGGTATTTACTTCTTGAGCTCCCAACAGCTTTGATGGCAGTATTCCCTTTCTGTTCAGACAGATGAGCAATTCTTTGGGCATTTCAGTAAACCTTCAAGAGGTAATTAAGATACAGCTGTCTCTGTAGCTTCCTCTTCTCCAAACTCAGAGTCGGTCCTTAAAATCCTCATGTGACTTGACAGCAAGAGAATGTGAACCTGTAATCAATTCCGTGTGCACACTTCCACCTCCATCAGAGCCCCAGCTACCAGTGTGTGATATCCTGCACTGCTGGCAAGAACGCAATATCCTGGTGTAATAGAAAGCATACCATAAAAGTGCCCAGGGATATATATTGGATAAAGAGACCTGCCTCCTGCCAATTTCTGAAACAGGTCACATTGTATAGGTTACTTCACATTCTCCATCATCCTATCCTCATAAGCAGCTCCCCCAACTTACAAGCTCCTCATCATTTGATTTCATGCATTACTTCCTTTCCCAGCCACTTCTGCAGAACTAGAGACTCAATTCATTTAAAAAAATGAGACCCAGTTCATTTAAAAAATGAGACCCAGAGCAAGAGCATTAACTTTTCCAGACCTGCTTCCTTCCTGACCTCACTGCTTATTTGACTGTAAAACAACTGATGCTGCAGTTTTCAAAGAGGCGAGTGTGGACCACAATTTCTATTCCCAGTCTGTGGGAGTGGGAAAGGGACTTTGGCATAAATACATGCAATTTGATACTTTAAATATATTTTAAACCAGCTCCTTTTCCTTTAAGCCTAATTTCCTCTGAAGATAGAAATTTATCACCAATGACTCAAGCTTCCTCAAGGTTTTATCAATTTAAACCTCAATAATGTTCTTCCTTCATGGGTTCATGCTACATTGCCTAGCCCTTGCTTATCCAGCCAGCACTTGCTCATGCAAACCAATACTTTGGCTTTTCTGGCTTATTTGTGTGACTGCTTTTTCATTGTGTACCTTGCCCAATCTATTAATTTCAGATGGGTGTCTTGTGGGAATTAAAAAGTCTGCAAATGGATTTATTAACTTTTTAAAAATCTGTTTAAAATCTTGCCTGTTTTCTATATGGTTGCAGAATAGATAAATGCTTCTACTATGGAGTAGGTAACAAATGCCTGGAGCTCCCAGCAGTGGAATGGCTGAAGACTGTTTTTCTACACATGATTTTGCTTTCTCCCTTTGTTGCCTGTCATCTGCAATACACTCCTGTGTCCTCCAACACCAGCTGGATTAGAGGCAGCTGGTATGGAGATATGTCCATTGTAATTGGCCACATGGGCTAATGGTGATACAACAGCTTCAGCATCTCCTCTTTACCTATCACCTGATTTCACAAGGCTTGGGAGGTCCTTCTTCTTCCATGGTATTTGGTTAAAATTAGTTAACAGGAATAGGGATCAACAGATGGAATGACTGCATGAATCTTTCTTCCAAATTAAAAAATTGGGGGCTGGCAAGAAGCTGTGATTGTGTGACTTGAAACAGCTGAAATGTGTCCTTTATGTTCTTTCTAGTGCCTTAGGAATAATGACAGGTTTAGAGAATTCAACTCTGTGACCTTATTTGAATTGGTGCACACTGCAGTGTGTCTGAACAGCTCTCTCCAGGCTTTTTTTGGTAAGTTTAAAGAGACTATATCAGGACATCAGTGTGGTCCAAGGTTATCAGACTTGTTACAGCCCATGGCAGAGGCACATGTGCTCCATGATTCTGATATTTGTCATTCACAGATCTGCCCCTGACCTTTGTTTTTATCTCTGCATCTCACCCTGAAGCTAACATGAAGTGTAACAGAAGCCAGGTCTACTTGAGCAAGCCCACACTGAAGTCAGAGGGCTTCCTTGGAGAGCCCGCTGCTGGCTCACAAGGACTTCCCTCAGGAAAGGAAAAACAAGGAGGTTGTGTTTGTTTTGCACTTTCTCAAAAACCAGAAGACTGACCATAAGTGAACAAAAGTCTTATCTGAGTATGGAGAAGGAAGTAAGGGCAAATAAGAATTACAATGAAAAAGCCTTAAAACCTCATAATTTCTATGTGTGGCCTGAAAAATTAGATGCTGAAGTAGGAGTCAGAGCTTCAAAAGCTGGCAGTCTGTGTAAGACCAACCTTCCCTATGTAAAGTGAGGATAACAAGTAGCACAAATACCAAAAGAATTTTTAAGAATAACAACTTAGTAACCACATGGTGCTTTACATCCAGGGAGAGCTTCAGGAATGCTAAATATTCTTAAAATCTTGACATTCCACAATGATGTTGGTTTGATATCTGCAAAGGGGTGTTTTCTGTTTCAGGGACCAGCTGCACTCTCACTCCTTTCTTCCCTGGAATAGAAAGATAACCAGGTTGATGGGATAGAGCACTGGCTTTGCTGCTCTGTTCCCTCTTAGTTACTGGTGTGGTGACAAGAGCAGTATGAATCAAGCCAGTCCAGCCATGAGATCTTATCACAGGCTGGTTAACCTCTACATTAATATGAGCATCTGACACTTCATTTTCTAGAAGGGATTAAAACAAGGGTAAAAACCTTGGGGGAGGCCACTTGCTTATATGTATGGGTCAAGGTGGGAGGAAGAGGCCATGAGCAGGAAGTTCCATGGCTTGAACTGGTTCAGCCCTCCCTTTTGCCTGTGATGTGGAGCCCACTCAGACTTACTTGGAGCCCAGTGTGAAACAGGGCAATGAATTTAGGTGGGGTTTGCTGCATAGTGGTTGCATATGTGCCTCTAGGCAGGTCCAAAGCACAAAAAAAAAATTTCACTGCTCTTGGTAATCAGAGTGGAATGATCTAGTTGCTTTCTTTCCATTTTAAAACAAAAATCCAGCCTGAGTATTTTAAATAGCAGCATTTCTCTAGGAAAGGCATTTGTTTACTTTAGTGCCTGTAAAATTTGTCAGAACAAGAGTATGGGAAATAGAAAGCCTCGTGTTATTCACAGAACAAGTATAACAAGTTCTGCAAGTTCTCTTCCAATGTTTCACCAATTCACTCTGCTCAAAGCTGGCAGATTAGGCTTCATCCTATACACAGTACAGAGGTTTTCTTTAGTTTATGAATTAGATACTGCAGTCTTTATAAATCTGGGTCTAACACATAGAAGTACCTCAAATAGTCATGGCATTGCTGACAGGCACCAGTTTTGCTGGAGACAGGGCCAGGATATTGAGAAACTTGCTCTGCTGACACTTGGCCCAGAAGAACAGAAGTCTCTGGCCATCTCCTGCAGGACCCGTAGCCCACACTGTGCAAGAATTTTATTTTACCAGAGCTGCACTTTTCCCCTCAGTGCCCAGCTTTGCTGGGAAGGATATTGCCATAGGATGTGGTGATGCATGTAAGCATGTAAGCAATTTATAAAAGAGCTCAAGTTCATTGAGGGTTGTTAAATACTGGGACACAAACACAATTGTTGACTCAGGAAAGGCATAACAGCACAGCAGCAATTGGGATTGTTTGGGATGGAGAAAGAGAGGTGTCATAGAAACACAGATTTTAGTTTGATGCAGTACAGCCTATTTCCCCCTAATTAAGCAAGCAGAAATGGAAGTCCTTAGGCATCATTCTCCAGCTTTTAAGGTATTTACATATACAGAACACCTCCTTCCCCTGGGGAGTGAACAGCCTTTATCCACCACAACTGGAGCTATTTTTAAACAGCAGAGAAGGCTTTTCCAGCGTCAAGTCATGAGCTGCTCTCTCCCCGAGCTCATGGAATGGGACACATATTCTGTCCACCTACTAAAAATATTTGTGGAATGTTGGATGTATAAGGACTGACAGATCTCTCAAATATCCATAGAGGTGAGTGATAATTTGAGTTGAGTTCCCTCGATTTGGCTTTTATACCAGGCTGCTGCCCATGTGTTTCTGGCTGTTGACTTTATTCCCACATGACACAAACCTATCAAGGATCTGTGGGATCACATCAACTCAGAGGTACAGATACAGGGTATTAGAGACCCTAATATTTGTCCTGAATGCTGCAAGGAAAGGCTCTAAAGTTGACCATGTATTAAGTAACACATTTCACTAGGAGCTTCATTTCACTAGGAGCTTCCCTGATCTCCAAAGTGTTACTCATGGAGAAGGGACCTTTTTACCATGAGTAAAGCCTTTGGAATTCTGCCTCTGGTGTGGAACTCTAGGTAGCCACATTGAATATGTAAGTATCTGCTTTGTACGATATGCACATAACATTAGGAAAACACTATGTAACAAAGAGCAAAATAAGGAAGGTTGTTCAACACCTCAATCTACATCCAAACTGCTGATTTACAGAGCCAAGGGACAAACTCTTAATCTTATGTTCCAACAAATTGCAGGAACATGATGCTGACAAGTTATCTAAGGAATATGGTCCTCGAAGAACTTATCAAACCTGTCCATAAGTCCATCCATGTGCAGAGGCATTGAAATTTTTGGACAGCACTAAGAAAAGAGACCAGCCTCCATAGGCACATGCATGGATTCCACAGATTCTGGAGAAGTCTCACAAAAGATGTGGATACTCAAGACCTTTGTGGCTTGACCTTCCTTAATCTCAAGCAGCACATTCCTCAGAATAATTTACAATGACAGAGAAGGAAAGATGACAGCATTTGATCTTTTGCCTTTCTGTGGAAAAAGAGAGCATATGGTAATGCAGAAAGCACATTTTCTGCTCTGCCTAAATGCTAGTACCACTATAAGAAGTCAAATTCATCAAATTATAGCCTCGTGAATCATGTATTTAACTGACTTTGCAGGGGAGGCAGAAAGGGAAGGAGAGGAATGGAATTTGTTTCAGTCTTGTCCTCATGACATAAATAAAAAGAGGGGAAAAAACCTCTTTTAGTTATTTTTGCTGTAACAGAATGGTGTTCAATGACTACACAGCAACAACACAGGTGTCATTATCACAAAAATACACATAGGCTCTTTGACTGCTTTAGTGTCATATAGGGCTTGCAATCCACAATCTAAAATGAGATGTGAGAATGTGGTTAAGAGTAGAGAAATGAATAAAAAAACCCAAACGTGTTATTTTAATGACCAAATTCTGCAGTCTACACCATATTATCTCACTAACTCCTCTTGAAATTAAACAACATCCAGTCTGAATTATCTGCTCAGTTCCTGTCCTACACAGAGGTGTCAACAAGAGGGCACAAGCTGATTTTTATGATGTGAATCAGGTCTGGTGGAAACTATTACTTCTTAAATTTCAGCAGTGGGTTGGCCTGATAGATGGCATAAAATAAAGACTATCCCTGCCCTAGGGGGTTGCAGTCTAAAAAAAGACTAAAGGAAAGTATTTGTCTCTTGCAAAGTGATTTATTCAATTGGTTCACTGAGTTTACTTTGAAGGTGGGCACATTTGTTATGTAAATTCTAGTTTCTGTGAAAATCACAGAATAGGCCATACTGATGTATGCTGATTCCATAAATTGTATTGAGTTTAAAAATTAAAAAGAAAAAATCCTGTCTGTTCAGATATTTGAAGTTGAAATGATTTATTGGTTAAGAATAAATTTTATTTATAGACTTCCTTGACTAATGTGGATAAATAAAACATCTTACGTACAAAATGTATCACTTCCAGAAGTTATTCTTTCTACATTTTCTTTTAGGGAAAAAAACACAGGGAAAAAACTGTTCTGAAGCAAAAATATTCCAAACCTGAAAGCTGCCAGCAGCCTGCTGTTCAGTAAACTCTACCACATTAGACAAACTAATACTTTCAAGAAAGAGTGATAATTGTGAACAAACCCACAGCAAAGCAAAGGGCTGGACTAATTGTTGGATCAGGTAATCTGCAGGACTCTGATTTAGTGTTTGAGGTCATAATTGGGTCCCTGACCCCCTGCTTTGGTCACTGGAAATGAATGCAGCTGGACTTGGCTGGTCACTCTGGCAGACATTTGCTGAAGGATGCACCGAGTGCTCTTGTTAGCAGTTGGTTGCTGTTAAGGCTTAAGTCAGTGTAAATTGTTGCTGAGCTTAAGTCTTGTCAGTAACACCAGAAGTAGTAAAGGCTCTTAGGTAAAGAAATAGGATTTCCTCTCCTTTGTCAGAGGGCTTTCTGAAGCACAACAGCATGAATGCATGTTAGATAATCTACAATTCAGAATGCTTCCTACACGGAAGAGGCAAAAAAAGTAACATGGCTTAGTAGAGTCTGCAGGCTTTGTGTCAGAAACCTGGTGCCCCAGTGCATGTATCTGCTCTGCATCCTTCAGCTGAGGGCATAACCTTTGACCCTGCACTTCGCTTTCCTTTAGATAATGACATCTACCCTCTTTTTAAAAAATGTTTTTAAATATACATGTAAGATAGGTTGGATCATTACAGAGCAAGCACACAAACAAATATACACACACCCAGGCAAGCCATAGTGATACATAAAATGCAGACACTCCCATGCAGAGAAATGTACTGATGACCTTAGGCTAATGACTGGAGTCTGGGTGGTACTGCTGGCATTCGCAGAGCACACACTCAAATAGCTGTGCAGGTCTGCGCAGGCAGCCAGAGAGCCTTTTTGCATGAGGCTGGCTAGCGTGGATGTTCCCAGGCATGCTGAGCCATTTGGGGTAGCTGGCAGCTGCTGGGATGCTGCTGGGCAGGCAGCTCTGCCAGCTCTTCTCTAGCCTCAGAGGGCAGAGCTTATACCCAAAAGTAAGGAAAGGGGAGAACAGTTCCCACTTTCTATTTACTTATTTATCAAAGCTGCTATTTAATTTAAATCCATATGTGCTTATCAGGAGCCTTGCTAGGTCAAATGTGGTGCACCTGCTGGTGAAGTCTCAGAAGTGTCTCTCATTCAACACTTCCCACAGTGGCAAAGGGCCTGGCCTCTCCCATATAATTTACAACTGCTGTGTTTGGAAGTGTGGAAAGGAAAAGCCTGGGGAGGAGCAAGAAAAGAAAAGGAAAATTAGTTGTGGAGAATTTCTAGTTCCCGAATTTTAATTGCAATTTTGAAGCAATCAGAAATAGTTCATTCTAGATAAGCCCATGCATTGTAATTTTCGAACTTCCAGAGCCCTGCCACAGGATATCAGGTTATTACTATATTTTACCAGAAACAAATTTCACAGGTACATAGTATTTTCAGTACACAGCACTGCACCTTACTCTGCTGAAAGGTTAAGCCAAGCAATAACTCCTTCACTGTCAGCTTCAAGTCTTGCAGCAGCTCAGGTGAGTCTTGTTTTCATGTATTGTTTGCTAGATCACCTACAAACTTGTGAAGTGACGCCGTTGTTCCTTAAAAGAAAAAGTTCTAGTGATGCTCCTGCTCTCTATAAACGGAGCCTTTCCTCCAACCTCTGTGCAGGGTTCCTGTCCAGTCTTTAGCAGGGTGTTTCAAGCTGTCCTTGCTAAGCCCGTTAGCACATGCTGAACAGCACCGGTTAAATTACTGCATCCCCGTTGTTCTGGTTAGAATCATAAGCTGAAATTGACTCCATCCCAGGAGGAAGAGGCTTACCACACACTTCTCCCCTTAATCTAAGATCTTGCCCAGACACAAGTTCAGTCACATGTGAACAGCGCTGTTAGTGAACCAAAAGAGTATGTGAAACTTTGGACCCTTCCTAACTCATAAACAGGGTTCAAGTTCAGAAGTTATTAAGAAGCTGTTTATAGCAGCTCTGTACAATCAATCAAACCAAAACCAAAAGCATGCAGTGATCGATGCCTGAACTCAAGCACCTCAGCATGCTTTTGGCTGTTCCATATCCAAACTCATTGTGTATATTCAAACAGAATGCTACTTTGCAAGATCGCAGGTTGCATTTGATCCTGAATAAAACTGCTTTATCAGGCAATGCACTCCAAGGTGTACTTATAGGAGGCTGAAAGTGTTTCATATGCAGGCAAATAACTTTATCACCCTTGACTCGCTCTATTGCTTTGTCTTTCAACACATTCTACATTATGGGATTTTCCTACATTTCTGCCCCAGCAGCACCTCCTTCCCTGCTACTACTAACCCTTCAGGCACTGCTTCTAGTTTGGTGACTGCTAGTTCCCAAAAATAAAAGATTATTGTAACCTGGCTTCTGAGATGAAACAATCCTGTTGAATACTAGACAGTCACCTCAGAGAGAGAGAGATAAATGTTTTGTACTGAAAGAGATTTCCACTGAACTTCTCTTCAAACAAAAGAAAATAAAAATAAATAGATTTAAATAATGTATTAAATTAACACAGGATTTCTACATATTTCTTTAATGAAACAGATTTATAGGAAATTAGGTTTCTTTAGTTCATCCGTTCTTGGAACAACTCCCTTTTCTGCTCTCAAGATAGTAACTAATTTTATAGATCTGTCAGAATTTCTCAACAAATGTTTGTAATAGTTAAGGCACATTCCACTTCCAAAAGCTCTTTAAGGCAAAGACTGCTCTTCATTTTTTTGATGCTTGATACTCTGTGTTTGGCCAGCATGACTCAGCATGGGAGCATGATTTCTATTCCCTGAATGGATGACTCAGTCTGTACATACAAGAACAGTGCCTGAAGAGCACACAGGACTTTGCATGCAGAAAAGGATAAGGAAAATAGAATCCCCTGAGTCTGCTTTAGACATATTAAACATGCTCTGAAGACATTATTGGCTTTTTCTATGTAGGAATATAAATGGTCATGATTTTAAGGGAAAAAATAATCAAATTCATCAACAGTTCTTATCCTCACCTTGGCACAAAATAATTTCCAGTTCTTTTGGTTTTTGGGGTTTGTGTTTGTTTTTCTTTTTTTTTGTTTGTTTGTTTTTTAGGTTTTTTTTTGTTTTGGTTTGGGTTTTTTTGTAAATGCATTTAATGAATAGAGTAGCACTAGTGTCTGGAGAAATAAAACTCCCCTCAAATATTCCTGTGTACAAACGTGATAACTAGTCCAGTTCCTTGATGCACTCTTAGAAGAAATCAGATAGTGACCATGCTACAAAGATACAAAGGGCATAAGGAGACAGTGCACAAACACTATCTTGCAAGAAGTCAAGTAAAATGGACTTGGCAAACATGCTTGCTAAAACCAAAAGCAAACATTCCCAAATGACATCAGAACCAGTGCTAAGACCACAAACTCCAAGAGATTGGATGACTGCAGTGACCCTCAGTTTACAGAGGCTTTCCCCACTAAACATCTTGACAGAAGATTGCTCTTAAAACAGTTCATATGGGGCTTACTGCCTTTATGGAACACTCAAGATGGAACATTCTTTATGGAACATTCCCCAGTTTCTCACTCCAGAAGCAATAGATGGTTATGGAAGCATAGCTTTAAGTCTGTAGAAATGCTTGACCAACATCTGCTGTATTTTAATATTTTGGTTTTATAGATGCTGGAAAATGAAAAGACAGAGAAAAAAAGCTGGTTTTTTTTTCAGTCCAATGTGACTTATTAGGAGTTCTTAATTTTATTCTGTTCACTGCCTAGATATAATAGCCAGAGACCAGGGGAAAAGCCATCTGAGGAAGAAAACAAACAAAAGCCAGGCTGCCTTGAGTAGAGCCCAGGTCTCTCAAACTTGCAGTAGCCTGCAGCACACCTTGACCACAGCACTCAGATACTCCAGGCGAAGAGCCCAGTGGCTAAAGAAAATGGCTAGCAGGCAAAACACTTGGGCAACTGAACACCGGTCACCCCACATTCCCACTGTGGACAAATTATTGTAGCTCGTGTTTGCCAAAGTTTATGGGTGCCATGAGGGTCTAGTTGTCTACATGGCACTGGCCTCTTGCCTTCCTAGAGCAAGATGTATCCAGCTGTAGAGCCAGACATTATTGCTTACCTCAGAAGACTTTTGGGAACTTTTAAAGATGCTACTTGAGACTTTTACCTGAAAACTGAATCATTATAGTTCATTACCAGGCCTGAATTTTTAAATAACAAAATAGAAGTCTCAGTCACTTGATTAAAAGGTGATTAAATACCAGCATACACCAATAATTTGCTTCAAAGAACCCAAGGCATATGATTTAGGAATAAAGAATGCTTATGACTCTTGTACAGGACTTGCCAATAGCCCTGCTCATCTCATCTAGGAAATTTAGTCCTTACCTGGCTTCTTGCTGAAAGGTTTGTGGTGAGGCAGGCACATTTGTTGAGTGTTGGTGGTCTTGCTCTGAGCTGTATTGTTCTGGGACAAGAGAGATACTTGCCTATCGTGGCTTCTTCAGGAAGTTCAGCTTGAGAAAGGACAGCAGGCAAATAAGGTGCTGAGGTGCTCTGGGGGCTGAACCACAGCCTGGGAGACCCAAGTGAGTTTTTCTTCTCCATGTCAGGATTGAGCCCTGCGGAAGCACCTGTCATTTGCACAGCTGTTAAAAAAATATTAATTCAAGTCATACAAACCACTAAAACTTCCACATTTAATCCAAAACTACAGTTCAGCTGAGCTGAGTGACTCTTAGAGGGTACAAATTACATCTTGACTTAAGACAGTCTGTAGCATGTGAAGACAGAATCCAGCTCCTGATCAATCTTTTCTTAGATTGGCTATGCCAAATTTTCTTTAAGGACTTTTGTCCTCTAGAGCATTATTTCCTTACTTTTCCTGCAACCTTGAAGCTTTTCAGGGGTGTTCAGTACTCTAGGGTCATGAAGCTCTTCTCTGGGGGCATCACCTGATAAGGGAATGATTTGTTTTCTATCCTGCTGTCTGGCATCCTTCTGTGAAACCTGTCTGACTCTTACGCATGCTGTTGAGGTTGTGCTGTTGTTAATAATTGGACTGGTTTATCTTACACACTACATGTTTATAAATAAGAGTTTGGACAACAGCTGTTCTAGTGTGAACCCATGGTATTTTGTATCTTTCTTAAATCTGCTGCCTTGGTTTAACAGAGAATTCCAATCTACCTATTTTAAGGAAAATGTCATTCTCATTGGTGCTGCATGAAAACTATAAAAATTGATATTGAATTGACTGGTAAATAAATAAATGAGAAAGAAATAAAACAAAAACAAACAAACAAACAAACAAACAAAAAAACCACAAAAGGTGATCTACAGATGCAACACCAGAAGGCAAAGAAGCAAAATCATATTTATTAAGATGACCTGATTACTAAAACAAATCATGCTGTTCCTGAGTGATAGAGTTTTGAATGTTTGTGATTTGCAATACTAGGTACAAATGTATCTGAGCAGACACAGGGAGGAAGGGGAGGAGGGAAAGGTGCTACAGTGTCTCATCCCTGGGACCTGGGGTCTCTCTGTCACCTTCCACACAGAGGCTTCTTCATGTCCTGCACAGAGTTAATTAAATTCTAGGACTACTAGCAGGAGCATTTCGTGGATGCCTCTATGCTATTTCTTTCTCTGGTTCTCTGTGAAGGCTAGGTTTGGAGTGCAGGCCATGCCAAGAAAGATTCCCTGGGGAATATCACTGGATCATTGCTCATTTCAAGCAGTCCCAAACATGGAGTCATATTGCCATGCACAGCTCAAAGCAGCTTTTCTGCAAGAAAAATTGCAAGCTGTAGCCATTTAGCCCTTGGCTATTTTCTACCACAGTACAGTAAAACTTTTTCTATTAGCAGTTATTTGTACCAAAAGTATTTCTTTTCTCTGTTAGGCATCTTTATACTTGCAGCATTAGGGAAAGCCACCAGAATAAACACTGCTTTATAAGCCTGTGGAGTTTATGATATGGGTGGGAGCTAGGAAAAATGCTTTGTCTATGCCTTGCCAACTCTGTAGTAGCATAAAGCAGAAGCCAGACATCAAAACATTGAGAGAATGCAAAACAGACTTGACAACATATTGCACTTGCCAGAGGCTTACTCAAATTTGGAGAGGTAAATATATTTATAGCTGTTTTCAGAAGTGTCTACACTGAACTGAACTGTGCACAAGTAGTTAGTGCTTTCAATACTTAAACTTTAAAGGAAAAAAATAGCTTCATAGATATAATTCAGAACTAAACACTGCCATCTTTGCTGTTATAAGTAATTATTTCACTACTTACCAAGTATTGTAGATGTCACAATTAATTTAAGTAGCTGGTTCTTGCCATCTACAATTTAACCTCAGCAATTTACAGTTACATCAGACAGGATTTCACCTGACACCTAATTCCTACATCACTGAAGCATATTGAACACTGGAGAGGAATTCCCTATGGAGAAGCAACTCACCCAACAACAGCCTTATCATGAAGCAAAACTTGAGCATTGGGAGCAGTATTTTACACTAATCTACCGTCCTCACAGCATCTCTATAGCAGTGGGGAATTCTGTAACCGTGTTGTGACTGTGTAAAGGTCAGAGGAGCAGCCACAACACTTTGTTCCACGTGAAACAAGGAGCAGAGACAAAGTAGTTTATAATCACCTGCTAGAGGCTGTTTGGGACAAACCAAACAAAAACCCTTACCATACCTTGATGATTGTTTTGAGTGGATTTCTTTCCTTTTGAAAGAAAGCACTGCAGAACAGCTTTTTGTCCTCTACAGTTGGGACAATACTCCACTAGGTAGGCTTAAAAATGGAATTCCACCATAAGCCTGGAATATGTTGTGATGTATTTCTGCAAGGAGAATAAAAATAATTCTTCTTTTTTTAAAGAAATATACCTTGAATTGTGCCCCTTGCTCATTACAGCTGTGTGTGTATAGTGTATTACAAGTACCCTCACACTTCAAAATATCTTAGTGACCTGTGTATATATTTGAGGTGATTTTCTTTTGTCTCTTTTTCTCCTGCTTATAATTTAGTCTCACTGTGTATGTCCATGTTCAGATGTTGTTGAACCACCAGGTGTCCAACATCTTTAGTGATTCCCTTGCTATTTGAGGAAAATACCATTTTTCATATAATGCTACTACACCTCATGCTACTTGCAGCTTGTTTTCCTAAGGTAATGAGGCTACTGTAATTGTGCAGTGTGTGTGTATGTTTATGTGTATGCATAACTTGATTCATTCTCCTCCCAGCAATCTTTGATCTGGCTGGCCTGCCAGTCCAATGTAACAAATATATGGCAGCTTCAGATATTGTCAGTTCCACCAGCAAGGGAAATAGGCCAGCAGATAGTAAGAAGAAAATCCCCATCAACTCCCTCACTGAGAAGGCTACAGCATGGTTGCCCCAGATGGCTGCTAAGAATGAAACATCCTGAACTCTAGTTCTGGGAAAACAGTGGGATTTTCCATCTAATTAGATAGCAGATAACACACTACAAGACAAAACTATAGGAAACCAGACTCCACCACCTCCACAGCTTTCAGATGACTTGGGCACCACCTAGGTATGGGTTAAGGTTTAGGTTGACTCGTGACATGGCCACTGCCATGTTCCTCTTTCAGTGGACCCCAACTCAATTTTTGCATCACTGAAGTGTCTACTGAACATTCAAGAAAAGTTCCCTGTATCCCTGAAGATGTGGAGCCCTTCTGTAGGCACAAGGGACAACATGGTTTACAGATTAACCTCGGATGGTACATGCCATTTTCTTTCCTCTTTACTTAAGGTGCTCAGTAATTTGCTACTGATGCAATGACTGACAATTACAGCACGTTCCAAGCTATGGCTGTGAATTCAGAGGTAGAGGCAGAGAGAGAAGAGCTCCCTGACCCAGTTTGCCTTAGCTGATGATAGCTATTTATAACTTAGATCTCCAAATAACTTACTTGGGGGTCTCAACTCTTTCTGTAGTCCAGGGAATTGACTACATTATCAAGGCTACAGGGGCCCTGTGTACAAGTCAGTGAAAGATCATTTTTCCAATTGTCTAGTCAGCTTGCAACAGCACACCTTCTTTTGTGCTGTTGGGCTGCTCCACCCATGGTCAGAGGCCACGCTGTCTGTTAGCAGCACAGCTGATCCATCAGCAGGCAGACAAAGCTGGGGAAAGAACATGCAAGTCCTGCCAACTCATCAAGAAGCATTACTTCCTCTTACCCAACTGGCTGCAAATTGCTCTGTCTTTCTAAAATGATGATTAGAGTTGGATCAGCAAATGCAGCCTTCCATACTGTTCATTTTCCTCATGGGAATGCCTTGTTCCTATAACAGCAATGCCTTCATAAAGCCAGTAGGAAGTATTCTGGGTTTTGTAAATCATATCTCAAATAGGAAGGGACCCATAGGGATCATTCAGCCCAATTCCCTGCTCCTCATAGGACTACCTAACAGTAAACGTATGACAACATCCTCCCGACACTGTTTGAACTCTGTCATGCTTAGTGCCACAACCACTTCCCTGGGGACTCTGCTCCAGCACCCAACCATCTTCTCAGTGAAGAAGCTTTTCCTAATGTTCAATCTGAACTTCCCCTGATGCAGGTTTCTTCCATCTCCTCATGTCCTCTCGCTGGTCACCAGAGGGACAAGAGCAGCATTTCCCTTCCCATTGTTCCCTTGAGAAAATCATAGGCTCCACAGAGGTCTCCACCCAGCCTTCTCTAAGCTGAATAAGAACCAGTGACAGCTGCTCACTTAACCTTGGCAACACCTCCAATCTTGGTGAGCCATCATCTTCATCAGTGTTTGCTTTGACTTCCAGAGGCTTGTACCTATTGTACATGGGATTAGTGGAGACTAAATATTGCTTTATGATATGCATAGCTTGTGGTTTATCTGAACAATAGGCATAAAAATTAGATAACCAAACAGCACACAAAATAATGCCTTACCCAAATTTCACATGAGTATTTCTGCCAAAGCCACTGACCACGTCAGAGATCAGCAAGAGAACGGTTGCTTCACAACAGAGGATAAGACAGAGCCCAGGCGTGATCCCAGTGCAAGAAATGCCATCACCACCTAGGGTGCCACCCCACAGGAATAATATGCTTAAGTAACAATCCCTTACAGGGCAAACTAAGGGATCAGGTCCAGAGGACTTTTCAGAGTCCAGTCACAAGGAGCAGGAGGCAGAACTAGAGGTCCAACCAGGTGAATAGTCAGAGACAGCACTGAGTGCAAGCATCGCTTCAGGTCACAGTATAGGTTAAACAAGGACCAAAGGCTCAGAACTGTGCCTGAATTGATCTTCCGGGTCCACTGGCAGAAGGTGTAGGAGAGGCCCATGTGAGTCTGATCTGGGCTGTTGGGGTCTAATAATTCCCTAAGGGCACTGAGAAGAATTTAAAATTTTACTCTTAGTCAGGAAAATAGCTTTAGCTGTTCATGCAGTTTCTTCTCTGTTTTTGTCTATCTGTCCATCCAGGCCCTCAGAAGAAGCTTCCACAAAACCTTCTCTGATCCAAGAGTAACAGGATGTGATGGAGTAATCACAGTGTGCACCTGCACCCAGGAAAAGCCACTACCAACACAACGGGTGGAGCCACAGGCAGTGACACCAGCTGGGAAAGAGTGATTCACAGGTGATGGATCACCACCCAGCACTGGGAACCATCTGCAGGACAAAGGCAAATCTGTGCTGATAAATGAAATTCTTCTTGGTTTCTAGGTCAGCAAAGCAGATTTATTGCAAATTGATTGGCTCTTCAGCTTGAAGATGAGCCAGACTGCAAACCCAGGTTTTCTTGCAGTAGAAAGCAGTGTGGAGATGTGAAGCATGGGAGAACTGGGGGAAGAATGCATGAACATTTCAGTGTCAGAACCTGTCCAGAGCTCATGCCCACACCGCGGAGACAGAAAATAATCCTAGGAACTGCAAAACACACAGAACCAGCTAATTCCATGACAGATAGCACAACCAAGGTGGAGTAACCAGCAAAGAAATAAACCAAATTTGATTGCAGTATTACCTCCTAAACCATGAGTGCCCAAACACAACATACCCAGTAGTTGTGGTTATCTAATCTTCCAAATCAACAGGAGGGCAAGAAAAGGCCCATGGAAATGAGTTTACATACTGTACTTTGATACCATATCAACACAGAGTGAGGAATGGCACCCACTGAATACCTCCCACACCCTGAAGCATCACTGCAAGATTCTTCTTAGTGTTTGAACATTAAAGCTGTCATAGGGTGAAGTGGTGCTGTTGTGAGGTTAAAAGCCAGAGCAGGTATTAACCTTTTGACAATGTCATGTTCACTCGATGATTCTCATGCTTTCAGAGGCAGAATCCTAAGGCTTCTCTTTTGCAAAGGGTTAAACATATAATTAAGTACATGTGTGTTAGCATGGTCTTAGTTGTTCCATTAAACAAAAAAGAAGAAGAAAGTCTCAAGGGAATATTTTTCACTCAAGTCTAATAATTTTAAAAAAATATTGACTTTTCATCTCTTAAAGATTTGAAAGCAGATATATTTAAAACAGTCAGTTTTTCTGCTACAAGAAACTATGTACAGATTTTAGTAAAATATTTCAGAAACCTGTATAGCTTAGGAGAAAAAAACCTCAACGAGTAAAAAAGTGATCTTCATTTAAAATTTACAGAAATTAAAAAATGATCCCTAAAACATTCTTTATCATTTTTCAAATTTATTTATTTAGGAACACATCATTAGAGTTTCTTGCATTAAGTAAGAGAAAGATCTAAAATGCATTATTATCCATCCCACCAAGCAGAACTACTTCAGAACTCTGAATGACACAAGCATACATTTAAATGGACTTATTTATCTTTTGCCCAGAATTAGCCTCTGTGTTGCAGCTTTGTTGCTACTATAGCTAATGGTAAAAAAATATTTGTGTGAATGTAAACACTTGAAAGGCAGAGAACTTTCCCCTTTTATCTGTTAGGAAATCTCTAAAAGATGCCATGTAGAAAAACTGCAGAAGAAATTTACCTTATTTTCTTATTATGGTGCGATATAGTGTCAGGTCATGTTGGCTTTGGCTGTAATCTTATCAACAGTATCTCATCCTTCAGGAATCTTTGCTACAATTTCAGTTGGACTACCTTTCTGGAAAAAGAGGACTCTTGAGAAAGAAAAGCAGTTGTACAAGATGACCTAATAGTTGAATAATCTTTTCCCTTGAGGCAAAGCATGAAAAAACATGAAAGCTACCAAACAGGGTGATCAGAAATAACTGGAAATACGTGTCCTGAAGGGTGGTACATGGTAGATCCCAAGAGTCACTCAAAACCTCACTACCAGTTATTTATCCCTTCTAAAGCTTGGGGTCTTTGGAGACTGACACTTTTCTCCCCCTTTATTCCCTTTCACACACACACATTTACAAACATGTAGTGCCAGGATCTACGCAGATATGTACTGCTGATGGGGAATAAATGGCAGTATGGGAGCCCTAGAGATTCAAGAACTTTCCTATTCTTATGTGAGGACACATTAATGAAGCGACAGACTCTCCCTTCAGGTGTCTGCCATACATGTGTTGCACAAAGATGCAGGCATTATATTCTACTTTGTTGAACATGTATTTCCTCAAGTTTTCTCTGCAGAGCTAATTCAGCATAATGACAGTGGACTGTAAAAACCATTACTTAGGACAATATTAATATGCATTTTGTTTAATGGGGCCTTGTTAGCTCACTGCCAAGTAATAAGTAAGCAAATCATCATTCATTAGGGAAGCTTGAGTAACATTGTAAGGACCCAATTTGCTTTAAGAGTATGAAGTTATTACTGGGCACATGTCCAGTGTTTCTTCAGATTTGCAAAAGCATAGAAAGAGTATTTTCCCCCTGAAGTTACTTTTGTGTCTTCTGCTTTCAGTTGTATATCTGAATAGAGAAATTCACATGAAAATAATACCTGGGAAGTTACTTTCTTTATAAAAAGCAACCATAGGAGGTAGGTCAAATGCTGGTCCCATTTCCAAATGCATTGACTTCTGTGGGGGTTTAGTGACCTACCTAGGAGTAAAATTTGACTTTGTGTTCCCAGAAAGAGTTATGGTTGGGAAATCTGAAACCATGTAACCTTTGTGCATTCATTAAATGTGCAAGTAATAGAACTGCTGGTGTACTTTTGGACTATGCCCGTGAGACTGGCTGTCAGCCTTTTCAGAAAACAACCTTTCCTCTTTCTTTTCATTGAACTTTAATTTAAAAAAAATACAAAATCCCTCAGAACTGGTTTACTAGAATATACATACGGTTAGGGTTAGGGGAGTCAAATTCAGAGCTTTTCTGAGGCAGATTAACAGCAACTGATCTTGATAGTTTGGGGTGTCAGATGGCTTGTGCCAGTTATCAGACACAGGAGGGAGGGAGTCAGAGCATCCTGCAGCTAAACAATATTGCAGCAGGGAAACTGTCTGTCCTTAAAGGGACCAGATGTTTAGGCAGACTGGACATGTCTGTAGCGGCACACCTGTGCCAGGGGACCACTGCACCACACCTGAGTCAAAGAGACTACAAAGATAGCTCTGGAGTTCAGGACTTCAGGCTGGCTTCTAGTGGCTGCTAGAACATCAGGGAGCTTTCAGGGAAAAGAGAGGATTTGTGACTCTAGGGAAAAGAGCAAGAGAAGACAAAGGATAAATGTCACCTCACTTGCCAGGATCAGCAATGAAGCAGACAGTACTCCAGTTGGTAAGTAAACAACTGACAATGTGCATTTGTAGCCCAGAAAACCAACCTTGTCCTGGTCTGCAACAACAGAAGCATGGCCAGCAGATCAAAGGAGGGGATTCTTCCCTTCTGCTCTGGTCTCTTGGGACCTACCTGGAGTGCTGCATTCGGGGTCATCAGCACAGGAAAGACATGGACTTATTGGAATGAGTCCTGACGAAGCCGCAAAGATGTTCAAAGGCTGGAGCACCTCTTTTACAAATACAGACTGAGAGAGCTGGGGCTGTGGAGCCTGGAGAAGTGAAGGCTCCATGAAGACCATATTGTGGCCTTTCAATACTTAAAAGAAGCTTAGAAGAAAGATGGGGACAGATCTTTATTATTAGGGCCTGTTGTGATAAAACAAGATGTCATGTCTGTACACTAAAAGACTGCATAGATTCAGACTAGATATAAGGAAAACCAAATTGTGATGAGTTTGGTGAAATACTTGTACAGGTTGACTGAAAAGTTGTAGATATCTCATCTCTGGAAACATTCAAGATCAAGTTGGATTGGCCTTTGAATGCCTTGCAGGGTAAGAATTTGAAATTGACAGGTCTTAATAAGTGTACAAAGCTGAATAACTCAAGACTCTTATAAAATAGGTGTTTAAGTAATCTTGAAGTAATTTTAAAATTTGCCTGACTTGTGGTAAGACCTGAAGAAAATGTAAGAGAGAAGTTCTAACTCTGCTTTGGCCCACCATGAGATGCTTTAAAGGAGGTTGTTCTTCCATGTGTAAAGAGAAAGCTCTCAAAATAAGTCTTTATCTTGTCTCAAAGGTGTTCTAAACAAACTTTGAACACCAGACCCAAGAGTAGCCTGATCAAGGAGACCCTGCACACAAGCATAGCACATCTTCATGGAGGGTCAGAAAAAGAACAGACAATGCTGTGTCTCAAATGCTTTTTACATCTGCCTGTCAGAAGGTCATCTCTAGTCTGAGGTACAGTCAGTGATACTACCCTCGCTTGTGAAATGTCTGAGACAGAGAGGCTTAGACAAGGTCTGAAGTAAAAGCTATGGATATGTTTCCTAAGAAACAAGTCTAAGAAGTGCCAGGAGCAAACCTGAGCAGCAGGTCCTTAGCATGGCTCTGTTTTGTTCTACTGCAATCAGATGCCCCCAAGGTTTGGGATATCCCTCACAAGCTGGTATGTGTTAGGATGCACTAATTTTTATTCCTTTCACTCTGCACAGTGCTGCCAAACTACCCCATCTTGTCTTGTACCCTTAACTGTTTTATCACATCCCCACACCATTTGTCAGGGCATGAAAAAAATGCCCTCACATGGACTACATGCTCTGGAGGAGCACAATGCAGTCCTCACATTGTTCATTCACTCTGAACAGAAAAAATGACAGCTTGCAGTCAGGAGGGCATTGAATGCTCTGCTGGCTGAGAGTGTGGATGTCTCCCTACATCTGCACCCGCGGGCTTGCCCTTAGGCAGAGGTACAAGAATTTCCCTTTGGAAAGAAGATACACAAAGTTGCAGGGAGGTGGTACAACTCTCCATCAGTTTTGACTTTCTCTCCTCTCAGTGGGCAGGTGTACTTCTGCACACCTTCAGAGATTCCTCTCCTATGAAAAGACATCAAAGCTGGCAATTCAGCCCCATGTTTTCTAAAAATAATTTAAAGCCATTTTTTCCCAATTTTCCCTTCTTTTCTACATTCCTTATGCCCTATGTCAAGTACAACACATTCAAATGGCAACAAGTCATAGGAGACACTGTCAATCTTCCTGTTCTAAATGGGGAGAACCACTTCTTTAATGATGACCAGAGTGGGACCAAGACCAGTTCTTTCCTAATTTATTTGTCACTGAGTGCAGCACTTGGAATACATATGTTGTGATGCCTGGTGCATTCCGGTGAGAGGTATATCAACTCCCAGTCACGTGGCAATAGCTGCACTCAAGGATTGCAGTGTATGTGTTCTGAATTGCATTATTATGCACATACTCACACATGTAAATATGTTGCATTGTTTTTGTGATCATAATCAAGATACCTATGCAAAGTAGATGTTAATCTCACATTCAGGCACTGGGGCAGGACTTCCATTGCAAAAACCGATCAGTCAGGTGTTGCATTGGGTTGCCATGTTCCCAAAAGGCTGTAGCTCATACAGTTGGTGCCTCAGAAACTTCCTTTTCCTATGTTTGCTTTCTCCGTTTATGCACTGCTGCCTGCATATGTGTTTATGTGCACAGAGCATGTCTTCTGTAAGCAAACACTGAGAAAGGGAACAGATCTATGACATGGGTACATACATGTAAGTGCAGAGGAAATCTTTTTTTTAGAAAAGCAAATATCGTTAGGACCACTTGTTTCCTTCAGTCTCTAAGCAGTAAAGTACATTTATAAAGTAGCAAAAGTACTGAAGGAATTTCTGCTTGGTGGCATGGATAATAATGCATTTTAGATTTTTCTCTTACTCAATGCAAGAAACTGTAATGATGCGCTTCTAAATAAATAAATTTGAAAAATTATAAAGAATGTTTTAGGGATCATTTTTTAATTTCTGTAAATTTAAAATTACGATACTTTTTTACTTCTTGTGGTTTTTTCCTCCTCGGATATACAGGTTTCTGAAATATTTTACTAAAATCTGTACATAGTTTCTTGTAGCAGAAAAACTGACTGTTTTAAATATATCTGCTTTCAAACTTTTAAGAGATGAAAAATCAGTAAATTAAAAAAATTATTAGACTTGAGTGAAAAATATTCCCTTGAGACTCTCTTTTTCTTTTTTATTTAATGAAACAACTAAGACCATGCTAACACACATGTACTTAATTATATGTTTAACCCTTTGCAAAAGAGAAGCCTTAAGATTCTTCCTGTGAAAGCATGAGAATCCCATACAGCTCATTTTTCTATACATGCATATATACTTGCCAGTATATTTTGGCTCTTCCCTCTCACAAGAAATTAGTTATTTGAACCTTTTGATGAAATGAGCTGTGGAAGATCAGTGTTCCAGAAACCCAAAGCTTTAATAGCTATTTAATTGTATCTTTTGGGTAAGTGACAAAGTGATGGATGGAGTCACCACAAATTACATTCTCTTCAAGTGAAAACACCAACTTTTGGGTACAATAAGCAGCACTAATTTGGCCAAGTAATAGTTAAGTGATTTTATAATAAAGAAGCTGATACAAGCAAAGTCCCAAAAAGTACTGAGGTTTCATTTGCCTTTTGGGAGGACACTGCAGAGACCAAATGCTTGAGGAGGTAAGCTCTAAAATATACTCAGGTCAGAGATACTGTATTGGATATTTCTGATGCAAATCAAAGGGAATTGTAAAGAGCTCAATTCATTGTTCTGTTCCAGCATGATGCCTGTTCTCACATAAACAGAATCTGGTGGAGTAGTGCTTATTACACTAGGGCAGTAACTTTTTAATGCCAGTTCACAGCCACTGCTCTGTATGTGCAGGAGAGCCCATGAAACATAGATTATTTTGTATGAAATTGTAGTTAAATTCTTGCAGAAGGTCTATGCTACCTAGAGAACCTGTCCTCTCATCTCTGAGGTTGTGGCTCCATGCTTGGTACCACCACAGCCCTCCTAAGCTCTTGAGGCAAGACTGCCCAATGCTATATTTCAGGAAGGCTCATTCTACCTGAAAAAGATGCAAATTAGTTAATCAGCATTGTAAGTTGGATGGCTACTTATAAACTTTTTTGCATACTCTTTGACCATCTTGCACTGTCCATGTGATGCAGACAGGTCTATGATAAAAAAATAAGATCTGATCAAAGACATCACTTTTGAGTGAACTAAAGCTGGAGTGTCAGAAGGAATCTGGGGTGGGAGGAAGGCTGCAAGAGCTGTGTCCTCAGCTGCTGTCATGTCACTGAGCCCAAGAAGAAAGCCTAGTTCTCTTATAGCCCTTTGTATAGGCAAACTATAGCTTCCAGATTAAAATCCTAAGGATTTATTTTAACTGGCTCTCCCTTATTATAGGTTCTGCAAAGTGACACTCTGTAATGGAATCCCTGAAAGAAACTCCAAAGGGAGAAAAATTTCAGCATATTTTTGCTTGTATTCACAGACATGGGCAGTGACCAAGAAGCCCATATGGTCTAAGTTTGACACCTCTCATCCATCAAACCAGCTAGTCCCTCTAGTATTTAATATACAAATCAGAATAACCACAGGCTGGGCAGACATGAACCTTCCTGCCCAGGAATGTTTGTGCTGCAGAGAAATAAATCCTGGCAGTGGGCAAGAAAAACTAGTACTCAAACAGAAGTTGGAGATGTGGGGCTGCACTTGTCGTTTTAAGAGTTTGGTGTTTCAAGAAGTCTGAGAAAGAAGAGTGGTCAAACACCTCTCAGATGCACAACTCTACTGCCAGCCCTGGTTTGCACCACTGTAACCAAGAACAGCCTTCTAATTATACATCTTGAGGAGCGTAATGGAAGGCACCTCTCATCCTCACTGAAAGTTAAACAAGACCAGCAGAAAGGTCTGTCAGTTTCCAAATGAGATGGGCTTTCTCTGTTACTTGCCATCACACATAGGACTAAATAACAAAATTACTAATTTTTGCAGTTATGATATTATCATTTTACCTAAAATTTCTTAGAGGCTTCAAGCTGTCAACTTGCTTTCTGGTGAAGAGGAGTTACAGACAGTCCACATATTTTGATGTAGTTCATCAAGATAGAAACTGCTTTTCTTTTCTTGTTTTCCCAACCTAAGATTAGAATCAAACACAGGTGACAATAAGTTCTAATTAATTGGTTTGAGATGCCTTCATTTAGTAGTTTGCATGGTATATCCAAATAATGGGGTACCTGAATTTTTCCCAGAACTGAACAATTAGAATGAAGCCAGAGTTAAAACTATACAACAAAATGCCACCTAGAATAATTTTAGGACTAGATAACCTCCAGAGACCTGTTCCCATTTAAACCATCCAGTGCTAATTATTTGTTCCATGAGGTTAATTTTTTGCTTCCATGCACATTCAAAACACAGGTGAAAAATCTGCATTTTTGCTTTACTTTATTCCTTTCTTTATTCCTTACCCCAAAAGCTCTGTCAAAACTAGCAAGACTCTTGATGGAGTAAAATCCTACTCAAGGTGAGTTAAAGTACCACAGGGTCTGAGATATGCTGTTAAAATGCAGTTATGCATATTTGTGCACTGTTCTACACAAACACTCTGTGTTTGGAGGCTGGCAGGATGAAAGCAGGTGTCTTCCAGTTACTCTGTGACTAAACACATTCTTTTCCCAAAGAAACCAGTCCAGTTTGCCATGAGTTTGTTATGACTGTGAGTCATGACATCAGCAGAGACACATTTTTTGTTTGATCTAAAGTATGTGGAAATTGATAGAAAAATATACTCACTTTCAAAGGTATTCTGTTTTTTGCTCCTATGTAATATAAATAATATTCTATTTTGTTTTTTTCAAGTATCACACTTGTGGCATACAATCATTAGGACATACACTGTTTTTTGGCTGTACAAGAAGAACACAATACTTTGGTATTCATTTAATAAAACATATCTGGGTTGGGGGAGATATGAGGGGAAGGACACAAGGAAATTCTACATGGAAAAAGTAGTCAAACATTCAGAATTTCTCAAGAGAGAAATTGGAGCTTCTTTTTGCATACCAAGATAAATGATCGTATTGTTTTTGCCCTTGTGCTTCTGAAGAATTCCCTTCAAAATACCACTTACCTCAGAAGGGAGACAAGCTTCTTAGGAAAGTCAGGACCAGCATGAACAGGAAATTAGGTGAGAATGAGCAGGACAAGTTGTTCAGACTTGCAGAGCAAAAAAACTCCAAACAAACCCCAAATCAGACACCCAATTAAATATGTGAGAACTGGTTCAGGTCTTTAATGGGTTGTTTGGATTAACATACCCCCAAGAAAGAAAAAGACACAATTTGTGTTTACAGTTCAAGTGCTCAACCTTCCTTAGCTCTCCCTGCTTTCACAGAAAGGATGACTCCAGAGCTGCTGCAGAAGTGGCAGAGTCTGGAGAATGCTGAGGGAGATCTACTGAGATGAAAAAGCCTGAAAGACAGGAATGAGAGTTTGTGAAACATGCACACTATGTGAAACCTGTTCAGCTGTTACAGCCATTTCTCCCAGATTTCTTCTTGGAAGCAGCAGAGCACTCGGGTCAACTTCTGAGTCAATCAGCACCAAAACAATACAAAAGAGCAAGAGGGAAATTGCCCATTTCAGCAACCACTTTAAAAAGGAATGGGCCTCTAACCCTTCTATTTCAGAAACATCTCTCCCTTTTGTGTAGTTCTGCTGTGACAACATACATTTATCAAATCTGTTGCTCCCCACAGTCAAAAGAAAATTTTCCTGTTGTGCCAAAACGCCAGCCTGCCTTTGGATCCACTTCACCCCACTACTCCCCTTGTCTCTCTGGGGTAGATCAGACTGGCCAGGTGCTGCTGAGCATTAACTAGCTCTTGTTCTACAGGTCCTAGAAAGCAAGTGAAACTGGAGGTGATATCTCTCGATGTACTCTCTTCAATTGAAGAGCTGCAAAGGACTCTACTTAAAAGTTAAGGCCGTCTGAGGGAATGTGATTGTAATTCATTATCAAACCTGTAATTCTTCAGGGCCTAGCCATGAATATCTCAACATACAGTATCAAAGACTGAAGCATTATTACTATGAATCTTCTAATTCTGCAGTCAGAAATTTGTTGGGTTTTTTTTTTCTTCCCAGTAACTATAAGGTGTGCTATGTTTTCTTCCCAACTTCATGTACAGGATTCCTACACATTCAGACCTTCCACATCCTGCAAAATTCAGAGATACTAAAGAAATTGTATGTAAAACTCTCCCAGAATAAACTATGTCCCTACCATTTCTTCACAGCTCCCAGCTGTGTTGCTGGGAGTCCAGATCTACAACACCAGAGCCGCTCCAACTACCAGCTACAAGTGGCAGTACATAATTTATTCCCTGAAGTTCTCTTCTCCACTTGTGCCTTTTCCATGGCTGAGTGTATCCTTTTTTCCCACCTCTCTTCCAGTAAGAGTTAAGGTTTTTAACCTCCTGATCAGAATTTCAGAGTTTCTTTACAGCATATTTTCATCATTGTGTTTTTTTCTGCCAAAGAGTAGTTCATCCACCTATTCCACTCAGATTTCTCTTTTTCTGGACCTTTCCTGAGATCAGAACCCAGATGGAAATAATCACCAAGCTGTGTTAGCTCAGCACAAAAGATGACTTTGCTCAGATACAGAGTGGATTTGGGAAAGAAACTTCTCTGCACGTTTACAATGCTTTCTGACATTGCCTACGGAGTCACAGATTGTGATCTTATTTAGCATCAGCAGTCTGCAGAAAAAAGCTCCTTAGGCAGTGATGGCATTTTGCCTGTATTGAGGACAAGAGTAGGATTAAATATATTCCTGGACCACTGTCAATTAATTTTTTTTTCCCCAGAAAAAAGCAGCTAATGATCTTGGATGTCCCATGTTAGAATCTGACTTCCAGAGGAGAATGTCAGGAATTTCTGAAGAATCAAAACCCCATACCCAGCATATGTTTTGAACTGGGCACCCAAAGGAAATGGACTCTTTGAAGGAGGCTTCTGTTTTCTGAACACTCCTAAATGACTCTGAATACTCTGATGAGAAAGTGAGGTGTCCACCAGAACATTGCAAGCTACTCAGAAGTGCCAAGGACCAAAAAGGAACATTAAGAAAAGCCTATTTGGCATCCAATGGCAAATTAAAAGAAAAACTAAAATAATTTAAAACAAAAAACCTCCACCAAGATAAAACAAATTAAAACATTTTTAGTTCTTAAAATAGTAAAAAATTATGATTCACATTATTCAGCAGCATGTCCCTGGCAGAACTGGGGTTAAGAGTGGCCCAGACAGAGGTACAACACCAGCTCTCAGCAATCAGCCACTCCATTTGCTGCCAAATATCTCCTCTGGGATCACTATGCCTATACATATGCTATTCTTCCTAGAATGCCTTCAGGAAAGGACTGGGATAGTGCACTAGAGGGGGGAGGAAGAGGATGCATTGCATTGACTCTGGGACCAGGACACAATACCTGGGCTCCACCAACTGGTTACGGGCTCTGTGAAGTTTGACCTTTAATTCTGGCTCTCACTGACTCAGACTGCACACTCACAGTTAGGCACTGGGTGAAAGCAGGCTCTGGACTGCATGAAAGCTAAAACCAGAGCAAGGGAATTCTTGCCCTTGGCATGAACAGCTATCACAGCAGCTGGCTGAAAATGTTATAATACATGGGAATCTGGCAGGTGGCTCAGGGCTGCATAGCTTTTGTGGAAACATTCTGAATTGCCCCAGAAAGCAGAAGTCAAGAGAAAATGCAATTTGTACGTACTGAAAAGTGCTAAATAGAAGATTTAAATAAAGAAAAGATACCATCCATGTTTAATATGAAATATAAAGCCCACAGATTACTGTGAAATCTTCTTGTGTCCTGAGAGCAAAGCATGCTCTCAGGGAAGGGATACCATGTACATACCACAAGTTCTCCGGATGGCATAGCAGTTCAACAGGCCATCATGCTGCTACAAATACTAGAGGAGGCACGTGGGGGTCTGTAGGCTCTGGAGCCCTCTTAACAAGTGCTGTGTGCTGTGCAGGAATCAAGGAAGGAATTTCTGCACAGGCAGGGTTACCCCATGTGTACAACAGTGTTTGATACCTCACTTGACTTCTCAGGTAAATCTACTTCTCCAGAACCAGTCTGGCACTTGCAGATGTTGATCTAGTTGTAGATAATATGATGAGCAGGATTAAAATTCCCTGAGTTGAAGATAATGCCCAAGTACATAATGGAAATGATTCACTGTTTTTTTTTTTTTCCCATTCTGACACATACTTTTTACAGAGAATTGTGAATGCTTTTGAAAGAGAAGAGGAAAAACAATGATGAAAGATTTTGAATATCTGTACAAGTCATTAAGTTCTGAAGAATTCTCTCCAGAACAATTTCTCAGATATTTTGGGATATTTTGCTGGCTGTGAGGATGTGATATTCATAATTTAATACAACAATACTCATAAAATCAGTGTGATGTCATAAAGTTTTGTACTGGTATAAGCCTCAGTAAAAGCCAACATTTTACAGAGCATTCTTTCAAACAGAATTTTAAAAATACATTAATTTAATACTGTGAGTTAGCCTGGGATCAGCAATGGGAATAAAAAAGTAGATAGAACAACAAATTTAAAACTATGTCCTGGAGAAATGTATTCACCAAAGAGATGAATCCTTAGGTTTTTAATATTTTTTTCTAATTTAAGTAATTTCATTAGATTAGAATTAATACCAAATCAAATTCTGTAGTAATTCTGTGACCAATCAGTGTACACTTCCTATATATCAGCATATATGCACTTTATCTATGCATTTCTGTAGCTGTTCAGTAACTTCAGGGTTAGCTTTTCCATTGCCTAGATGATGCCTGCAAGGCTTCAGTCCCAGACTACTGTAAGCGCTTCTGTATGTACATTTATTGGCATATGAGGGTTAATGTTAAACACCTTTAGTGAGATTTACATCTCTCTTTTATTACCCCATTTCTTGTTCTTGAAAAATGTGAAGCAGGAGTAGAAGGGAGAGCAGATCCCCACTCCAGGAGGGTTGGGAGTAAGGCCAGTTCCCAGTGAAAAGGTACATGCCCATCCTCCTTGACCATGATACCTGCAAGGTGGAGGACACTCAGTCCTACCACAAGCTCTGTTTTTAAATGATATTTGGATGCCTCATGCTTAGAGTGTGTGCCTCTCAGGAACACCTAAGGGGCTCTCACACATCATTTAACACTTTGCACATGTATGTGAAAAATTGGACATTATGTTCTAGTTTCATGTACAGCCTCTGTGGTTCTTTTTTTCATTTTCCCCTCCTTTTCATTTTTCTATAAACATTCCTGTAAAACCAATGCTTTTAATATCACCATGTGTTTAGCCACGAAAATTGCCAACTTTTGTTGGAAAGGCTGCTCATGATTCAACTGTTTGCCAGTTATTTCCTTTAATGTTTTAATCCTATGTGGTTCCATAAAATAGTTCTATACAACTTTGATTTTTTCAGACATTTGATCAGTCCAGCTTGACTGCTAAAAATGATGCTTGACTCATATCCTGGCAACAGTGTTTATTTGACGTGCACTGGTGAAGAACTCTAGAAAACTGTACTCAGTCTATTCCAAATTTAGCCTCCTACATCTGTGTGTGTTTTGGTGTTTGGGTGCGTCTGAGTTATCGGCTGTGTCTAGTGGGTGACACAAGCTGATCAGTGCACCTTTGTTGTTTAATTGGAAGTTCAGTGTTGAAGAAGCCTTGAGAGAGAAAATATCTGTGTTCCTTGTGGGCTTTTTTTAGATCTGTTTATCTTGGGTAGCTTTGTGCTATAAGAAAATCCAAATTGCTTTAGACTGTGTCTATCTTCAGCCAAGCTCCAATTACTTTTGTATTTCTGTCCAAATAAAACTACTTGCCGTAAGTCCAAACCTATGAAAAATGTGCAGCTGTGAAGTTACATCCATTCCTATGCTCAAAAATGTAAAACAACGGGGCCAAAGTGTTTTTTTTTTTTTCAGAGGGAGGCATACCTGAAGACTAGACAAGGGGAGAGGCTGGCCACATGCTGGGTTTCATGTGGGAATGCAGGACAGTGAAGAGGGGAATGTCTCATTAAAAGTAGCCGAGCTAAGTTGGCTGAGTTGGTCTTCCTGTGCATGACGGGTGTCAAGCAGTGTGAGCACCTTGCCAAGGGACATCCTCCAGGATCACAACAGCTGTGGTGGGAGTGGAGGCATCAGGCCAAGGTTCCAGCCAAGCCTCAGGTTAGGGCTGCAAGCTGCTTACTGAAAACTTCTTGCAGTTTGAGTTCAGTGACATATTTCTCACTCCTACTCCAAGAGGTGGAAAGATCTGGGGGCTGGCTAGTTTGTCCTTCAAAAATGGGTTTTAAATCCTCTTATTCCTGTTTACATGAAGTGAGCAAACACGTAACTGCTCAAGTAACCAGGCACTAAATTCACTTCATAGGCACCTCATCAGCAACTGCACCACTCAACACGGACCTTCAGAGCCTGTGGTCCTGCATGCCAGAGCTAATTGGGTTTGCTCATCAGTGGAGGCAGCACGGGCACAGGTTATGGCAGTGGGAGAGGGCAGGTGCTTTCACCACCAGCCTTCCACCATTGCAGCTGCTTCAGACACCTCAGAGCACTCCTGGGTGCTGCATGAGCTGCGGTCACACCGTGGCTATAGGGTGCGGACATCTGAAGAAAGCTGAGCACATCTCCTTTCCTACCGTGTCTGTGGTAAATTAGGCTGTATTTTCACTAAGCGCAGACACCCCTGCCCGTGCTATGAGCACAAGGCAGCGCCCTGTCCCAAGGAGCCTGGTGGGATAATGCTGCTCCTTTGGGAGACCTGATGCTCCTGTTTGTAAAGCTGTGGAGGATGATGGGGCTGCTAAAATTCCCTTCTGCTGATTCATTCCTACCTGAGACTATTTACCTTCAGGGCTCAAATCAGTCTGACTCTGGAATGTATCAGATTGTACAAAAAAAAGAAATGATGGGAAAAGGCAGGGTAACAGCAGGAGATTTTAAACCAAGCTACCTGCTGCCAGCCCTGCCTCTGCACATGCTCTCCATTTCACATCACACAAGCAGGGTGACATAAAAAAGCCTTAATGCATTCAGAATATTTCTTTTCAGGATGAAATTGTATTTCCAGCCAGCACAGCAAGCTTGGGTTAGCTTGCCAAGATTTGTTGCATTTTTTAAAATTACAACAGCAGCCAATAAGTTTAAATTTGAGACCCAATGAGCAGAATCCCTGCCTCTCCACCCTCTTCACTGATTGTTTGACTCCTTAAGAAACAGCTTCCTAGTGTCTTTGGGACAGTCGAGAGAGCCTTTAAGCACATGCTTATCTTCAGCTAATGCATTGCACTCAGCTGGGTCGTACATGTTTGCCAAGTTTAGTGTGTGCTGAAGTGCTTTCTGGGGTGGAGGCTGGAATACACTTGGTTCACAGCTCTAAAAGCATATGATTGCAATGAATTTGTCTTGCATCAGAGAGGATTTTTTTGGGACGGTCTCCTGTTTAAATGACAATCCACTGGTGCTTATGAGGCTTCTAGAACAATTTGGTATTAAAAATTGCAAGTATTTCAATGTTGCACAATGCAACATTATGTGTTGTATATAGTTTGCAAAGTATGGGACACTTTTGGCTGAAAAGTGCTCTGCACGTCCATAATATCACCAACATCATTATAAATGCATTGAAGACAGAGAAGCCTAAGCTGATCTATTATGGGCACCTGTCCCTGTATAATTTTCTAACACTCCCTGCCTGGCTGAACTGATGAGATTGCCACTAAATTGGGGTAGCCTGTCTTTTTATTCAGATTGAAATGGATTTTCTTGCCTTGAATTCCTGGCAGAGAGAAAACAATCAAAAATAATGTCTCACAGATAATAAGGCTGCATGTCGAGCTAGGCATAACGGATACACAGCTGTCAACACTTTTCCTGCACACGTTTGCATCATTTCATTATGAGATGAGCAAGCCCAGGATGAGAGGCAAAAACAGGGCCAGGGTGTTTGCCATTTAACCCCCCACCAAGACCAACTTGGGATCCTCCTAATAAAGCTGGTTCTCATAATTACAGCTGCCAGAGAGCTGTCTCCCTAGCAGAAGGGTAGGCAAATAGTTTGCCTTCCTTCAGATAAGCAAAACTGATTATGTTCCACTGAAATGCTATCTAATAAGGGCTTTTGTATATTTTGGCCCTCAGCATGGCACTACTTCTCCTGCTCTCATCTCTGGAGGGCTCTCAAAGCTCATGTGACGCATTTTGTAGTGATTTCAAGAAAAATACTGGCATTCGGGACAGCTTTTCTTTTTCAAGGCTACACAGGAAGCTGTAACTCAATACATACACTTGCCTTGGTTGTCAACAGAGTCATACTGGCCCAGGACAAAAACCTACTTGAGCCCAATGACTCCATTCTACTATTGAGGCCAAGGCACACCAACTTCACAGCAAGCAGCAGTCAGGAGAGGGATGTTATCACACCAGGCTGACTCTGATTCACCAGACTGGATGAAATAGTGACACTTTCCAGTGGGATGTGCCTGCAGTGTCTTGGTTCTCTGGTTCCAGAGCCAACTACTTCAGCTACTATTCTATCCTGTCCACATCATGTTCTTTTTGCTTACCTGATTCAGTTTGATAAACTTATTTTTGGAGAAAATATATCTAAAAGATATGTTTGTTTTGTTCCTTCCTTGCTGTGTCTAAGTATCTACTGCAAAACTGGAAACAGTGGAGTTAGCAGCAGCTGCCTGCAGCTCATCTGTTGGTGAGGCTGGAGCTGAAATCACATTCTCAAAGTGCCAGAAAGATAGACCTTCTGAAAGGAAGTGTCGGGTGAAAGAGCAGGAAAGCAAGTTTGCTTCCAAACAATAAACATGCAGATCGGAAATAATTGAGGCACTAGAACAAGGAGAAGGGAAAACAAAACAAACCATAACAACAGATCCTCAGATGAACTGGTTCTCCTTGTAGTAGGGAAGAGGGACAAGGTGGAAAAGGAAGAAACCAAAACCATCTGGCTTTAGGTAGCTCAGAACTGACCAGAGTAACATTTTTCACTTTGTGATAAATCCTGCTATGTTCAGCGTCACAATGATAAGCTGGCATCCTGGTGGTTCTGGCAAAACAGACAGAGTCTTTCAGGACCTGTCTGCCTGCTGGCCTGCTGATGAGCCAGGAAACTACTTGCTGTGGCTGGTTTCCTTTACAACACCAAAAAAATTGACCTGTTTCAACAGAACATATCAGTTCTACTAACTCACTGTCTTTCCAGCAGACTCCTGTCTGATGGGGAGATATCCAAACTGCTCCATGATGCCAGACAATTACAGCTATAAATATTTTTATTATGGAATACCACCGTATCATTCTGTAGAAAGACATAGAGACAAAGAACAGAATAAAAACTAATTTCCTGTACGACTAGACAGCATTTAAACTGTGTGAGAATGATATCTCCAGGCTCCTAAACAGATGGCCTCTGGGTCACTTGAGGTCCAAGGGCAGAGGGACAAAGGATTCTGGAAAGAAGGGGACAACACACACAAAATCTAGAGACAATCAGGGTAAAGAGACTTTTTTCATAGCTTCATGGTATACAGTGTACAGATGTAAACATACATAACGCTGTTTTCTATAGGACAAGAAGGATTGCTAAAGCACTGAATTTAGGCACCCAGCCTAGCTGGTTTAGTTACCTGGCTTGCCTCCTTGAATTTCCTTAATAGAGAAGCTCTCCCAGAGGCAATTCAGAACAGAAGCCTGACACAGGCTTACTGAATTGCTCCTGGGAATGAGTCTCTCTCCCCCTGTTTTTCCATTGACTCCAGGGGGAACCCGGAGAGCCCAGCTGGCTAGCATAACCAGCCAAAATGGGTGGCTAAATTTGGGTGGTCTGAACACCTCCACTTCTGCATGAGGCCTGGATTAGGACTGGAGCTTTGTCCTTAACACCTGCATTGCTAGAAAAATATATTTTGCCCTTCAACCTTATGTTGCTATGTTTTAGATGAACTGTATATTTATGTTAGACATTGCTTTTCACTTGTACATAGGATGTGAAAGTGAAAATCTTGTGGTGTGTTGTATTAAAGAAGGGGAGGAATGGGGGAAGTTGATAAACAACCTGGAAGCTATCAGAAGTTCACATTCAGTTTGAGGCATTGCCTCTATTGAAGACAGCATCTTCCTGCTGAGTGACAGAAGATCATGATGAATAAATGTAAATGATGAATATCAGTGAATATTAGCCCTGAGTGGCTGTATGAGCAACATGGTATTGTTCACTCCTTGTTCACCAGTTTTATAATGAAATCTGAGTGTGTCTGCTCTCTGTCTGGTTTTTGCAGCCTTCCAAATATGAACATGCCTCCCCAGCTTCAGCCTGCATTATTGCATTCCAGCAGGCTTGCTTTGCATGACATACCAGTTACCTTCAAACAAACTTTGGGCTAAGTTTCACAGACCAGTTCAAAGGGTGTCATTTAAAGAAGCTGAGCTTTCACCACACATTTAGTCAGATGTTTTTTTTCAGGCCAGTGAAATAATATGTAGACAGCCACCTCCTGCATTTCCAAAGCTGGCCTTCAACAGTGCAGGCTTAGACCACATTAGAAAGCTGAATTGTAAATTATTCCTTAAAAAAAACAAGCCAAGTCACTTTCTGTGGTCCCAGGAGCCCAGTTCTTACCCCAGTAGGATGACCTGCCTCTCCTGTGCGAGTTTACAGTTTGAAAGTGGCAGTGTCTGCAAACACTTGGCCCACAGAAGGAAAAGCATGGATAGACCTGGGCCTGTCAGTCCAAGCAGAAGCTCGGGAGAATGATGTGGTCCTGCTCTGGAACACTGTTCCCTCCTTAGGTGATGCACAATCACCCAGAGGGTCACATTTTGTAGCCCAGACCTCTAGTCCCTTTCTGAACAGACAAGAGATAAATAGATATTTATTATCAGAGCAATCCAAGCATGAAACTAATAGGCCAGAGGGTAAATCTTGTGGACAAAGATGGAGCTATCATTACTAATACATTTTTCAAAGCAAAACCATGGAGATTCTGTGTCATACATCTAACTTTTCCATATGATGGGGAAGAGGAGTGGGGTGGTGGGAAGGAAGACTGAAATGTTTTCCAGTCCTGACATTACTGCTACTGCATACTGCTTCTTATAGTTCCATCCAGCTGAAAAGGCGTTAAAAAACCCATAGATGTTTGGACTCATGTAGAGAAACATCAGAGAAGAAAAAAAATTCCCATGCTCCTGTTGCCTGATTTTCACTACGCAGAGCACAGTCTTGGAATTGTGCTGTTATATGTTATATATATTATATATTTCTCAAATAAGGGTAGGTCTGAAAACATCTGGCCTGGTCACATTGTACTTGGCAAGGATAAAAGTTAATATATAAGCTCTAATAACCAAGATTTACTGATAGGCAAAAAATGCTGAGATTTTGTTGTGTATACTTTGGGAGAAGTAATTACATTTCATTATATAATCAGTTTTACAACACAGATTCTCCTCAAAGTAAATGGTAGCTCCATCCATGAAGACTTTTGATGTGTGTTCCAAGAATTTATAATAAATCAAAACATAAATAAACTTTTTTGGTGGCACAGGTTGGATGGCTTACAAGGAAATAAAAGTTCCCTTGAAAAAAACACAGCTTTTAATCAAACACTTTGTTTTCACTGAATTTTTACCAAATCCAAGACTTTGGGCCATACCTGGGTCTAGGGAGAGTTTGCTGGATGCCAGCAGTCTTCAAGTCCTGGAATCCCTTGTCCTCACAGCACCTCACATGTGCATTTGGTCTGCAGCCACATCCCCATCCTGCTGCCAGAGCTGCTAGCACTGGAGTGCTCCTAACACCTGAGTGCTCCTGGCTCCAAGGCTCATCCAACAGCTCTGCCTTAGGAAAGGAGGATGTCTGGAAGCTGCTTGCTGCCACCCTGAGAGAGGAATGTTTTTGAATATTGTGAAGCCAGCAGAGCTTCCAGCTTCATTGCAGAAAATTAAATAAAAGTTGGATTCTCATCAAAATCTAGACAAGTTGAATTAAAATTAGAAATTATTCTGCAAGCCTCTGAGTGGTGTGACACTCTCAGTATTAAATGTCTTGATTTTCTACAGAACTGGAAGCAGTTCTGTCAGCACACCAGGACGAGCTATCAGCTGGTTCTCATTCAAGTCAAGGGGACTGTGCCTGATCAAATCAGTCAAGAAAAGCAGAAAGTAAGCATAAAGGTCATTTTTTGGGCCCATTAGTGCTATGTAGAAGTAACTTTTTCCTGTCACCACTGAGAAGCTTTGACATATTTACTGCGGTCAGCACTCACATTTCAGTGATGCACTGCACAAATGACCAATGTAAGAAAGAGATACCAAATCCTTCTGGTTCAATCCAAAATCTTGTGTCTTCCTTAAAAGAAAAATCTAAATAATGAACAAAAAAACTGGAAGTATTTAAAAGATAGTGTGAAGAAGGAAAAAAAATGGGGGGACCTTTCTAAACTCTAGCACAAGTAGCTTGGCCCATCTTGTGTTACTTGTCTGCAGGGGCTGGCTAGCAATAATCTTGATATTTTGTCCTCGAGGCCAACAGTAAGGCAATAGCCAGAAACATTAGGCTGAGGGATTGGTGGGGAAATTTAGGTCACCTGACTTGACCCCCCAGATTCATGCACAAAATTTTAATTAATTTTGTTGTGGTTATCCTGACATTCTATTTCCTTTATTACTATGGCCTGAAGTCAGCAATACACTTGAAAGTACATGTGTATCTTTACCATAACTTTGAACTTTTGAGAAGCCCCATTATCCTCAATGAACATAAGTGAGTACTTTCCTGGAGACTGGGCATGATTTTACTCATTGCTTCAACAGGGATTGCCAAAAGAACAGCCTCATTTTTTTTTCTTTAATTAAGTAGAGCATGACAATAAAGATTCTGTAAATTATGTCCCCTGTTAAACCAATAGCGGCATTCATTTTGATGCAGTCATTATTTCTATTTCATGGCTCAAAACTGAAGCAACAAAGGTTTAAAATCACTTTCAGTATTTTACACAGCTCCACATGGTGACTTAGTGCATCTGCAGCTGTTACACAGAGATGTATTTAAGGTATTGCCTTGTTTTGGTTTATTTAGCTATGCCACTGCACAAGTTCAGAAGGCCTTTTATCAGGAGATTTTCTGCTAGGCTATGATCCATGGAAGTCTGTCGGGACTCAGTAGAACTGAAAATTTTCGTTGTAGCAATCATATAAATTTCCCCCAGTGCCTTTAATGTTTTTCTCAGAGGCAGCATTTTATGGGTTATCCCCTACAGTCAGCCTATTAAAAAAAATTAGGAAAATCCCATTGCCAGCTTCAAGTTTGGATCCTCATAGATTAATGCAGCCAACTCAAACAGTGTGAAAATGTCTAATCAGTAGACATGTTTGTAAACAGGACATTCTCCTTTCCTACTAAAGTAATAACAAATGCATTTTCTTGCGGAATGAATGCTACAAAATGTGCTACATTTATTTATGTGAAGTTAATTAGGTCATAACATTTACTTTTCCTGTTCACAGATTAACAACTTCTTATAAATCAAAGTTGAAACTTTGCCTCATTGCAGTATGCAATTTTCAAAATACTTCTGGTGACTATCATAGATCTATTTTTTTAGATTTTGATATTATTTTTATTACAATACTTGCAATGGGAAATCTAATCAATTAAATAGAATTGTAGCTTTTCAGGCATCACACTTTTCTACATGGCAGGTCTCAACTGTTTTAATGCTGAAACACCATTTGAATTTTTATTGAACCTATGTTAGAGATTTTTCTAAGGATTAAACCCACCAATTTATAAGTATGCATCCTGTAGTTAAGGTCATACTATCAATTCTCATCTGTATGTAAATATATTCATTCAGTGGATCCTCAGTCTACAGTAAAAAGACACTTATGAATATGTTTCCTTATAATAATTGGAAGCCTATTCAAGAAAATTCCTTCAAAATCACCAGTTAAATATATTCACAGATATGTACATATTTATATATATATATATATAAATATATATGCCCATACATGTGTATGTATATGTATGTAGCACTGCATAACATTTGAGAAAGTACCAATCTTAAGGGGGCTGCTCTCAATGCCAAGAACATAATTGATGGACAGTTGCAATAATTCTGTAAATTATACTTACAATACTAATATATGGGCTCAAAAAGGGGCCACAGTAGCATTTTTGGCACAGTGTGAGGTTATTAATTTCTATTTATGTCTCTGCAACAAAGTAATTAAACACATGCATAAATCCCCAATAACCTGAGTTGAACTTCAAAATATTTCAAAGGGCTTTGCATAAGGGGCCTAGGACATAGGAGGTCAGAAAGGGCACAATTATACTTCCCAGCAAATATTGATATTTTGACTCTTTTCTATTTTGAAATAGGGCAATAGGATGATAATATTTTGCAAAAGAAATACTCCATAATTAATTTTTATAGCAAAGGTTAGCAATTTCAGAAAGATTTGATGGGTAAACCATTACAAAATAGTAATACATAAATTAAAAGAAATCCCTGCAAGATCAATAGAAATGGAAAAAAAAAACCAGAGAAAAATATGTTGGTGCCCTTCAAATAAATAAAAATGAATTTTTCATCTAAATATGTTTTCTTTTCAACACCCTAAAACCAAGATAATCCCCAGAACACTTCTAGGTTCAAAAACCAGTTTCAAAAACTAGATTCAAAAATACCCAGATTCCAATTAATTCTGTTTTTGAGTTGTTTGTAAACCAACCAACCTGTCCTATTTGTAGGTGTGGGCACGTAAAACAAATCTTGATGTCTATCCTGCCTTCAGCATTCTATTCAGTTTCTACAATGCTGCAGAAATTGATCTTTGTGTTTCTTTATACAGGAACTAGAGACTGGACTGCATGTTCCATGCTTCCAGGTTATGAAGCAGCAGCTGGGTATCTTCATAATGGAATTTGGGTAAAAACATGCCTAGAAATAATGCACATCATTTTGGGAGTAAATGAATAGTGGAAATACATCAACTCTTTGCAGAGAAAAGCAATTAAAAGATGCACAGTTTAAGCTGGGGAATTGAACGTTCTCAAAATTAGATGTATAAAAAAATATGGCCCACCCATAAAAAAAATCTTAATTTAAAGCCAACCAGGCTTTCTCACAGCAAGATACACATCCTCCTTTTATAATTTATTCTGCAGTAGTTCTTAGAAGCCCCTATCATGCCACACACTGCACAAACATTTATTTATTTATTTTTAGGGCATTATATTTACCTGGTCTTGAGTGAACAGGTAAAGCACTGCTTACTGAGGGCACCACATACACCCAGGCAGTCAGCCACAGAAAGTAATTTCAGCCTTTGTTTTAAATAAATACCTGCATTTTCATATGGAGAAAAGAATTTGTTTCACAATGAGCTGTCACAGCATGTTTGCCTGCTAATGAACCAAAACCTCTTTGAATTCTCTCTCCCATTCTTCCCACACCGCAATTTTGCCAGCCCTGACTATCCCTTTTAGTGCTTTTTCTTTTTTTCTTTTTTTTTTTTTCTCTTGAACAAAACATTCCTGCTTAGGCCTGCAGTTACTTTGTAATTCCCATTTCACTTGCTGCAGGGAAAGGCCCTGTTTCCGTTCACAGGCAAAAGAAGCAGATCATTGTCACTGCTGTGTGCAGACAGGTAGTCTCTGGTTGATGGTATTTCAGTGGAAAAATATATTTGGAAAAATATATTTATATAGACAGGAAGCTCAAGACAAGGCTTCTCATGGCATCCAGGATCATGCCATAGGATACTGTGCCACAACCTAGTCCCACAGTGCCTGTACACTCCCGTGCATTAAATCCCCAAAGGCTTCCAAGGATCAGGCCCTCCTCCAGCATGAGAGTGTCTGGCATGTGTCAAAGCACACCCTGCTCCCCACAGGAGCCAACCCCTGCTTCTAGCACCGTAAAACCAGACTCACACTCGGCTTTTCTGGATCATATTGAGCAGAGCTCCAATGGGACTTTATACAAGAAAGTTTGTTTTCTTTGGGCTCCTGGATCAAGGCGAGTCCTTTGGCAGTTATGGCATTTAACCTTTCTGCTCCCCCAGATGCTCACTGGGGAGAAGCACATATTGAAGAAGTGATGTTATGCAAGCACAAGGTTTTTTTAACCTAGGAAATTTCTCAAGAGGCCTATTATATCATATAAGGAAGAACAACTGAGTCATTTTTAAGTATAGGAATTTAGCATAAAAATAGCCAAGAAATCCTCAGCTTGAGCATCTGTCCCAAACTCACCCCTCCTCCCTTTCCTTCTGCCTCCGCAGCAGCGTGGGCTTTCCCCTGAGCTCATTCAGTGTTTTCCTTGCCTGCATTATACTACTGCATGTATCCCACCTAAACCTTATTTCATGGCAACATGAAAAGGACTCCAAAGGCACTCCCTTCTTCCCCCAGCTTAGCAGAGGAGAGCCTGCCTGGGCAGCCCACCAGAGTGCTGGGGGTGTGGGGTTAAAGAGGGCCTCTGGCAGCACGGGCTGGGGCATGGGAGTGAGAGAACAGCCTGGTGAAGGGAGGGACAGGAGGTGTGGAGTCTGTCTGCTGTCCAGAGATGTGGTGATGTGTGCACACAGAGGTGTCAGCCTCACCACGGGACATCTTCACGGGGTGACCCCAGTCATCCTCAGCACTTCACTATTGGAAAGCCTCTTTCAAGCTCCTATTTTCTTCCAAATCCTTCTTCCCTGAGCATCAGACTTCAAAAACCACACACTTTTTGTTGAACTACACACAAATAATATTGTAGAAATAAAATGTTCAACAACACTGTGGCACCTTTGGCAAGACAAGTACTGAGAGTGGATAAAGGAAGAAGATGGGATGGCTCAGCAAATGTCTCCCTCTTCCTGCTCTTTACAGGAGTCAGCTGGGCTGTCCTTAGGGGCCTGGCGTGGATGTCCCAGGAGCCTAGATTTGTTGGCACCAACAAAATTCCCCTGGAGAGAGGACAGAGTCCCAGCCCTGCCTCGCCTATCAGGACTGGCCAGGAAGGTGAAGGACCTGCTGCTTGCAGTCCATATCCTCAATCTGGCATGGTGGTGCTTCCAGAAGAGTCCCATCTTCCTCTGGCCTAGGGCCACCAGAATCCAAAGCAGCTAGCACACAAAACCAAACATGTTTAAGCTGAGGCTGTAGCAAGCATGGGCTTTGCTCCTGTAACAAATTCTTCCTCTCAGCAAAGTCACCCTCTGCTTTGTCAGCTGTGCCTTGAAATTAGAAGTACTTGATAAAAAACAATATAGGGAATACAGCAAGTAAGAATTGTCTATGTACTGCATATCATATTCCCTTTGAGGCTGGACTGCTGTTCCACCATGCTGACTGAGGGATCACAATAAAACCTGTGTTTATGTTCCAGAGATGGGGAGGGAGGAGCTTTTGGCTGGGAGGCAGAGGATGTGGGGCTGTGACCTGATGCTCCTGCTGCCCCTCTGCCAGCTCTCCCTGGGGTCCACTCTCTGCTTCCCCCTCCAAGTCCTGCAGGTGGACCTGACACACAGGGATGCCCAGAGTGGCCAAGGCTTTGAAACTCCACCTCTGCACAGGTAAGAAATAAAGGAGAATATTTCCTTTATTCCTTGCCACAAGCCAGCTAGAACTAAGGCAGATTACAACAGATGAGTATTAACATGTAAGAAAGAAAAGAAGGCAAAACAGATAGATAACTGATAAAAGTTCTCAGCTAGATGTCTTTTAGACCCTTATTGCCATATTTACTGTACTACATACCTGTTTTACACTTCCAGGGACATCAAGCAGTTGATACTAACAGAAAATTGTGTACTATCCCAACAGCAGAGTTATACCAAGAAACTGAACAAGAATCTACCTTGCTTTGAATTGTGGCTGAATTTAACTGAACAATGTCAAAGTCAAATTAAATTTTAAAAAAAACCCCAATCCAACCAAAAAGTCCTTATTTTCAACTGCATGTGCACAGCTGGGCTCACCAGGATTGAAAGGACCAGAGTGGTTTTCTTGCACCTTGATGAAAGGGAATCAACAGGCCCAAAGACAATTTTAAAGCTGTCTTGAAAGACAAACTTAAAAGAAATACTTTATAACCAGAGGGGAAGGTGGTAGGAGGGGATAGCATTTTCTTCTCCTGTTTATTAAAAACACACCTTGGGCATGATTTTAATCTGATTTAAGCATCACGTGAGGTGCATTTATTACATGGGAAAATTGCCTCAGTGTGTTCACTGACACAGTTTGGACCCAGCCTGTAGAAGTTCCTCTGCATGCAGAAGACTCTCCAGTACTCAGAGATGAAGTGCGGGGGAGGGGAGAGCAGTCAAGAAATAAAAAGGGAATATCTGGGGAAAAGCCACCTGAAAAATAGCAGAAAGTTGAGTGAGCAAGGACATCCTGCTCCTGAAAGCTGAAGGGAAGTGGCAAACAAGAAGGGTGGGACCACTGGCAGAGGGAAAGGAGAGTGTGAGGAGAAACCAGTGGAGTCTGAATGGTCTTGGAACCATACCATAAAACTGAGCAAATTATAGTTGGCAAAATAATGTGTGAAACAGCCAGATGTTCCTGAAAATGCTGGACTCCTCCTGCTGCAAGGTTTCAAGGTTTATAGCCTGAAGGCACAGAAACCCCAGAAGAAGGAACAAGTAATAATACTCTGGTCTTCCAGAGGGACCAAAGATCATCTGTGGGGCACCCACTTCACAATACAGAAAACAACTAGAAAACAGCTTAGGGGTGTAGGCAGTGAATGAAAATGTCTGGCAATGACAGCAATGGGGACTGATGAGCTGAAGGACCTGACCAAGGGTGCAGTGAGCAGAGAAGAGCAGCTTTACACTGCTCACACTGCTGTTTACTCTGTAGCTAACATGCATTCCTTTGGTGAGGGCTCCCTCCATGCAGCCCAATCTTGTCTCCACCTCAATGGAACTGTTGGACTTGACATCAACATCACCATGTGCGTGGGATAAGGGAGGCAGTGAGAGAGAAACAGCCAGGGTCTCATTATATAATCATGAATCTCCACTCCAAAAGTACGACTTATTATTCAAAAATAGCCAGTTTTCTGGGCAATAGCCCAGGGCAGTACTTTGCCAGAGGTCTGTAGAAACCAAACCCATCCTTTTCACTTTGCTGCCAAAGGAATTGCAATAGGCTTCCGATGATATCCCAGTGACTCCTTTCGCCTAGAAACACAGTTGGAGAAATCATCACAGAGGTCTCCAGGGTTAAAATCCAACCTCTCAGAGTAGATCAGCTGGTTACCAAAAGACTTCAGCAGCCCCCATATAGCACTGCAACATGACCAGTAAGTCTGGAATTACTGTTTCGAAACTGAAGTGTACTCCAGAGCTTTAAAAACAGACACTTCCTTTGGAAAATTCTCCCTACAAACCTCTGGCTGCATGGAAAAGCACATTTAGCCTAGTCTCATCCTTATTCTCAGCTGGAAGAGGCCTTCTGAACTTTCAGAGTCCTGTCATATTGAAGTTACAGGTGGAGAGGCTGAGGTTCTGCCTACAGCAGCTGGAGAAGGAGGGGAATGATGCACGTGTGGGGAAAAAATATCATAAAAGTGTCTTTAATATTCAGCAGAGCTTGTGAGAGCCCAGTGGGAGTTAGGACCTCAGAGCGCTGAGCATCATACAAGGCTTTTGTCCCCACAAGGAGATGGGTCACTACATGGGAATCCCTGTGGCAACAGAAACCAAATATGCTCTCAAAGCAGCAGCATCCTCTCAGTCAGTCACCGAACAGCTCGGTCACCTTGGGCAAGGCACATTGTTATGTGTCTCCTGAAGCCCTGTCTGACACATCAGCAGCTGAAGCCCTTGCCAGGAGTGTCCAGCCTGGAAAAAAGCTGCCAGGAGAAGTATCTTATGTTGCAACATTTGGATTTTGCTCCAGTCCCACCCCCTCAGCCCAAGTCTAGAGCCCGGCAGCACATCTGGTGCTGAGGAGCACAGGCAGCCTGGTTTGCAAACTGCAGCGGGAGATGCAGATGGAGCTCCGGGTGGGACCCCAGCCCGACGAGGCCATGAGCTGCCAACGCTTCGCACAGCAAAGAGCGCAAAGAGCGGAGGCAGCCGCTGAATGGACACTGAGAGACTCGGGAGGAACAGCGAGACTTGTGAGCGGGTGGATTGTGAGGGGAGAAAAGCCCGGGGCTCCTTTGCTGGGGATCCGCCTTGGAGGCACCAGCTCGGGCTGTTTGTGTGTCACTGTACCCTGAATAAATGGCTTTATGGAACGAGGGGGGTCTGACACGGCCATGGGAAACCCACGGTTGAACTGGTCAGCTCTATTAAGTGACAGTGTTAAGATCAGGCTAGGAGTGATGAGATCCCTTACAACATGGCATTATTCTGAAGCTGGCCAAATAATTCTGGAACTTATTAAGTGTAGGCTGGACTGGATTTATTAACAGTGGGCTTTCTACGCTATTATTGTCCACTTTTCAGGATCAAAACTACATAATGTCAATACACTACAAGAAATGCCTCATCCCAGATCACAGAAAGCAATTTCAGTAGGTGAAACTATAATGGTAGCAGCATTTTATGTCAGTCACTGATGTAAAAAAAGCAACTCCTCTCTACTATCTCCTCAAAGAGACCCTCTGTTTTTCCTAAATTAGGTGTGAAATGACACATTAGTATATGGGCTTCCTACTTCAGGGATAGAAATGTGCAGTCAAGCCTGCAGATGACCAAAGCACCATCTAAACTTCGTCAAGCACAGGCATATGCTGAAGATATGGGTCACAATATCTGGTTCCGAATTCCAGTCCTGTACATAACTTCTGAAGGTGAATTCAGGGCAATTACCTATGCAAAAAACATGATTCTCACTTCAGAAGCCACATCCACAGAGGAAATCATGGCAAAGTCAGTTAGGAAGGGGCCTCAAGAAGATTTCTACTTTACCCCCTGTGCTGAGGAGAATCATAGGTTCCTAGTTGGTGTGTTGGTTGGCTCTGTGACTGAGACAAATACATATTAGTGTGGAAAAAACCACATATTGACGTTTATGATACCAGGTTACTTCTTTCTTTCTTAGAAAGCTGCATGGTCCAGGAGGGTAGATTGTGGTTGTAGCAATGGGATTTGTTATTAATTAGATCTTTGGCTGCACCTTAAAGGCTGCATTTTATCTGTCAGGTCAGACTTTCCTTCTGCCAGTGCCATCAAAGAATTTGTAATTGACTCCATAATTCACTTAAATTTTTTTGCACTACATTGAGCCTGACACTCCTCCCTGCGTAAGTTTCTTGCAGTGTATAGGGTAATAATGAATTATTTAACCCATATATGTATTTTATTTCCGCTGCATCAATTGAAATCCAGATTATTATTTTATTATCCATGGAAAGCAACTATCTTGTATTTCACGTGGACTTCCTTGTGCCTGCAAAGACATCCTGGAAGAAAATAAGCAATTCAGGGAAACTTGCAGCTCAGCTTTCCTTCTCTTCTGCCATAAAAAAAATTAGTGATTTATTAAGAAATTGGTTCTGGCTCAGCTAATCTGACTAGCAAAGTCAGAATAGTGCCTTCCTGTCTGCCAATCCCATCCCTAATTAGGTACTCCAAATAGTTTCATTTAATGGGAAAAGACCTATAGTTTCTGCAGCTACTGTAGAAAACTCACTCTTGAGCTGCCTACTGTTCCACCAGGAATTGTGGTTGGCATACACTGTGCTATAAATTTCATGGGTTAATGTCCGAGCATTTAATGGCAGAACTACATGAGAATGTAAAGAAATGTAATAAAAATAATTAAAGAGAAGGAATAATAATTTAAAATAAATTAATATATGGTAGTTCAAATACACATTACTACATGAGTTAAATGAGTTAAAGAGTATCCCCTTCTGATCAGGAGCAAATACACCTAACATGGTAGCAGGGTTTTCTCTTGTTTCAAAAACAACAACATTATGTGATTGTAGAAAAAGAAATTACAGTTCCACTATGGAAACACTCATTCTCAAGGCTACCATGTCTCTCCACAATGTTGCAGGAAAGTGCTCGTGCAATGGGAAGTGAAGTTGTAAACATTATGTCAGACGTGGCTATGAGAAAACATTAATTCACTTCAACTGATTTGGTTCACTATCTTAGCCTCAGCTATCATGTCAGCTTCCAGAATGACAACATAGATCATGAAGAGCTGTCAGTCACTGTTAATATTCTAACAAGGAATATATAAGAGAGAGCTATGAATTCTTCCCACTGCCCATGGGATAAATGCTTGACTGGTTTCCTGAGCTAAAGGATGTAAGAAGTGTGCTTCTTTATTGTGTGACCCTCAAAATCTCCATATAACATTTCTGGTTTATAGGGAAGAAATCAAAGTGAAGGCGACTTGTCTGACATTACATGGTGCTAAAAACAAAATCTGGGTGTCACAAATCTGGGTATGACAGCAACCTTTCAATTTCATACCAACATATTTCATCTCCAGCTCAGCAATTCCAGGACCAAGATTCTGTGCTTGGACTTCATGAGCTACTTGCTCCTTACATTTACTTTGGATGAGAAAAAAATGCCATAGTCTAGCATTGAAAAAACTCAACCCTCCCCACCACCTGCTACTCTCCTACATACTTATATTAGCACAGCATACACTGGGTTAACAATTTTCAACTAAATTTTCAGCCTCTTAACATTTTTTTTAGCCCTTCGATGAGTGAAATTTCACTTTATTGGCAACAACTTGATTTGGTGTTTACTTGTCATTCATGTCCTCGGAAACACCTCATAGTCTGTGAAGGCTTTGGCAAAAATAGACTGAAACCACTTCTCTCTGAAGAGTTGCTTGTCAAGGAATTTTATGCCTTGGTCTTTTACACTGCAACATAAATCCTACAGTAAACATAAGGCAAACTGTGTATTCAAGTGGACCCGCTTATTTTCAGAGTTTATTACTTCCCATCTTGTCACATCTTCGCCACCTTTGATTTACACAATACTTGTCATCCATAAGGGCTTTAGACGCTTGCTCCAAAATGCTTGTGTCTGCTGCAGGCATTCCTGCTTTCCCAGGACAAAAACCAGAGCCACCCTCTTTCTTCAAACTCCACAACACAGAGGAAGGGAGTACTGCTCTCCACTGGTTAAAAGCCATGCTTCAAAATGGCAAATACCACAGGCAAATTATATCTGTTACAGGCTCACATGAACTACAAAGTAGTCATCAGTAAGCAAGATTTCTATGCTGATATCTTAAATGTCTTAAAGAAATGCCTTTCTCTCCCTAACACAGGCTGCTGCAGAAGGATGTCTCTGCAGTATTTTACTCAGAGAGGCAGCAAATCTCTGCTTTCATCCATGGCTGAAAAACAACAGACACATTTGGGAGGAGCTGGGCTCCTGGGCAAGGTTTCCACCATCATCAATCTCAGCTCTGCACCAACTCCTTGAGCAACTCCATGAAAAAAGCACCAAACAAATAAACAAAAAAGGACCCTTCTCATGCTGCTGTCTGCATTTCATCTGCAAGGTGAAGAAAATACTAACTTCTTATCAATGTAAAATGTTTGTCAATCCACAAAGAGACCTGCAACTCTGCAGATGTTACCACAGACTGCTGAACAGCAATTTGCGACTGTCAATAAAGCATAACTCCTCTGGGAGAAAAGCCAAAAATAATTGTAAGGACCAGAAAATATATTTAAATATAAATATACGATGCATTACAACAACACTATAATAATAATAATAATAATAATAATAATAATAATAATAATAATAAT
>QUSF01000003.1:49173395-49358984 GCA_003676055.1 Chloebia gouldiae | reverse complement strand
TAATAATAATAATAATAATAATAATAATAATAATAATAATAATAATATTATTAACAAAAGCAAACTATAGTTATTTGATGTTTGGATTTTGATCAAGAAATGATGTAAACTTTCAGGAAAAACATGTTTTGCTCAAGAAAAGAGGAAAAATTTTGCCAATTCTCCTCCTCTAAAGACATGCTCATTATGGAAAAGAACAAATAAAACTGAGAACCTATTGAATGCTGAGCAAGGGTCTCATCCCTTTGACATTTCATCTTCTTGAATAGTGGTATTTCCTCTTGTGATAAAATATCATAGTCTTTCTATCTTTGAGATCCCAGGCATCAGGTCTAGATAAGCAGTTGCCAGTGAACCAGACACCCCTGGCACGTGGTGACCTCCAGTGCAGGTATGGACCTGCCCATAATGGAGCAATGTGTGCCTCTGAGCAAGGCTCCTCTTAGGAGGTACATGTAATGGCAGCTCCAGCTGGTGGCCCTCTCACCTCAGCAGGGCCTCGAGGGATCCTCCCAGGGGCAGATAAGGAGAGAGAGGCCTTCTCTCCCTATTAAAAGTCACTTGCAACACACATGGAAGATGATAAAAGGAAACAAGTCTTGAAAACCTAAGTCTGAAGTGCAACCTTGCTTGAGGTAAGTGCTTGGATGTCTGGGTCTATTCAAACTGCGCAGCTCTCTTGGGTTTGTGGCAAATGGGCTGTGAAATTTCCAAGGCAATTGACTGGTATGAGGTTATCACTACTACAGGGAGTGTAGGAAGCAACCCAAAGCTGATTTTCCTGACTCCCTATGTGCACAGAAGTCCAGGACACAGCTACTATTTAGTACACTGACTGCTATTAAAAAATGTCTATCCTTTTTTCTCTGCTCCTTTCACTTTTTTCACCCTCCCCAGTTTGGTGCCTTATGATGACATTTGAACTCCTGTGCAGTGAAAGTGAATGTGCCCCCGCAATCTGGTAGTGCTCTACATCCACTTTGCACATGCATAAATTATTTAGCAGTGTTTCAGACAGCAGCAATTGGGTCAACACCATCCACCCTCTCACAGACAGTGCTTTTTGCTCTGGTCTTGTTTGCTTAATCGGAAAGGTCACTGCAACTGGAAGCATATGTTTATTCTTTTATACAGAAGATATAATACTACTTATTTCCTTCCTGAGAAGCCAGAATTGCTGGAATAACCATTTATTTCACAGCATTACTGCACTTCTGCTTCTTGTTCTGTCTGGAATCTAGAATGTCAAAAGGGTATAGAATAATGGAAAACCGATGATGAACATTTCTGTAAAGTAAAAAAGGGAAATATTGATTTGATTTGTCTCTAAAAGTACAAATTATTATGCATTTCAAATCAGTTCATGCACTTTGCCTGACTTTGTGTTCCCAGGGGCTGTCAGCCAGAGCAAGCACTAAGGCTTCCCAATGAGTTCTTTTGAAAGGATGCATTTTCTTTTTTTATCATCAGCTTTGTCTTATCTGCAAAATGATAAAGAAATAAATAATCTATATTAATGAGGTGTACCCATACAATTAATCTGTCCTTTACTTTAAATTTAAGATTTCAGAGTTTTGTTGCAGAGCTATAAGCACTTCTATAAATTCTGTAATTCTATAGTTCTTCCCTGTGGATCCCCTTAGTAGCTTTGCCAGAACTGAACCTAAACTCAGCTGCTAAGGCAGATATTGTACAGTTCTGTGGAACAAAATTTCCTGGTGTGTGCCAAGAAAATGCTTTAATTCATTAACAGGGTAAAAAAAATCAGAAAAAACCAGACTTTATTTATGCAGTATATGGCCTTTATTTATGTAGTTCTCCAAACTACACTTAGAATTTCTGAACTATTTTCTGCATAGTTTGAGCTTTAACTTATTTTAGCTCTGAGTCTCCTCTGGGGAATTTCTGGTTATTCTGAGAATTTCTGATGGGTAAGAACCATGGCATTTCCCTGATTTCCACATCAGTCAGTGACCAGGAGTCTCACTCCTTAAAAGCTCTTTGCTTTCTTGAAAATAGAAGTAATATCTGATGCTGTGATACCTGGAGACCATGGGTGAATGTGCTTGAGAGTCTTTGTGAAACTTTGCTTTCAGTGTTATCCATGCAATCAACAACATTCCTGCTCAGGAGTGATAGGTGAAAGGAATGAAAGGCATGAGGAAAAGTCTTTATAAAGAATAAAACAAATAGGCTAAGTTTTGCTCTTTCACATGACTTCTAGCATGCCAGGAAAAAAAAACCAACCAACCTTCTCCGGTTCTTCAGACATACTCATTTTAATGTAATGATGATAAATGAAAAAAAAATGTTTTATTTTGCTTTTCAAATTTTCTTTTTTTTTTTTTAATTAAAAGCTTTAAAAAGATAATTTATTCCAGATAAATATTTCCTCACTAAAGTGCAAGAGAACTCTTGCAGTAGTACTCCAGGTTTGCCTGCTGTATTTTTACGGAACAGATTCCTCATTCTTTTTCTTGTACAGCATTTTACTCCATTAATTATGCCCTGAAAATGAGCATGACATGAAGGGCTGGATGCTATCTGGATGAATGGTAAAACTAGAAACAAGACCTACAATGCACCTACAGTGCATTGTAAGCATTTTTTTTTAACCTCTGACAGGAGCTTGCAGAGCAAGTAGTTAAATTCAATCTGAAGAGGAGTAGCAATGTACTTAGCCACCAAATAAAAACCACTAGATAGATTGGTAACTTGTAAAGATGTTGTCCATGGGACCAAGATTTTATTTTTCCCTGTATATATATATATATATATATACACACATATACATATATATATACATATACATATATACATATACATATATATATATTTTTTTTTTAGCTAGGGATGTCATTATATTAGAGAGAGAAGGATTTTTTTCCCTCCTCTGGAATTATATGTAAGAAAATAAAGGAAAAAAAAAAGAAAATTTTTATTTATTCATTATTTTTACATTTCTCTTAATAAAGAGGTCATCTACAATTTCTTATTTTATATTTTTCATCCAAAGAAAATCACTTACAAGCCACAAAGAGATGACCTTGGAGGTCCATAAATCAATGTGACAGGTGATTCAATCAGCCACATGCCTTCTCTGATTTAAGCAGCTGCTGACTCTCCTGGAGCATGCCGAGTGCAGGTCCCAGTGGCCCTGCCAGTGATGAAGAAAGCAGTAGGTTTGCACTTTTAAAACCACTGAAGCCTGGCTGAGGAAATCACTGACACAAGTGAAATAAGAGGGACTGAATATTTAATTTGCATGATCTGCTGGCACCGTGCACACCTCCACACTGCGCTCCCTCATCCTACGTGCGCCGTCAGTGTCGCTGCAGAAACCGCGGCTGCCGTGGGGATTTTCTTTCCACAAAGTGATACTTCAAGTTCATGACAGCAATTTTTGTGTACTTCCCAGGCAAGCACTTAATGAACTTTTATAGAACTGCAACAAGGGTAGAGGGAATACTGTTCAAACTCAAATGGGAGATGCAGAACTGGATAAGCTGCTGATTGCCAGCAGAAGACCTTCATGTGGTTGGCCAAATTCTCCTTAAATTCAGAATGGCTCATGATATAGGAATGACTTGCTGCTAAATTTTTATGGCATTGCTTTGGATATTTTCAGATAGATAAAATAAGAAGGCTCAACAGTGTTGCTGTGGTCTAAGCAAAGATATACAATTTATCCCTGCAACAAAAAATGTATACTTCATCTACTCTGATAGCCCATATTTTTCTTCTCAGTTAAAATTTATATTTATATCCCAAAATACCCTGTAAATTCAACACTTAACAGTACTTTCCCAGGAATGAAACCTGTCTTCTCAATTTTACTCCTTCAGGACACCAAAGGAAGCAGAAAGAAAGATTCAGGAAGATGTGCTATGAGTGCTGAAAAGCCTCATGTTTGAAAGAAAGTTGCCAGTATTCTTCTAACATTGTAAAATCTACTTTGAATGAGTATTTAGCAAGCTTTTGGAACTAGAAGGTTTCATACAGTTACTTAGAATAAAGTCTCTGAGTCTCAGTACCATTTTTTTATTAGAGGATATTGTACAGATTAATTCACTGAAAGTAAATGAAAACATGGAAGAAAAACCAGAAAATGATCAACTTATTTTATAAAACTTGCAAAATTCACCTCTATCTTAGGGGAAAAACAATGAAAATGTTCTGAAATGTATGGTGAAAAATTACTCTAGATCCTGGAACATAAGATCTCTCAGACTACTTCTGAAGAAAGATCTGTCTAGCCCAGTGTCTTGATTTAAAAGTACAGACAGTGGAGGCTCAAGCTAAAAGACACATGAAAACCAATAGATAGTTACATAAAGCAAAACTATCCCTTAGCTTACCACCTCCTGTCTCACTGCGTCAGCATGTGGCCACCGTCCTGACCAAGTGGCAACTGCCTTGCCAAGGCTCTGAATTGTATCAAATTCAAGCAAGAGGACGGGCCACATGCACATTTCACCTAGAAAGAACAGCTGATTTTTCATGGCATGGTTCCTTTTTGTCCTCTCCTCCACACATGGTTTTGATCAAAGCTTAATTTGGGAAAGTTTTGTGGCTAATGTTTTGAAGAAAATCAGACTGATTTACTGCAATGGTCCATTTTGTCCTTGAAATGGAAAAAAATTGGTGCACAATAAGTTTTGAAGGATGTACTCCCTCACTCTCAGGAGGGAAAATGAGAAAGGCAAGGAAAGGTCTCTAATCCCTTTCTCTTATGAATTACTTTCCTTCTACTCACTGTGTTTTTCATCATCATTATTTTTCCATGGATCTGCTTTCTCCAGTATCTTACTGTCATCTTTCCTCCCTCAAATAAGCCCATTAAGCATGTTCAACTTCAAAAGCTAATAGGCAGAGGTGCAAAAAACCACTGACACAGACATGATCATTAATAATGAGCAATGGTGAACATGGTCTTATGCTTTTTCTCTTTAATTGCAGTGTATCAGCTGTATTAATGTATGTTGCCTAAATTCTATCCCACAAAATAATGTAGGCTTAGGGGAGCAGCAGCCCAGTACTGATTGTTTCAGGCAGGCTTCTTGTCACCTTCAAGTTGTAATTTTCTGCTGAGTCCTCAGCCAGCAGCAGGGAACATGCAGGTAAGAAAAGTGAAATACTGAAACAAAGATCAGATCTTCCTTTGGCATGAAAGACTCTCAAGTGAAGTACACAGACTGTGCAAGAAATCCCTGAAAATAATCTATCTTCAGGCAGGTTGCATGACTACACTATTTCGTGCTATTTTTACTTAGAAGAGATGACCAAATGTCATGGAAAATATTTTGGAACAGAATACAGACCATGCCTCTCAGATGGAAAGATAACTTCTTTGTAGACAAGGTGGATTTAAAACTTGGATTATAGAAACTTCTGGTTGGATTAGGGAAAAAAAAAAAGAGAGAAGAAAGATTTATGGTGCATTCACACTTAAGTCGATCTGAAACATAGGTAATAATTCTTCATTTAGTAGTTGAAGAACGGATTAAAGGCTATTTCCTTAGTTGAAGCAAATTAGTTTATTTTTATGAATATGAATAGAGGTTTGCATAAGGCAAGGATAAGGCTTTATATTTTTCTAAGTGTATAGTAAATATGCTTATTTTCATCATATTGCTAATAATGAAATAATTTGGGGGAGAACCATGGAAGAGTTAAAGGAAAAAACATAATATGGGAGCTTGTGCCAAGGCTCCAGATGCTCTGAAATGACAAGTTCTGAAAGTTCTCACTGAAGATACAGTGAAACATCTCTGTCTATCATTTCATCTGCTTCAAAGATTTTCAAAGAAATATATCACCACATTCAAAAAACTCAGTCCTTTGACCTTCACTTCTTGGAATACTTTTGACAAGTCTCCCATATGAACTAAGTCTGAGAAAATGAGCAGATGAAAAAGAAACAACTTTCTATGGAGTTAAATCACCAAATTATTCTTAGAACAACAGAGATGACAAGATTAGGGTTTTTTGATAAAATCCATAAAATATTAGTTACAAAAAAACTTATAGTAACTTTGTGAGTATAATGAACTGTCCATGTATGCTATTTTCTCCCTCTCTCCCTCTTTTTTCTCTTTTTTTTTTCCCTTTTTTAACTAGTAAAGTCTCCAGTAAGGGAGTGAGTGGGCTCCAGGACCCCTGCTACATAGCTGCTCCTCTTCTGCCGGTCTCTGTAGCTGATCTCCTGCTCATCTGCTCTGCCTGTTCTCCAGAAATTGTGGAGTGAAGGCTAAGGACAAACACTTCGGAGAGGTAACACTTTGCAAGTACTTTCTCATTTCAAAGATGTGACATTTTGCAAAGACTTTCTTTTATCTCAGGCTCCAATTTTTGCACTCCAAAGATTGTTTCCCTGCATTAAGATGACCCCAGAACTGCTTAGAAGCAGTTGCTTGGCTGTCATTTTTACACTTCAAAAAATTGCTCTACTTTAGGATAGGCTTATATTTATTACAGAAATGCTGCAAATATGATAACACAAATAAACACAAATTAGACACTTAAGGCAAATCCACTATTTGTATTCATGCTCACTCCTCTCAACAAGAATCACTGGACTCTCCCTACTCTACACATCAGAAGACCAAACTTTGGGCTACATTTTTTGCCTGAAATGTGTCTTTCATCAAGATAAAGGCAGCAGACAGAAGTGCAAGATGTGAGCAACATATGCCCCTTCATTTGCAACTGTAACAGTCTTGTTCTGATGACTGGTAAGTCAGAGAGCTTTTTCTTCCTAAGTAAAAAACAAATTAACTCTTCCATCATGTGAAAGAAAAATATCTTTATCTCACTGTCAAAAGTGAATACTTCCAGACACTTGATCCTGACTCTTGTAGCAAGGTGTGTATGGAAAACAAGAATGGTTTTCTATCTAAAATTTCTAAGGCACCTTGAGGATTATGTCTTCCATTCTTGGTCTTTGCTCAAAAGTACAAACACAGCTCTGTCATCTCATAAACAGTGTAATAAAGATGAAAAAGAGACAATGGTCTTGCAAATCAATACAACTATGCTGGAAGAAGCAGCAAGAGTTTTTAATTTGACTTGGATTTAATCCTCATTAACATATTATTTGGTTTGGATGCAGTAAGTGGCAGGACCATGGGAACAAGGAGAGTGCTGGGGAGATTCTGATCAATTTTCTCGTTGGAAATGGGAAAGTTCACTTTTGAAGATGGATATTTTGAGCATCAGTAGACAGCAGATAACAAAGCCTGCTTTTCAGAGTTGGATGAGAAAGAAATGTTATAACAGTAATTCCACTCTTTTGCATGACATGCCAAAATCTTCAGATTTCTCTGAAATTTTAAAAACGTTATGCTGACCCATTTTAAGGAGGCTTATATTTCTTTGTTTAAAAAGTCATGTGGGATACTTTTTTACTTTTCTTTCATTCATTTAACAAATTATGAAATGGGGGAAAATAATGGTATTAAAGGCCATCTCTGAAAGCTCAAATGACCAGGAAATTCAGTGCTTTATTCAATCATGTTGAGGGTTTTGAAAATGATCTTAAATCTATTTGTTTGTTTCAATTCAATCACTATCAAACATGCCACACTTCTAATATTCAGAGTATTATTTTGGAATTCTTAAGGTTCTTAGTTCAATTTTATCAGCCTAGTATCAGTTTGAGAAACCTTGGCCTGTAGCAGTATTATCTTTTTAATCCTCCAAACATCTCTGAGAGATGGATGGTCATGCACAAGGTCTTCTGACTTTAGAGAGAAGCAGAATAGGGACAGAACATAAAACAATCTGCTCATGGGCAGGTGGCAATTCAGAGCAGTGCACAGCCCTTGTCTCATGGATTTGGTGCCAGCTAAGGGAATTCCTGGTCTTGCTTCATAGTGTCACACTTCTAAACTCAAGCATGCGTGAGCTAGGATCAGGAATTACATCAATGACCCATACTGAAAAATATTTAAAGGAGTTTATTCCAACCCCTCTCCAAGCTGCAACTGGTGTTGAAAACCAAATGTGTGCATGTAAGGTGAGGAAGGATTATGTGGGAAGAAACAGCTGGGATCATCTATGACAGAAGGGAACAGTTTAGACCAGCATAACTTCTAAACAAAAAGTCTGAGCTGGTAGAGCCAGGAGAGGAACATGTATCTTCCTGACATTTATTTCCAGAGGCATGTGTGATACATGTCATATCTTGTTTCTCCCAGTTTGCCACCCAAGTTTCCTACTCAGTTCTTAAGATAACTCTCCAAAATTAAATTTTCTCTTCTAGTTTTCTGCAAAATATTTTCCCAGTTTTCACCAATAAAATCCAAAGGAGGCCTTAAAAAGGTGACACAAAGATTAAGAAAGGGGGGAGTAGAAAAAATACCTCTTCCTGTGACAATTTACATGTGGATAATAGTATGCAGTGTTCATCAATTGCAATTTGAACCAGGTCTCTGGAGTTTTTGAACCAACCTAGTAAACTGGGTCCAGGTCCTGACCAAATCTGGGCTGAATTTCAAATGATGTCACTCCCTTTCCATGGCCTTCACACAAAGTTTACACATTATTTCAGTATTGTTTGGATAGATACAATGAAGGTGTGAGCAGATGGATTTTATTTCGCTTTTAAGTTAGAAATTATCTTAATGCATGTAAGTTATGAGTGGTCCAAAGTGAATGCCTCAAACTCAGGTTTTATGCAAGAAATGGTGCAACATTTATTACTGTGATATTTGGTTGGCCGTTTTTTTTATGATACAAAACACAGATAGTGCTTAGAATAGTCTTCCACACTAATACAGTGACAATCACTCAAAGATCCCTGTTTCCTAATAGTTATAAGCGTTACCATGAGTCTTTTTGTACCTGAGTAAATGTGAGGAGACAACATATGAGATGCACACACCAAAGCCCCCATGTGTACACTGAATATTCTTGTGCAGCTTGGGCAAGGACATGGCTAGATGATATAGCAGGCAGAGAGGTATAATAATGTTTTTTCTTTTCTGAGAGTTTCAAAAGCAGAAACTGAAATAACCCATCAAATGTATTCCAAGGGAGGATACAGCAGAACTATCTTTGGATGGGACCTGTCTCCCACAACCACAACTTCACACGGACTAACTACTGATAATTAATTAAGGATTATGATCCTTAGACAGGAACAATTGTTCATCTGTTGAACTTCACTCAGGGTCTTAGTCCTATGACTGAATGCAAAGAGAATGGTGACTATTTCCATATTGTGAATCCATTTCACCCTTTAGCTTAAAAAGCTCCTAAACCCTAATGCACTGTTAGACAGTCATCTGACTTGGGATGTTTAACAAATTAGAGGTTTTACTTCAGAGCGACATCACTGCACCCTTCTTTCTATTTTTCTCAATTTCATCTGGTTCAATAAAAGTTTAACATTCTTGCAGGGATACAAGCAAATGCAGGGGCTGAGAGAAATGAGGGGAGGGTGCAACAGTGCCAGGGTGTAGTGCCTTTAGCATTGTTGATGCTGAAGTGTTTGGACACTGCAGAGATGGAGCCCCTGACCTGAGCGAGACAAGCTGCAAATCCTACACATACAAAAAAAGATTCATGGTATGCTCTTCATTCCCCTCTTAATGAAATGACTCTGCTTCCCAGGACTGCCCGGTCAGAGATGCCAAGCTTGCTCTTTCTGCAAAAGCAGCCATGGTTTTGGGGACTCCTTCAGAGCCTGTATGCTTTGACAAATTCCCCAGTTTTCTCAGGGACTTTTGTGGGCTCAACAAGGAAGGCAGAGAAGGTACTCCAAACCTCAAGATGACCTTCAAGAAACAGCTGGGAAATTGGAGCAGGGACCAAAATCAAGCACACTCAGAGATTTGAAGAAGAGAGTCACTCCTTTGACAGCTGGCAGGGAGAAAGCAGAGGGGACTGCAGCACTGAGAGGAAGATAACCTGCAAATTTCCAATTCAAAAAATCCTTCAGAATGCACTTAAGCCCTTTGAACTGCACTCCATTGATGGTCATAAACACATTGCACCTCAGTTTTCTATCACATTCCATAAAGTTTAAAAATTATTTCTATAGAAAGTTATTTATTTAATCCTCTGTGTTTGTTATTCAGTTCTGATCTTTAGATCTATGAGATTAAATTTGTATTGCAGAAGAGTCTGGAGTGTTTCTTTTCAGTTTTGTTTTATTGAGGAGGGAAAACCCCCCAAGTTTAAATTACTGAAATAAATATTGAATGACCCAAGAAGCAGTTCATCAAGTTCACACCACTACAAGTCAGAGCAAGCTATGGATTTAGAAAGCATGAACCATGAGAACAATTGCAACATAGAGCCAGTGAAAACCCCAGTCCCTAAAGAATTGCACTGCTGTTTTAGGCGGTCTACATCTATCTTCCCTGGGTGTATGCTTTGATCATTTTCCCACAATGACATTTATTTCAGATTTTGTGACCTCTTCCTTAATTCTTTGCTGCCCCACTCCTTGAATGCCTGGTTTCTTCTTGTGCTCTATGCAAAGTGAGTTTGGGGTGGTTGTAATGATTTGAAATAGCTCTACTGCCCACGGGACATTCACTTTGTATAGGAGTGCACAACTCCCTCTGTAGCTCTAGGAGGCAAAAAAATCGCGGGTCTTGCTGGGTGGTTTTCTACTCTACCCCTCCCCTGCCCTGTTTCAAAATCAATTTGTAATATAGTTCATGGCCCAGCCTCACAAATAGCTTTACTGCTGCAACTCAGGGAACAGCATGGGAAAACTGTGGCCTTAGCAGTTAGAAGAATCTGCTGAGTTACACAAAATTTCTTTTTAAACTATGAGGAATAAAAGGATAACTATCCTGGCTTTAGCATGAGTGTATTCTCTAGGTTCAGTTTCATAGATAGCATATATTATATTGGCAAAAACTGAAAAAAAACCCCATCCAAAAAAAGGAATTCCTTGCCATGGGAGAAGAGCAATTTCTCTGTACAAAAGGTCAATTTTTATGAGGCTACATGCAACTCTCATTTCAGTATCTTATATCAGTTATCAGTCTGTGAGAAAGGTCAGGATAACCCACTGAAAGTGTGAGGGGAAAGATGCTTGGTGACGTTTATTCTCAGCTATTCTGTGTTGGCAGTGAGCAAGTCCCCCTTGGCAAAGAAATGAGATAAAAGGTCATGGATTTTACTCGATATTTTGCAGGTAATCAGTTACCAGCCCAGCTGACAGGAGGTAACTCATTTTCCCATGAAATACACCTCAGCTGACACACACCAGTGCCTGATGTCACACCTTACTCATGCTCAAGTCCCACCAAGACCTTGTACCTATTACCCTGACATTCCTGTCTCTCATGGTTCACTCCAACTAAGCATGGCTAGAGGGGAAAGAGTACATGGTGATTTTGGGGGTGAGGTTCCCAGGCCCTTGTAAAGCAATAATTCAACAGACTGATAATCTGCCATGTGAGAGAACCAGGTTCAGCTCCTTCTCCATCAGAAGAGTTGTGAGACTGCGTCACCTCTTATACAAGGAAATGTTTTAGCCCAGACCAGAAAGTTATGGGCATGTCCCTCAGTCCTCTTTGCTGAAGAGGACAGGCAGATGAAGTAATTACAATTATAAACAAAAAGTACCCAATACTTCTAAATCCGTAACTGCTGCAGTTCTTAAAAACAAATATACAACTCTTGGCCTCACAATGAAATGATACAACATAAGGATACCTGCTGTAACTGGATGAGTGGCCTTCCCCACATGTACCTGTTCAGCAATCACAGGTCTTTTTGCTGAAGGGCTTGGATATTTGCTTTGAAGCTCAGCATGGAGCTAAGGGAAGGAGTTATCACTAACCACTGCGTGGTCATGTATTCTTTTATCATTTTATTTAAATCTCTTTTATAAAATATTTCATCTTCTTGTAAGCTGCTGCTCTAGTAAGCTGCAACAATGTTTTTGTGGATGCATGCTGTGCTTTGAATACAGAGTAGGAAGTGAGGTTGCTGTGTCAGTGTTTGCCTTGCATGAAGTGGCTCTTACTGCATTTTCAGAGTTTGCTTCTTCTGTTTTCAAAAGATTAATAACTATGGTAACAAGTGTTGTTTGTTTTGTTTTGTTTTTATATAAAAAAGATGGCAGCATTAAGCAAGAAAGCACTATGTAGTGTCCTAAATAGGAACCTCTGAACTATACAAAGTTTAGTCTAGCTACTAGTTTAACTTGCTCTCCATCATAGGCTCTGTGAGTAGCACAATTCATCAATAGTATTTTCAGTTAGGACTCTGAATGTATATTGATATTACCCTGGCAGCTTGACTGAAAGAAGAGGCCTTTTAAAAACTGCACTAACACATTAAGATACTCAATAAACACATATGTGTTTTGACAATTGTAGAGCTGTATGATTTAACTTCAAAACTAGCCATCCTTCAAGCACTTGAAGAAGCCTGGTTTTTTTCCTCCTCAAAAGTACAAGGAGGTTGGGCAGTAATTATTAACATCACAGCACCTCAATGCTACATTAAAATACCTCTGTTCTTCTTAAAATCCCTTCTAGAACAAACTCCCTTCTCCTCAACTGTATTGATAGGTGAAGAATAGTTCACAAGAAAGGGAGAGGTACACCACCTTTCAGCAGGATTTAAACCTCACACTAAACACCTGAAAGCCCCACCAGTGCTAAAAGCCCCTCTGAGAGCAAAGGAAGACAGGCAGAGGAGCAGAGGACACTTCGCAAACGCCCAAAATAGGCAGCTCCACTATAGTGGAAGGCTGAGTACAGATGGTTTCTCAGATGGATCCCAGCTCACAGGCATCCTGGAAGTCCTGAAACAATGCCTGCAGAGATGTGCAGTGTGAGAAGGACAAGTATATTTGCCTCCATGAAAAATACAGAATGTGTCCTGGCCCAAAGAGATGCAGGGTTCCTTGGCTGCCCAGGTGAAAGAAAGAGAAACAGCAGGACATGGAAATTAGGAGCCATCCTGGAAAACCGTAAAGACCATATTTTAAATCACCAGAGTATGAACCCATCATGTGCAAAAGAATAAATTAATTTGGGTAACAGCCCCTCTGCTGCACTCCCCTCTCCTCACAGACTTTCATGGATATTCACCTGTAGAGCAGAGTGCTGGGGCAGGAATGATAGAAGAGATGTAAATTTTACGAAACTGGAAGTATTTGCAAGTGGTGCAAGTACAGGGAGAAATTGGGGTGTGTAGGTATTGCTTGATCCTCAAACACCACTAACTTACTATATGCAATTTATGCCCAATGAAGACTTCTCAGGCAACCAGCAATGCTACAGCAAGAAGAGATGCAGAAGAAAATTATTTCTTTTAGATAAAGTTTTTGAAAAGTGATTGAGAAAGAAACTGTAGATCATAGACAAATTTCTCAGTCTTTTTTTGGTGAGAATGTGACATGGAGTGATTTAGCTGAATTAGGGCTGTGGGGTTTGCCCTTCAGTGTTGCTCTGAGAAATTCTTATAAAGAACTAAGCCTTACCATTTGTATTGGCCCAGCTCCTCCTGCTTTTCAGAAAGCAGTAATTGCACACAGCTTGCTTTACTTTGCTTCAGCTCTCCCCTGGGGAACCAATACTTCTCATTTCAGTGAACAGAGCTGAAGCTGAGAAAACGAAGCCTATTGTTACTTGAGCCTAAGAGGCAAAAGATGTTTGTAAATTTTATAAATTTGGCTTAGAAGACAAGAGTCTTTCCTACCCTCACCATCCACTGGGACTAGCTGAACTACAGGCTTATGTTCTTATAATATGGAAAAATGTTCTCCCACAACAGCACCACCCTTCTCCAAACACCTTTGTCCACAGAGCAGACCTCTTTGGCAGCTCCCTCAGTACAATTGCAGTCCATCTCAAGCACTGCATATATCACGTATCCTGATTTCCCCTAGGTGTTCAATTCCAATTGAGCGTAAATGAGCTGTAACTACACCTTAGATGGGAAATAAGGCTTCTAACAAGCAGAGCAGAGAAGATCTGAAACTGTCATGTCACTGGAGGAGTGAATATAAAAGGTTTATTTATTTTTAAAACATTGGTCTAGCATTCTCTAGATTTAGAGTGAATAGTTCTCTACATAACCATGAGTTACTGCTCATGGCATCCCTTGTAGGCCCACAGTGTTCCAATGAATTTGCATGAAGCTAGTAAGCCACTGGGCTAATGCTCTGTGCTCTGAGCTAACTAGCACTCACTGCAGCTGTGTCTCCATTTCCCAACAACTAGCTTTGCACATACTAGAGAGCTGGAATACACAGATCTTCTTAATCCAGTGGAAACTTGTGCACCTCAGAGACTACAGAATTCCACAAGATATGCTGGCAATATATTTGTCTCTGGCAAAAGATAATGTTTGCCAGAGATGCATCATATAACTTCTGCTGCAAAACTTCTTTTTTTTGTATAACCTAAGCTTCAGGACATCCTCCTCTTCCCTTCCTGTTAAAAAGACATCAGCTGAGCCTTCTCTCTTTGCAGTCCCTGCCACCAGCACCTCTCATTCCACTGGTTATGATCCTGTGAGACTTATGGCAGGTGAAGGGCAGTGTGAGCCAACTATTTTCAGAAACCAGGCCATGCTATACTCCATCCAAGTGCAGGTCTGGGGGTGGACTGACACCTCCTAAGTCCAGTCCTTCTTTTCCATAACCCTTTCCTTCTTGGGAAAAATCAGTAAGGAGTTCCCCCAAGAAACAGCACAATGGGACCAAAGGTGTTCTGCATTACTGTCCTTGATCCTGTGAAAGAAATCCCCTAATCAAACACTGATTTAAGGTACAGGACTGGTTTTAAAGTATTCCAAATGTTTGGTACTTACTTTCCTGGCTTGGTGTGAAGCTTGCAGACAAATAAATGATATTAGCAAAACCTAAAGGTGTCTTGAGTGCATAGAGTCTTAAAACTCATGTTTCTCACATTAGTGTAGGTCACTCATCACTCACATTATCCTTCCGCACAGAATACTCAGAACCTCAGATTCACTCTTTAGTGACTGATCCACCAAAGTTTTCAGATGCTGTATTCTACCTCATAAATACTCAATAATTTTGACACACAAAAATGGTTAGGAACTTCATGTATCCCAGCTGAACCAAAGGGATCCACACCTTTATTAGCTCAAAAAATGGCAAGGAAATAAGAGACCACACCAGCACAACTGAAGTGTTGAAAATAGGCATTTCTACTTCTGCTGCAGGACGGCACCATTTTGCAAGCTTTTTGCAATTTTAAGGGATTGAATTTTTCAAAAAGCTGCTCAGGAAACACATACTGCCAAGAAAGTCCTAACTTAGGGATTTTGCAAAACATTTATCTGCACATGGTGCAGTTTGGATTTCTGACAGCTCATATATCATGCAATTCTAAGCCTAGAGGTCCATCTTGTAAGAATTGTTTTTGTTTCCTTTTTTAGCCTTATTATTTGGCTTCTTATTCTAGATCTGTGATTTTAAACAAGCCTTTCTTTCAAAACAAGACATATTTCCTGCTGGAATTTAAACAACAGTCCTACAGCGCTACATTAATTTTCCCCTTAGACAAATGTCAAAATATATAGCAACTCAAAACAAAATAGTGCCTACTGTCTTCAGTTCAGGCTTACATACAATAAACTCCAAGAAGCTGATGTAAAAGAACTTGCAATTGTGTATTTTATATGAAACAGCAGAAATACTTTGGCACTAGAGTGTTAGCATAACAGAAGTTTTAAAAATATGCTTCTCTTGTACTTTATAGAGATCAGGCAAACGGGCAAATGGATGAAAGTAAAAAGATTATTTTCTATGGAGAATTCTGAAAAGCTGAAATAATTCTCTTTTAGACATTTTAAATGTGTCTTTGAAACTGATATATATAGGGGATTTTGTAAAAAATTAAAATATTTAGACTTTTGAAATGTTTAGATTCTTCCCAAAGAAATAAGACATAAATTATTTACTAAAATTTTGCTTTAATTTCTTTTCTTTTTTTCTTTACTTATTTTGTGAGAATGGCACCCATGAAAAAAGTCAAGCTTCAGTATGTGGTGATTTGTGTTATTATTCCATGTTTCCTATAGCGTCAAGAGGATATAAGACATAGGATTAAAATTATGTTACCGAGCAAGCACATTTCCCCTGAAATCATTGAGATTTAGGTTGAAATCTAAGAAAACATCTTTTGGCATATAAATCAGAGCTGTGTACATGAGGAAGTAAAAGTACTAAGCTTGCCCACTGGCTTCTGTGAGTGGCTTAACATTTTTTTAAAGTCTGGCTTCTCTTTTTTGATCCTGATTTTTGACAAAGAGTTTTATATATCCAGACTTTAATTTCTGTTGCCATAATAATTTGTATATTTCATTCACTTTGTGAAGGTTTTGTATAGCTTTACATACACATATAGAAATTTATATCTTCAATGTCACCACAGTATTGTAGAAATTGAAGTTATATTTACCTTTTTCAGACAGTATAACCTCCAAGTATCATCACTGAAGATGAAGTTCTTCACAGTGAATTTCAGCATAGCTAGAAACAGCCTGGTCCACTCTGTCTTCAGAATGGCCCTAAGCTACATCTTCCCTGTAACACACTTGTAATTACTTTCTGGCCCCAATTTGGTCCTTTGAAACTAAGCAGATGGTCCTGCCATCCCACTGTCCCCTTCTCCATGAAAGGCTGTTGTTGGCAAGTGAATCCTTTGTAGATGGAACCCAGGAGAGGTACTCACAGTGACAGCTGTGGGACCAGCTAACCCTTGACTAATGGGGCATTTGTGATGGCTGTGGTTTCTGAAGACATTGACAGTCTTGGAACCACACTGCCAGCCCTAGAGGGAGGTCTGGTATTTCACACACACTGTCCAGTCCATTTTGAACTAGGTTCAACCATTTTGAACCTTCCTAGTGCTTGGCAGTGCAGGTGCATTTTCTCTCTATTCCTTAAAAAGAACCCAAACCAAAACACTAGGCTTGGGAGGCCAAAAGCAACGAAGCCACAGTTTTGACAAATGACTATTAAATTGATGTTCTGGGATACCGTAATTCTGGGAGAATAAAGTTTGTGGTCATCACTCTTCTTGCTTCCAGGTCTCTGATGACCAAGAGCCAGGTCCTTCTGTCTGGCCACCTGTCACAAGGTGCTGTAGACTGAGCGATGGCCTCAGAAGAACTTGTTCACTGTCACTGGTTTTGCAGATTTGCCACATGGAGCTGGCTAGAGTTTGGGAGTCAGTGGTTTGCAAAAGAGCTGCTGGCAGTCAGCAGAAGCAAAGTGCACTTCTCAGCAGCAGACTCAGCAGGTAGGACAGATGGCAGCTCTATCAGATTAGAAAATATTGTTTTTAAATAGGCAATACTTCAGAGAAGGACCCATATTTTAGGCTTTGTGTATGGGCATTTTGATATATGTGATGGAGAGAAAACCTGGAGGTCTCTCATTTATAAGCAACCTATTCCAGTTGTTGCTGAGCCTCATTTTCTGACCTCAGGGACCTAACATTTGACACCTACTAAGCCATTTTTAGCCTTGTACCAGAAACTGAGACAATGGTCTTGTTCTAATGGGAAGCATGACCTCTGAAATCCTGTCCATATGTAAACACCCATCCTGACCCAGTTTGTGCAATTGACACAGCACAGCTGTGCACAGCAGCCAAATGAAACTTCATACACTTAAAACACTGTTTCTATGTAGAGTCAATCAGTAGTTGAAGACAAGCCTGTCTCATCTCTCACCTGCCAGCCACTTGGCTTGGGGTGCTAGTCAAGTGAGCTCTCCTAATTCATCAGATGTCAAATCACCAAAAAGTGAATGCATTTTGCAAGTTATTCTTCAAGGTGTTGTATCTGTTATTTATCAAATGATATTCTGTTGGCTTACTTTATCTTCCCTGTTGCCCACCCATAACCCTTGGCACTTCAAAATTAGCATCTCTTGCACTTCTTTTAAATAATGAACAAGTTTTCAGAATAAGTGTTCAGTTAATCATCTTTCCAGTGCTATTCTTTCAGTTTCTATCATTCAACTCAGACTAGTATGCTATCAACTGCTATTTAACATTCAAGGGAGCTGGGATAAGGAATTTAAGGGTTTTCTCAGACTTACCGGAAAATAGGAGAGGCCATTTTTTGCTCCTATGATGCATTTTTTCTGCAATTTTTGTGTTATTCAGGGGTCCTTCTATAAAAGCTCTGAAAACTACAATTGTCCAGACGGTTCTAAAATCTTCTAGGGTTAGAAGATAGGGATGAGAGATGCATGCTGAGTGATTGTTTTTGTGGTCTTTGAGCCACATGTACATATAGTTTCCCTATACCCAAACTAAAGAAGAGCTTTCTTTAAGGTTAGGTTTAAGCAGAATTTTCAGAAATCAAATTTCAATTCTAAACTTGTTTAGACAGTCCTAATGGCTTGGCACCTCTTCCCAAGCTTGTCACGTGTTTTAGTTTTGGTGAAGGAGAGTTGATCAGCATAATTAAGTGCTTAAAACAAAGAACCCAGAGCATAGGTCCCTCAACAGGCATCTTCTCACTGCTCACAAAAAAAGATGGATTACCTGACATACACACAAACTGCACTGCTAACATTTATCCTGCCAGTTTTCCTCCATCCTGAAGAGGACATGCAGATGCTCTTGAACCCAACCTACACCTAATCTGTGTCACTCCAGATCTCAGTCTTGGCAGGAAGCAGAACAAACAAATTAAAAAAGCACAGTACTGCCATCTGCTTGATTTTATTTGGAAAAATATGACCTAAGGTTGATGAAAAGGCAGAAAGTTCCTCAACCTATTGTTAAAAAAACAAATAAAGTAGATATATGGATGTTTGCTGGAAGGGACAGGAGATCCATGTACATGGGGATCATGAAAGGATTTGTGGGAGCAGATGAGAGAAGAAAAGCACTGAATGGGTGAGATGATCAAGTAAGAAGTGCAAATTATGAACACTGAGGTGTTTCCTGAATGTTCACATCCTGAGTAATGAGATGACTGAGGCCCCTGGATGGACAAGAGCCATGGCTTAGTAGGTCAGAGCAGAGCAGGAAACAGATGCCCAGGGCCTGGAAAACTGCTCAGTTTGATTTACCTGAAAAGGAGATGTACCATCACTTGGACTTGCAGTAGAAGACAAGACATCAGCAGCAGTTCACTTAGCTGAATAAACTGACTTAAGGGGAAGGAAAGTGGAAATGGCAGCTGATGGGGAAAGACAGACACATCTCCCTTGTTTTTGGTTTCTGTAATTCTGAAATAAAATGGCTAAGACTTTGGGATACAACCCAGGACTGTGATTCCTCTTGGTTGGCCAGTTACAAGTGACACACACCTGGAGTACTTCAAGTACTTCAATGTCAAAGGGTAAGGGATAGAGAGGGAGAAGCAGGTAAAGCAATTCAGTTTCTAACTATAGTAGTGTCTTAGGCAAATAAACTCATTTCCCATTTGGCTGTGAACCTTTTCCCATGGCAAGAAGTTTGCTGAGGGCTATTACTTTGCTACCTTTGAGAAGAAGCATACTGGAGCTCCTTCACAGGCTCCCAAGGCTCTTTGTTCATATGTGGCCAGGTGAGGCAGCAGAGCTCTCCTGGCACAGAAACATGGTCCAGCCACATCTTTTCTTATCATAGCTAAACTGTGCTTCCTTATAAGCACAGCTCACTTCTGACTAATACAATGGGTACAAGCCACCCAATCAATGCAGCCAGAAAGTTGTCACTGGCTACTGCTGGCTGCAGGGAAAGGGCTGTCAGGGGCTTCAGTATGATGGAGGTGTGCTAATGGTTTTATTATCTTTGGGTTTTCACAGGATTGATTCTGAAACATGCAACTTTTCCACCACTCTGAAGGTGAGAGGTGTGCTGAACAGTCAGTTTCAGAAGGCAGTGAAACACCATGGCATCTCTTTCATTGCTAATGAAGTTGGCTGCTAAGGAGCAAAGCTCTGAGGTGGCAAGACTGAGTTGCAATGGCAACTGTAGTCCTTGAGCCCTCAGGGAGGTACTGTCTCTGCCAGCTCCTCCTTGGCTCCTACCACTCCAGAGGTCCCACTTTATTAGCAAGAAATCATATCTGCTTTGCCAGTTTCCAGAGTCTGTTATTTTTCTGTGCTGCGCCAGCTGTACCCTCCATGACACCAACACACAAGTGAAAGTTAGCTTCTATTTCTCTTGTAATTTATTGATTGCATATCAATTTGATGCAAAGATAAGCACTGCACCTGGGAGAGCTTCCTGAAACCCACAGCAATGTCTTGCTCACATGCACAGGCTGCAGGTTGGCTTACACTGGAGTCTGCTTGTGGTAATTCTTTCCATCATTTTGTTTACAGCTCTGTTTCTGCATTTTGCGTAACAGGCTGCGTTAGTAACTACTGCTTGGGATTCTCAACATGTGTTTGATTTAAGAAGACAGATACCAATGCAAAAGAAGCCAGAAGTGGCAGCAGATAGTGTTGGCACTACTTATATATAACAAAAATGAGAACCACTGCTACTTCTTTGCTGTGCAGAAGAAAATTCACATAGGTAAATCTGAAGTACTAATCAAAGAACAAGGACAGACTGGACTCCCTTCTGGATTGATGAGGAACTACTGGACAAAACGAAAGTTTTTCACCCCTATATCTCTCTGTATTTCTTAAGAATGCTTAGAACTTGGAAACATTCAAATGCTACATGGACCCTTACACCAACTTATAATTTTCCCACATGGCTCTTTATTAGGGGGCTTGTAGTGAAATACTTGTGATTTCTGGATTCTCATTTATACCCACTTCAAAGCTTCTTAATAACAAAATTATTCTCTCTGAAGAGTTGAATTTTGCTGCACTTGAAAAGAATGAAAAATAATTATGTATCAAGTAATGAAAGATTGGTCCTTAGACTCTTGGCCCCTGAAGAAGTACACGGTATTCATTCTGTCATTGAGACTAAAGTATTTTATATTGTTTTGAGTTTGGTATAAGCAGCTCTCAGAAATCCTAGTGGGAAGAAATAATAAGGGAGGCAGTCAGCATGAGATGCTGTTGATTAAATCAGTATTAACAGAGGCATTTGTGAAGCTGAAGAGCAAAACTGTACACTACCAGCTTGGTCCCACTGACCCCCATACCCACAGGAGATAAGAATGTCTGCAGATATGGGGAGGCTTCTCTATAGCCTGGACCTCTTCACAGTTACTGCTACAGGCATTCTTCAGAGCCCTTGTCACCAGATGTGGGTCTCAAATGCTGTCACTAGACAGAAAGACACACCTCCCAAGTGAGTAACATGAAGATGGGAATTACAATTTATTTCCTACACATCTACACAATTCTGGTCACAAAGGCAACCATGATCAGAAGAGGGAGGCTATAATTAATGCTCAGTATGAAAACAAACAGACCAAATTGCTTCTACTCTAGCTGATGCTTTAGAAAAATTGGGCCCACCAAAGAATTACAAATTCCAGAGTGGAAAGCTGAGAAATCTCTTGGGTGACCCTTTTTCCCCTCTCTCACATAAAAGTCAGAATTTAAAACCTAAAGCCATGATTTGCTTACAATTACTGTGAAGACTTTTCTGGTATTTCCAGGGAACTCTGTCTTACAAATATCTCCTCTACAGAGAGAAATTGAACAATTCCCAGGATTATGAAAACAGAAGGAATTTGCTGAGTTATATCATATCGAAATGATAATGGAATCATTTCAGTTCAAGGGAGTCAATTTTTCCATTTTAGCGTTCCCTTTAGGACACCCCACCCTTTTCTGCAGACTTGCTAAAATCTCATTCCTTCCATCTGAGCTGCTCCAAGAAAAAAATGGAAGGAAATATTTTCCTCAGCAAAAGCTGACTTGGGAGAAAACATCCTTTTGAATATAGCACACAGCATGCTATCTTATCAGAAGCTGGATGAAAATATCTTGGAGGCATTTTCTTTGTTCGGTGCAGTTACAGCGAGTTTTAAAACTGTTCAATCACTGACAGGCTGTTTCTTTTCATAAGGATTTTACTATCTGCCTTCCATTTGATCCCACACTACTTAGTATGTGGATGTTTCTGCACATCCAACCAACAGATCTAGACACAGATGGCTCTGTCTTTAGGAACTGTGGTGGCGGTAAGATGAAAAAAGACTAGTGAATTTTATTCTACTGTTGCAACTGTGTGTGCAACTCAATGTAGAAAGAAAGGTCAATTCTGAAAGTACTATTAAAACTGCCATTAGCGCAGGCATCTTCTTTAGGAACACATCTGTCTATTAAGCCTCAGATTTCTTCTTGTCAGGCAAGCTGAGGTGACCACTACAAAGATTAATACATGTATTTGGAGGAAGCCATTGCCAGGTCAATCTGTATAACCAGATCTTTGGAAACAGGTTTTGGTTGTGGGGCCTGTCCCTCTCCTTCTCACTTCTGCAAGCTCTGTAGGAGGAATATGAAGGATGCCTGGTAATGAACACATGAGCAGCCTGAGGCTGCCCATCTTCTTCTCCAAGATGGGCATCAAAACGTGGAGCCTGACTGTCCACAGAGTTACATCATTTTCCCACATACTTCTGTAGGAGCTGTTACTGCTTTTCCAAGGACGAAGTTGAAGGTGGCCAGAGAGTGAGCTCATCAGCTATCTTGGATGTCTAAAACAAATGTCTAAATGTCTAAACAAATTAGCCCATCTGTTATCTGTCACTGTAGAAATTGTTGTCTCAATAAATAACCTGCTTCTCAGATGTACAAAGAAGTGCACACCTTCTTTGAGAAGCAGGGACCTTGGAAAATTAGGGCATTTATGGTGATTCAGAGAGCAGTAAAAAATATTTGCAAATAGCAGCCAAGACTCTAATGCTTACTCAGTATGGGCAATGTTGAGGCTTGTTCATCTTCCTATAAACATTAACAATGCTAAAAAATATCTAGGAGGGCTTTTTGCTTAGTTTATTTTCAGAAAGAAGAAGAAAGAGAGAAGAAGGAGGAATGGAGACTATGAATGCTTGTTGGTGCTTGTTTTCAGCATACTAACTGAAACAATTTCAGTAAAATTCCTCATTATCTCAACAAGTGAGAGTAGAGATACTGTCAGATCATAGAATTTGTCAGGACCCACCCTAAAAATGTCAAGTGTTTGGATAAGCCTCTTATTAAAGCTGCCTTAAATGTACATTCTCCTGTTTGTGAATGTTTGTAAGCTAAAAATATGTGCCATTCTGAAATGGACATTCTCTTTTGCAAATTCTGTGACCAGTAAAGAGACATAAATGTTTCTATGTAAGAGATTTGTACCCAGATATGGAAATGTGTCTGGATTGCCACCCTTTCCCCTACTGAGGTGTGCAATCCCTGCATGAGACATTTCTTGAGACATGACAATTCTCTCTTGATATTCTTCTTATCCACATAAGCACACAAACATTTTATAATGCTACAACCAAGCATCAGCCTATGTAAAAAGAACAGGAACATGGGTTAGTTGCAATATTGGCACATTTGCTCTTGAATTTCCATTTCTCTGAACCCCTGTAAAACAGATTAATAATGCCTTCACCTTGCCGTCTCTATGACCCACATCCACTCCTGCTGCACCCCCACCTCTGCTGCAGTTTGGCTGGCATCTTTGTTCCCTGGACCAAACCAGTCACACACATTCCTTTTGGAAGTGACAGTCGTCTGTTCTTCTCCTCCCAGCTACTGAAATCTCCTCCTGGTTCCAAAGCCATAACAAATTCAAGCTGCCCTACATGGTCTGTGATTTTGTGATTTACATATCATATGGCTGCTCTTCACACATGAATGACTTCAATTTTACATTCAGCAAAATTCATAGGTCAAACCTTACCCTTTTCATCCATGAAGGGGGAAACAGGTATGAGTTCTCAGCAACTGAGTGGAGTGGGAGAAGAGCTTGAGGGAGAGAGAAAGAGGAAAGGCTTTATCATTCTTCTCTCATGCTGAGGTGTCTGCCTGATGTAAGGAAGTATCCAGCCAAGAGAAAAATTAGGAGAGAGTGTTAATGAATTTCATTCTACTGTTGTAAATTTTGTGCCCAACTAAACTAGTGCATAAAGCAAGACCCTCTACAGAAAGTACTCTTAAAAATGCCATTAGGTCTAGCATCTTCACAAGAAATGTGTCTGCCTACAAAGTCTCAGGCCTCCTCCTTTCAGGGAAGCTGTGGCAGCCACTACAAGGAATAATACACATTTTTGGAAGGAGGGATTTTCTTGGTCATAGGCTGATGATCCTGGCTATCTGTTCTTGTTAGTCCACTGAGAACAACATAAGTCCAGAATGAGCGTTGAAAAACAATATTTTTTTTTTCCTTTTTCAGTAAAATAGGTGACTATCTTACAGTCATCAGCATAGCCTACAGACATTAAGGGATGTTTAACAGCCTGGTAGCTTTCCTCAGTCAACAGGAGCTGGAGTGAGGCATCCCTTTAGGATTTGCCTAGATGATGAAGTGCACATTTTGACAAGCCCTGCTCTGCCAGCTCACCCCCAGCCACCTCTAGCTAACCTGCTCACAGGCCTTTCCAAGCCTGAAGTGCCAATATAAACAATGAGATGAGCACTTGCCTTGTTTCTGCTGGTGTTTCAAAGAGGACTGAAACATCATGGCATGAATTAGCCACAAGCCAGAATCCATTATTTTTTCAGCTATTTATTTTTTTGAAATAGAAAGTGGTGGTGCTTCATTTCAGGAAATCATCTGGAAAAGCATTTGGAGACCTTGTCTCCAAATAAACTGCTTTTAGACTAAACTTTGAATGACAAGCTTCTGAATGAAGAGAGCTCTTCTAGCAATGTATAAAAGAACTGCCAGCAAATAGCAAAATATATTGTTCAGCTATAATTAGAGCAGCAGACTTAAACAATAAAGTTAGAAGTATTTGGGCTATACCTGACAATTTAGAGGGACATTTGATCAGGAAAAAAAGTTTCAGTGTGAGGATGAGTGAGGGAGTATTGATAAACCCATGCTACATTCAAACTAACAGTTTGATCAGTTATACTACACAGACTTGCTAAACAGAAAATTCAACCCCAAATGGAAAGGATCTTGTAGTCATTATGGCCTGTGTAAATGCTATTGAAGTTAAATCAGACAGACAGACAGATACTACACTTGTGAGCAGCAGTATCTAAAACTCCAAGCTTCAACTGGACAACAGCCACTAGTTAATCTGACCTGCCGAGCTATTTCTAAAGTGCTATTAACCCAATATTAGCATACCAATGCTATTGTGATGTTATAGGGCGATCAATTCAGCCTTTGGTTATCAACAGAGTGCCATTATGCCAAATTCATAGACAAAACAAAATCTATAATGCATGACAGGAGCATAGTTACTTGGGTTGCTGTGGAGGTTCGTTTAAGTCTTGTGCTCTGCTCTGCATCCTTTCAAATCAAGACATTACACATGACTGTTTTCCTTCCAAGTAGTTCATCTGTATGAACCACCTCTGATAAGTGTTTATGCTTGCTCATGTGCTGTGTTCCCCACAAAGGCTTTTACCAACTGATTTTAAAAAGAAATGGTTTTCAGGGATGCACAGCACAGCCTTTTGGGGATGCCTTATCCTATGGGCTCAATCCCCCCTTGGCATTTGCCTGGCTGCAGGCAGATGGCCGTGGGGGTGTCTGGCAGCCAGAGAGCAGATGACAGGCTCTGGGTGTGCTGTCTGCTCCAGCATGCTGCAAGGCAGCCAAACTGAGCTCCTCCTGACAGGGGTCAGTCTTCCTGTGGCATTCTGAGGATTGCTCTAAATCTGGGAAGGAGTTAATCAGACTGAGCTGGCTGTGATGTGTCTGTAGCCTTAGAAAGCTGATTAATATTTTCTTCAGGAGTAAGATCTCAGTGTAGTCACTCCCAGTAACCTATTGAATTATTTCTGAAAGGCTTCAGCATCAGATATCTGCAGCATACAGTCTTACATTAACCAAATTTCATTTTTATTATTTACAGAAGCAGTGAAAAGGCAGTGAAATTAAAAGATATCATAATCATATTGCGTTGTAGGAGGCACCAAGCCATGAAGTATATTTTGTGCTGGTTTATATCCCAAACTGTGTCAAATCACAAGACCTTTAGATATGTAAGAGCAGGAATGATCCCACTCTGGAGAGACATGGGAGTTGGTTGCAGCAAAGGGGTATTAAATCAGTTTCCCAGAAGTTTGGGGATTGTGACGATTAAATGTTGCTTTGGAATCATCTTTCTGTTTGAGGCGTTCAGTCCGGTGCCTTGACCAGACACCACATGCTGCTTGTTCCCTGTGGCAAACCTTTCACACTTGGCAGCTTGCAGAAAAAAACAGAATACATTTGCTGGAACTTTACACATGCATTAATTCTTGGCCAGAGTTAAAAGAAAATCAAAACAATAATTTAATGGATAAAATGTTAAACCATTGGAAAGGGGGGGCTTCTAATAAAACTGATGATTTAATCCATATCAGCAAGTTGTCCATAGCTGGACCATAGAATTGTCATGGCAAAAAGTCCAGTGTGAAGATTTTAGCCCCTGGATCAAAAGCACTGGCGTTTCCCACCACCCTCAAAAGCACAATGCATAGCTCAGATTCTGTGGTAATAGAAGGACCAATTGCTTTCAGGTGAGGACATAAAACACCTCTGCCTGGCCTCCACAGGGGAAAGGGAGACAGAACTCACTCAAAAATAGCTGCTAGTGAGGAATGCAGTCTAAGATACCCTGCTGTGAGAGTGGTTTGTTTGCACAATAGTCTTATGAAAGATGGCCTACTGTATAGCTGTTGGGATTTCATTGTTGGTCTTCTACAGCCAGTGGGGACTTAACCTTTAGGTCCTCAGATGCTCCCTAGTGCAGCAATCTTAGTCCTCAGTAACCTTACCAACCATCACAGTTCTCATCCAACAAACATTTGGAAATTCCAGCCTGATTTCTCAAGAACTCTTAAAAAGTGACTGAAGCAATATCCCCAAGTCAGAGATAATCACAAATGCTTTCCTGCTTGCAGAAAGGAGCTTTAAAACTTAGTCACATAATAGTTCATGTAACTTGGCTACTGGTGGGAGCAATGGGAAGGGATAGTCAGCCTAAGTAGTGGTCTATTGTGGAAAGGAGGAGGAAGCATTGTAATCCATCCCAGAAAATTTTTCCTACCTGAATGGGGTCCTATGCATGAACAGACTCCCACTGTTTAGCTCTGGGCTGAAAAGCACTTTAACCTCAAGCAGACAAGGGAAAAATGCTAGACTGGACCTTTCTGCCTATTGGTCTGTGGGGTGAGATACTACAATGTGTTAGCTAAGGAATCTTCTCAACTTGGGTTCATGAAGCAGAGATGAATCTGCGATGTAAATCTGAGTTAATCCCAGACAAAATGACTTAACTCTTTTAGAGCTTGCTGATATTTCTACTTTTTATCTACCAGAGAGAATCATCCTTTCAAATTCCAGGCAGAAGTTTCCCAGAATCTCAGCAGTATTTCCTCCTTTTCACACTAGTAAACTCAAACAAAAACTATCTTCCCACATGTCTTGGTGCAAGGAGAACCAAGTGTTAAGTTGCTCAGCCTTCCATATCTGCTCTTGCACAGCTGAACATGTGCTGTTATTGCAGATCCAAACACCACTTCAACACCTACATTATTCCCAAATACAAAGGGCATTCATACTGGAGCTCAGAACATGCTTTTGGAAGTTTGCCAATGCTCAGGTAAAATTGAAATTAATTTAATAATGTTTCTTTGGGGTGTTTTGAAAGGTTTTGATTATAACTGCTTAAACTAAAAGGATCTTTCCTTTAACTCTTATGCATTGCTACTTCCTCAGGGGAGATTTTAAACAAATATTCCCAATATAGATGGCTATGTTTGTATTGGAGTGTTACACATCTTCTACATGGCTAAGATGTGCAGATGTAGCTGGCATTATTTTCATTCTCCAAGCTGTTAAATACATCAATCTCTAGATAAAAAAAAAAAAAAGATGGGTACTTTGAGGCACCTGTGTAAAAATAAACAGATGCCATAACCATTAGAAAGAAATCAAGGCCTCATCCAAGTCTGAATTTATACTACAAATTATACTTGAAACTTCATGGCATTGGGATCCTTATGATGGGTTCATTCCTGCTTGACAGAGGGCTGTCTGCAAAGGTCATTCGTGCCAGGAGTTGTCAGAGCTCCCAAATGGCCTTGCTGGCCAGCTTGGAGGAACTAAATTGCACCAGGGGTAAGTTGTAGAGGTGAGGAAGGATGGCTGTTGTGGCAGAGCTGCTAAGCAACAAACCTCAAAACCATCAAATCCAGACAACCAAAGCTGCAAAAGTTGTTCAAAATGGCATTGATTTAGGAAGGGAGATAAAAGTACAAAAGCATTTCCTTCTAACTATCATACATGTAAAGCCTACTTCTGGAAAAGATTTCTCTTCACACAGTCTAGAATTCAGCCCTTGTTTTGAAATGTAAAAAGAGGTATTTTCTTACTGTCCAGAAATACTTTGCCCAGTCCAGAATTCAGGAAATTCTGTTATACAGCACTTAGGAGATGGATGTCTGTCTGACCTTTAGGAAGCAGAAGTATCAGTCAGAGGTATTTAAAAGCAAAATTAGCAGCATGGAATCCTGTGGAGTGACCTGACAGGGCAGCATGTGTTTGCTTTACAGCTTGACCTTCCAGTGCTGGAAGTTTAAAAAAATTTAGAGATTTTCACTGGACTTGATACTCAGCTTCTCTTATCCTATGTCACTTCTCACAAGCTGTGAAAATACTTATATATGCAATGGAAAATTGCAATTTTTCTTCCTGTGGCTTTTCCCCATAATGTAAATCTACTATTTGCCTAAAGAAAAACAAAGCAAAAGTTATTTAAGGTCAGATGGTATTTTTCTTCTGTTCAGGGCAAATGAATTATCAATCAGAAAAAAAACAAGAGCATATTAAGTGAGTTATTCCTGAACTTGTTTTTACATTAATCACACATGGCACTGTAGGGAATTGCCAAAACTAGACAGGAAAATAAATGCACAGAGTTTTCAGAAGACAGTGCAAAGCAGAGGCATAAAGAAAAAAGATATTAGGGACACAGTACCATCTCTCGTGGGAAAATTACCTATGAAGCTGATAGGATTATAAAGAAGATTACAAAGAATCTTAATGCTTACTTTTCACTCTCCCTCTCCCCCAGACTTCTCCAGGGAAGGTTTTTGAAAGTTTGAACACACTCAAGCCTAAGGGGACAGAATTTGGAATCTAATCTGGCATCCTGTTTCAGGGACTCTCTATGATCTATGGATCTGACATGACTGCTCTCACACATTACATCTTACAGTAATATTATTGCAGCTGTGAAGAAATCCCAGTGTTTGTATTTCTGGATGATTACAGATGGACATCATGCCCTGGATATAACCTTTTGGCATAGCAAGTAGTAAACTGTAAATATACCATGACAATCAGGAACAGAACTTCAAATCAAAAAGTGTTGGTTTTAATTGCTCAACACCCAATAATACTGATAGGAATGTGGCAGTCAAAGCAGAATATAAGTCTCTGAATACATGCCAGTCCTTAAGTCCTCACTACATCAAAATGATCCCATTATACTGAATTCAGCATTGGCATGGATGACCGAAACTATTTAGGCACACACACTCAACTGCAATTTAGTCTGAGTGATGACTTCAGTCCAACCTAGAGGATTTCTATTAGAATGTATTCAAAATATAGCTCTTATCTCTTCCTCTGTTTAGCAACAAGGCTAGACATGACAGTTAAAAAATGCATTTGTGTAACTAAAATATTCTCAGATACAATTATAACCTAGTTTCCTAGGCTATGCAATTAGCTGGAAGAAAATGGTCTTTATTTCTCACCATTATCTTTGGACCTTCTCTGGGCACCACATTTATCACAAACACTATTCTGAATGAGGCACAGACATGGTTAGAGTACTTCTGGTGAATAATTAGCAATAATACCAAGAACTAGTACTAGCTAGGGATTTTTAGTACTACATAGTAGTACTAGAAATAGTACTACTAGGGATTTTTTTTCTCCCACTGTTAGCTCACAGATTGATTTTCTTTTTCTGCCTTGATTTTCTTCCTTTAATAAATATTAACAATTTTGAGCCACTGGGAAAGTTGATTGAGAAAAAATCAGTATCCCCTAATGATGGCTTTGTTAGAATTGATAACCTCTCAGAGTGCAGTTAGGCAAGCTTTAGACAAGTAATGAATAACTGGTGAAACTGAGAAGACCTTTTTCTTCCCCACAAAGTATTCATACACCCACGAACACACAGAGTAAAATGTTCATTGCTTATCTCTGCTGCCTTTCTCAAAAATGTAATGAAATATTTCCCTCATTTGTCCCTGAGAAAGATTACCTTCTCAGGCAGAAACAGCAAAGAACAAAAGCATGGTTGTACTCTTATATCTTCTTGTTATGTGAGCAGCTTAAAAGGCAATATATAGAAAGGTTATGTTTGTTTTTTTCCCGCACTGTACTTCTGGCCCTATCACTCTGGTGCGTCATTCCCACTCATCTGCTAAAACAGACACACAATGTGCTGCACACTTTGTGTGTCTGAAACGAAGGGCTCCACTGGGCAACCAGGATGCAGAATACCCAGCACATCTATCCCATGCTCCCAGGAGAGGACAAGTGATACAAATGAGTTTTTCGATCCAGATCTAATTTCATCACTTGTTATTAACTGTACAGAGCTGCTCCCTACTGTGTAATTCATCAATTACAATAATAGTTCATTGAATTACAATAATAGTTCCTGATCCTACTGTCCACGTCCCCCCTCTTTTACTTTACAGCTAGAGAGTCTGCCTATCAGCAATGTCAGGGGTTCATTATTATTCAAAGTGAAGTTTAACACCTAAGATAGAAAGCTTTTTTTCTTTTTGAATTAAATCCAGCTGACATTTACTTAGTCGTTTCTCAGATCTACAAGTAAAACAAGAGAAGTAGCTTTGTTATTTCAGACTGCTTTTATAATTTTGCTAGGCCAGCTTGAATTAAAAAACAAACAGGAAGTCCATATACTGAGCTTTGCCAATGAAAGGCCCTTTGAACAGATAAAATGGTAGACTAAATTCAGGGGTTATATGTCAAGTGGTTCAAGATTTTCATTAGAGATAGGTACAAGAGTCTAAAGTTAAAATCCCAGCTCTGCTTAAATTAAAACCAAAGACTCATGATCATTTCAGCCCAAGATCATGTAAACCAGTCAAGAGGAAGGAGGAACTCATCTGCAAGTTAAGTTGGAAGGAGTCTAAATTAAACGACCATGTGTGATACTTGTGTGATATTTGTGTGATACTTGTGTGATGCTGTGAAGCGACAGAAGGCGACAAAGAACCCCAAAGCTAGGGTTTCAGTGAGAGCAAAGGTCTATGGAATTTGGTAGATAATAATACTTATATAAAATATTAAAGTCATTTCTAGAGAACAACGAAAATTTCACCCTGTTATTATAATCTACAGATGGATTTAAAATTAATGGAATTAATTCAAGAGTTTTCTATTACATGCTGTAATTTTTCCACAACACTGTTGCTATTATCTAAGACTTGGCTGGATGACTCATAAATACTGGAAGTGACTCATGCTTTCCACTGAGATCACCATTAGGACAGGTAAACCCTGAAGAAAGGTGCTTCTGGCAGGTATGCAGAGACAGTGATTCATGTGTGAAGGCAGGAGACAGATGTTTTCCCAGCTGAATGCTCCTGGTCATTTCGGCCACGTCAGAGCAAGGCAATTGTAGCGACCGCAGTGCGGAGACCAGCCAGGCAAGGCTCCAATCTGAAGAGGCAAGGGTTCCTCATTTTTGCTGTTCCACCATAGCATTCAATATCACTTTGACCATTTTGATATCTTCACAGAATCACTGGCCACTAATGATCTTGCTATAGGTATCAAAAGTTGTACTGGAGAAAAATGGTTGGCATTACCTCCAACTATGAGGACATAGCAGATGCAACAGAGAAAAGAGACTTGTGCTCACCTAGGCATCATAATGGAAACTCAGCAAGCTTAGCACACAGTGCTAGCACAGAAAGATGCCCTTCTTTCCTCTTCTCCCAGTAATTAATGCAGAAGGAGGAAAATCAGGACATGGATCATGATGGATTCCCATGAGTTAAAATGTAGACTCTATGGAAAGTGGTACAGCATAGAGGATCTATAACTTGAGAGGCCTTTTGTTCTGACCAGAAAAAAGTCTTCCATCTATGTATGCAAGATAGCAGAAAAACCCCTTGATGTCAGTTGCTGGAACATGTAGTAGAAGATAGGTACTTTCCTGTGGTATAAATGGGTACTTCCAGCATCTGTCTTGGATTCCTGAATGGCAGTAGCTTGAGTGAGTTGCACCAGTGGTACACAACATAGATTTTGCCATATAGTTTTATCTTTCTACTGGCAGTAAAATACAGGTAAAATATGTTAAAAACACAGCGAAAACGTTATTACATAGTAATTGAGAAACTGAGGAAGAGCAAGGCACATAGAAGACATATTTTCTGCATGAAATAACTGTTCTTTCTGCTTAAAAAAGTCTTTGGGGTTCAATGAGGAATTTCAATAGGAATCCCAAATGTTTGAGTTCACTTGAGTGTGTTCATTAAGCATGTACAGGCAGACTTTCAAACATACTCACTTCTCAACAACTCGGACTAAGAATAATGAGACTTGCTGTATGGCAAACAAATTAAAGATGTAGCAGGAACAGGATAAGGAAGCAAAGCCTTCACAAACACAGCAGTGCCAAGGATCTGCCACTGAGCTCAGCAGTGCTTCTTCTTGGCCTGTTCTCTTATGTCAGTGCTACTGGAAACCGTTGTCAGATGAGGCAAACATTGTCAGCTGGTTTGTCATTGCAGTCATGCATCACCTAACCCTGAGAAACTACGGAAAACTATGGAAAACTAAGTCATTATTTGGCTTCATCATATTTACATTGATCTGACATGTACATACAGGAATGGGAACCGGGCCCTGAAACTTCACATGCCGTGTGGGAAAGGAAAGTCACTTGTTGAACACCAACAGCATATTTGATGAGTGCCAAGAATCACAATATATTAATAATATTTTCTCTGTGGCAATAAGAAGCTTGGAATTAGATCCAAAAGAGCAAAGAAGTTGCTTGGAAAAAATGTTGTGCACTTTCACTGCTGTCGTATGTCACCCTGCCAGCATGACTGATCTTACAGAAGATGAGCCAAAATAAAGAGTGGGTGATTTCCTTTGCAATGAGGACAATAAAATATATTTGCTATTAGACACAAACCAAAAAGATGAAAAGAAATGTGGAATGAAAAAAAATTATTAAATACTTGTATTTTTTGCAAATACTCAAAAATATAATGAAATAATTTATCTTTGACTGAAATTATCTCCATAAATGGTGGGTAAGGTAATCTGCTGATGGCAACTGTTTTCCCAGACTGACAGAGCTAAATTGATAGATTCCCCATTTAAGTCAAAACAATGCCCATCAAAAGTTTTGTGTTATCTTAACTGAACTTGCTACAAGTTGGAAAGGGATGAGCAGAAGAAAAAGAAGAAAGATAACCACACTTTAATTAAATTGACACAACTATGCTTTTAGAAACCCTACTCTGCTGTCCTGGATTTAACAATCCTGCTTTTTCTACCTCAGTTTAGAAGAATACCTTCATTTATGCCACACAATATATAGGCATAGTTGCTGCTGAAGCCCTTTAATGGGCAACCTCTTAAAATGTTACTCAGTGCATGCTCCAAAGTCCCAAGTTCAAACAGTTCCCCCTGCAAATGGGGAAAGGAGGAAGAGAGCAAACAATACTTTAAGTGATTAAAGGGAACAACAAAAAATATTTCAGATCAAATAAAGACTTAAATAAATTACAGAGGAGCCAATAGTGACAATGAATTGCAGTTATAAGTTGATCTCTGTGATCCTAGTGAGCGTATCTTTGGGATGATGGGAATATAAGTATCCCTTCACACCACAAGGTGGTGTGAAGATAATAATATTGCAATCTGCAAGGCAGTCAGGCACAAGGATGATAGAGGCCATATTAACTTACAAAGATAAAAGTGTGGTGACCTAGAAAATAACCCAAACCAACAAAAACCAGATCTGTGATTGAAGCTGGTATGGGGTCTCCTCTGTAGTTACAACTTTTATGCTATTAAGTCGCATACTATCACCAGCTAATGTTTGCAAACATCCACTCTATCCTTTACATTTTGGTTACAGTTGATTTAGAGAGAGTAACTTAGAGCAGCAGTACCAGCTAGTTCTTAGCTAGGCTCTTCAGCCAACATAAAGCATGTTAAAGCAGAGCTGCTTCAGCAGACCATGAAATGTGTAATAGAAATCCTTTGTGTTCAGGTACTGGTACCTTCCTGATAGTTTAAATTCCTGAGTTCCAACCCACAGTGCAACACTGGAACCAATTTAATAAAAGCACTGGCTGAGTCTCATTGACTGAGTTATTGAACGTGCAGTATAGTGCTGTAACTACCTACAAACTGTCTGTAAGGTTTTCCTGGAGTCCTGCAGGCTTATAAAGACAGGCATATATGCCACATATATGTAACTATGGATAAGTACACAGAAGAATCCATTTAAAGAATTTGAATTTAACCTGCAGATCCAGTTATCTGGGAGAGGTTCTTTGGTTTTGCCATTTTACTTTTTACTGCTTTTTTGTGAGGGACACTCTAAGTTTATGTACTAATTTCAGCCTTTCTCTAATAATTAATATCTTTTATCTTAGTCCTCATCCCTGCTGCATATAAAAACAAATGACAAACATCAAGAGATACTGAACGGATATTTAAGGTGATTAACAGGCACATACACCTGGTCCCTCACATCAGTCCATATCAGCATGTTCCATGAGGGTCCATTATACAACAGGCCATAAAACAAGGTTACCAGGCCAGAAACCAAATTACTAAACATTTAGGTCTGATAACCAGCTGTAACTCATACCAAGTCAAAATTCACTGCAGCAAGATGAAGTAAGGGAAACAAAAAGGAAAAACAAAGCAATTCAGAAGAGACACTAATTATCTTTTACAATTCAAGTAAGGGAGATGCATAAGCAGGGAATTATCTATGTTACATTTGGGGACAATTTGGATTACAACTTTTTAATAAAAAGATATAAGTTACTATGTAAGAAAATCAAGTAAAGAAAAGATCCATAATAAAGTTGCAATTATATTCTGGTTTGACTTGGGTGTGGAATCAGGGAGAAATTGCTCATGGGAAGTTTTGGTGTCTGTCACAAAAATGTATTCAAAACAAAGATGAGTTTCAGCTGCAAAGCATGAACCTGGATTTCCCCAAAGCTCACAGATGCTTGATTCCAAGATTTGGTTCAAGTGCATCTATATATAAAGAGTTGAATGAATCCATTAAGATTCACTCTAGTTGTAATTTTAAACCTGTTTTGAAAAGTAAAATAAAAAAGGGAATTTGAGCATCTACAGTTTAAGACAAACAGTTGATCTCTAAATCAAATTGAGATGCATCCAAACAGGTCTGAATAATTTAAAAAAAAATTTCACCCCTACCTCTCAAAAGTCACTTTTAGTCAAATAACATGGTATTCAATCACTGATTATTTTAATTTGCACACTAAGATTTCCACAGTTGCTTTGCAGAGTGACAGTTCCTTTGGCATTTGATTTGCCTTCCATGCAACACGTTTTTTCCCCCTCTATCCATTCTTCAGAGTGTGTTTAGTCTGCTATCTGATTCTTCTTACTTGTACCTTTCTTTGATGCAAAACAGGAGCAAAAAGCAACTGCCACAAACATATTTGATGTTCTGAGGAACAGAGGGTTGCACCTAGGAACATCTGGGAAGGAGTGAGGAGAATATGCAGCAGGGAATAACAAGAACAGTATTTCTTTTCAACCAAGCCATTGCCAGAGAGACTCACAAGCCAGGAGTGTGCAGCAGCTGATAAGGGTCAAAGCTGCCGCCATTCAGAATCTCAAGCCCACCCCAAGTGCTACTTAGGTGATTGGGATTGCTTGCTGCTGCTCTCAGCAAAAACAGTGTGTGCTGTGTTCAGAGACAAGAAATACAGACTAACAATCAGAAATATTTTGAATAAGCAACTGTTGCTTGTTTAATCCTATGGAATTAAATCTAGGTAACCATATAAACAGCTTAAGATTTTTCCTTCAGGTAATGGAGCACAGTTCCACTTATACTCGGAACTGTTTTGAGTCACAAAGGCCTAGAGCCAAGGATTTCTCTTCCATTAGCCTTATCATAGATGCAGGTCACAGCTCTGCTCCAAACATGACACTCCCATTACTCAAAACATGCCTCCCCCATCCTCCCATGGAATGAGTAAAAGCCTTTGCTTTAGCTGCCATCAGTCAATAAACAGCTGCAGTTTGCCATTTCTTTCTCATCTTACCATTTTTTATTTTGACTCAGTTCCAACCTTAGATATCCTCAAGACCTTCATATGTGGCAAAGCGTGTAGCCTAATCCTCCTCCTGCTGCCTACATGCTGTGAAAGTCCCATGATGGCATTTCACTTCTCCTGGTGCCATGTTCCTATGAATCACCTCACTGAATATCTGTGGTCCAACTGCTGGTGGCCATTTTCCCTGTAGATTTCTAAACCCAGAAAATATCACCTAAACATCTCACTGCTTGAGAGATTTTAAGAAAACAGCATGGCCTCTGTGGCTATAACTACTCTAGGTAAAAAAAAAAAGATCCTAGGATCACTGGATAAATGAAGTGTGGCAGACTATTGCTCATTTTTCAGTGGATCAATCCTGTCTCAGCATCAAGATACTTGACATCTTTTACTAGGAAGTGGCAAAGAGCATTCAGGGAGCACACTGGAGCCAACACACCAGCTCTGGCAGATACAGCTTTTCTCTTGCAGCTGGACTCTGGTAAGCCCTTTGCATATTACCCCTTACCTTAAGCTGTGGGACAGCAAGGATAGGCCTCAGTCCCAGGACTGATATCACAAGACCAAGAAGTCCTGGATGCTGACACAGCCCTGCTCACAGGGTGAAAGCCATACTGGCACTCACCTCATTGCCGAACCTGTCAGATCATACTTCACTGACACCACCGCTCTCAGAAGAGTAGCCTTGGCTTAACACAAGTAAATAAACCTTGAGGAATAAGGGAATGGCCAGATGTGAAGCTTTCCTACTTATTCCAGGCTCCATTTGGCTTATAATCTCACCAAAATATTTGTGGCAGCCTTTTTCTGCACAGCACTTCTCTGCTGCAGAACTATTTGCTGTTTTCTCATCCCAATCCTCATGGTCTGCATGACTAACTTCCATTAGCAAGAGACACTATCTTGCTTTGACACCTGACTGATTTTTTTTTTCAGTTTCTTCGTTCAATATTAGACAGAGGTATTTAGGAGCAGTACTCAATTAGTAAAATTGTGTCAAGCTCAATTTCTTCGTAACAGTCTTTATAAGTCACCTCTTGATAATACTGAGTGTGGCATACTGCCTCAAGCACTCTGAAGAATGCAGATATGTAGATCATCTCCAGAGAAAGAAAAGATGGCTAGTTACTTGTAACTTGAATTCTTTGAGGTATTCTATCTACATGTTTATTCTTTTTCTTTCTCCCTCACCACACTCTTGAGTATTTCTGTTCAACTCATACTTTCAGAAGACCTGAAGGAAAGGACATTCTTTCCAAGCCCACATGTACATATAAGAGGGGGACAGAAACTCAGTCCACTATTGTTAAGGAAAAAGAACAGCTTAAATGCTGTGTCCTCTTGACTCACAATCATGAACACCCAAAACAGACACAGCATCTTAAGCAACTTTGATTACAAGAAAATGGCATCACTTGGGCATGAGAACATGTGATTTACAAGACACAGAGTTACTTAGATATCTTCAAATTTATTAAATATTTTGATTCCTGTCCTATAAGAAGGAGAAAAGATGCAAAGTTGTCTCAATTTTTACCACAATCTTTCTAACTTTGTTCAGTGCGGCTGTAAATGTCAAAGATGTATATTTGGTAAGATAGCTAAGATATTCCTGGTTTATATAGCTATGTAAGCACAGATTTTGAAGAAAGTCTATCACCTTTGGAGTCGCTTCAAGTCTAATTTTTCAATGGATGGTTATTTCTGGGTGAGGGAACTAAAATAGAAAAGAGGGCACAAAGCTGTCAGCATTGCTGACCTGTCAGACATAGGCTTATGTTTCTTACATATTTACATTACAAATATTTTTAAGTGCTCCTGCTGAAACCTTGTGTTTTGGAAACATCAGTAAATCTTTACATTTTGGGTGAAAATAGAATCCCACTTTGATGACTGGATAAGTAAATGGAATTACAGGAAAACAATCCTCTATGTCTCCTTTAGCTTTATTAACCATTTGCCAGGCTTTCAACTTCCAACTTCTCCTATTGGCATGGATTACACACTGGGAAATATAATTAGCAAACTGCTCCTGTGGAATAGTTTTGGGTACAGCACCCTACTGAAAAATATCTTTTTTAGCTTCTAAAAAAGTAAGAACAAAATGGCATTTTTGAACAAGAACAACATGGTGAGACAGGCCCATGTCTTAGGTATTGCCCTCCTTATTTTTTTTTACCTTGTCTTAGGTACATACCTTTTCTTAGGTATTATAGTACCACGTTTTCCCCCTTTCCAACTGGTCTTGGCAAGAAAACATAGTTAATCCAGGCCTACAGCAAATCTCGAGACGCTCAGACATTTTCCCAGTGGAACGACACTCTAATCTGGTTGAGGCACATGAAAGTTTGGGTATTTCTAGGGTCTCTGCGTTCCAAGATACATAAAGCAGCAAACTCTTACATACACCTGCTCCACTCAAATGCTGTCAAATCATCAAGTCTCTCTTCTTGTAGGCAGACTTGGATAAGCAGCAGTCTTCCTTGGACTCCAGTTGTTCTGCAGGTAGAGGGTAAAGACCCAACCACACTACCTAGTTGCCATTCCTAGTGCTGTGACCTCCAATTCCATCCTGGAAACCTGCACAGAAAGTTTTGCTGCCTGACTACAGATTTAGTCATCATCTTATTTATACTCTTGATGAGTAAATGAATTCTTTTTGTATCAGTGCCATCTCCCTTGCCAAGAGCAGTTACAATACACATCTATTGTGAAATAAGGGCACACATTTCCATGGAAAGAAAAAAAATAGCTTGCTGTTGACACCTCCTTATAATTTTGGTTACTTCATGGTAAATGTCGCACCCAATATGTGCAATAGATTTTGCCAGCTGCTGATCTTCAAGTTCTTGTAGGATATAATGTCCACTCAGAAGGTAACCCCAACTAAAGATATGCAAATAAATGGAATCTTCATTTTAATGTCTACTTTCACTGCCTTGCCCTTTTAAAAAGAAAAACAAAGAAAATTAATTCCTCGATTAGCATGTGGGTTGGTAGGAAATATTTTGTAGCTTTTTCTGGGTAAAAATTTTGAAAGAAACGGTTCAATATTTTAATTTTGAATAACCTGAAAACACATTTTGACTTTTGAGATTCTTCTGGGTTTTTTTTTGCTATCAAGTCCTATTTAATTAATAGTGAGAATCCTGTTTGAAACAGTACATTTGTTTCAAAACACAATTCATTGGGGATCACTTGCCCATGTGTAAAATTGTTCAGTGCAGCCTTTTGTGCAATAGCAGCCTCCCAAGTGGACTATACTGACTGATTCTCCCCAGTTCATATAGATACCACAGCAGGAGCTCACCACTGACTCAGGAGCCTTTTAGTCTCTTTGTTCGGGAAGATTGTTTTATTTCCTTGTTGATCATGTGGTTTGTTTAGATGCATTCAGCACTGTGGTAGCAATTTCTTCCTCTCAATTTTCTACACAAGACATAACCAAATAAATCAATGCTGAGAAGAGTTTGATATTCTCTGTAACATTCAGACAAAACTTGCTAGAAAGGTTAAATTCTGTTTTCTCCCCTTTCAATAAGTATATCCTCCTCTTGTAAACTACAGCTTTTAATTCTTTTCACCCTCATGGGCTTGCACACAAAGAGGGACATACACTTTGGAGCATCTAACCAAGAGGAGACAACCTTCTAATCTGAAGTCAACTCATTGCTGGTAATATCGAAGACACCCAATGAAGTGAATCCATCAGCAATGAATGCTACTTACATCAAAAAAAAGTCAGTTTCTGTTAACCACAAAAGCAGTTGTCACCTAGGTAGTGTACACACTTTACCAAATTTCTTTCTTATGAAGAAATAGATATACTACAAAATCTTCTGCATGCTTTGCAGGGCAACTTCCCTGGCAGAATAGGTATCAAACATGAGTTATGAAATTAAATAGAGACTAGCACTATCATATGCTTTCCTTTGCTGCACAGCCAAATTCAATTTTGTGTTGTTGACCCTTGCAGCCAAAATAAATGTAAAGCTGGGATGAAGTTGGCTGGTGACTCTTGTTCGCTTAGCTTTGCCGAGGTTAAGGATGCTTGCAGTACTGCAGAGGCGTTGCCTGCAAGTCTCCAGGGCAAATGCCTTTTGCAGAGGCATACTTGAGTGACAAAGTACACCGAGCATCAAAGTAAACAATGCAAAAGAGCTATAAAACAGACACCTGGAAGATGGGGAACAGATATAGACCTGAAAAGAGACGCCCTTTTCTCCTGTATCCTTCCAGTGACTGTGTTGTTCTCTCCTTCCAGTGGCACAAAGCTGGGCCTAGTAGAGCTGAAACTATGGATAATACCATGATTGTTAAAGTTCCTCATAAACTTTTGTTTTCCTTATATATCACTTTTTACATTTTACTTGAGAAAACCTCATGCTCACCTATAGTCTCCTCATTTCAAAGTTACAACAGAGCTAACGTCCCCACAGCACTGGATCTTAAATTCTTGGTAATATATGCCACACTTTGGTCCACGCAGCTTTCGTGAATCATATTGTATCCCTTTCATGTGCTTCTTCTCTAAAGGCAGATGGGCATGAGCCCCAAACCAGACTCCGTTTTCAGGCAAGGCATTTAAATTCATGAGAAGCAGCTTGCTTAATTGTTCCTCCTCATGCATATTCCAGTTCTGGGGAACATCAGAAAGCTGGAGCCACTTGTGGTTTAGGTGGCCAAATAATAAAGACTCTCTAGTGCCTTTCAGCTTGAAGAGTGAGCCAAAAAGAAAGACAAAGACAGATCTCATGACACTGCATCCGTCTGTGGTCTAGATTAATTCCTCACTTCCACTCTAGCCCAGAGCTAACCTGTCCACTTAGGTTATAACACTCTGCCAGTCTGACACTGCAATCACAGATACAGAAACTTCCTCCTCCTCCCTGGCAATTTTACAATAGCTATTTCCCTTCAGCTCTTGGTATGGTGAGCATATGAAGAATACTTGACACAACAGGTTCTTTAGGGTGGATGATTAGAAACACAGGTGATGCTGTGGGGATGCCCTGAGACTCACTGCCTCAGCTTCTTTGAAAAGACAGCACTTTCCTTAGATTGCAATTACAAGGTACTCAAAACAGATAATGGGCAACAGCTCTGCACACAGCAGTAACTCATTTAGAGAGCATTCTTCCTTTCCCTGGAGCTAATGCTGCAGAGAAGTTGTTCCATCCTTCTTTTGGATTGGTTTATTGTAATGCCCTTTTCTATTTTGATCAAGTTTATTTCCACAGAGGTAAGTTATTGTCTGAGTTATTTCACAAGCCTAGTTTATACAGCACATGTTGAGCCATGTCTTTGTTAGTGCTCCAGCAGGTAGAAGCTTAGATAGAGCCCTGAGTGTTGCATCAATTGCACTATGAATTCATTTGATCCAAAAGTGCTCACATCTTGTCTTAGGCTTATCTCAAATAGCAATGTCATTGCAAATAGATAAGTAATGGTATTTTGTGTTGCTCTTCCTGCCTCTTTGCTCTTCTTGGTGCTTTGTTTTGAACAGTTACAGTTACTCCTTTATAGGGTGCTGAGTAGAGACTGAAATGTGTCACTATTCCACCTGTCCCTACTGATGATGAAAGTCAAACTTCTTAGATCAAGTAAGCTTAGCAGAGAAACAGAGCTCTCAAATACCTGTTTTTGTTAGAAAGGATGGGGTACAGTAGGGCAGATTTGGCTCCAAACAGATCAGTAATAATGGAATCCAGTCCAGTGGCTATCTTTAGTTGCTCCTCTTGTGATGCCTACCCTTTCCAAGATGCCCAGCTATCTGCCCTGCTCTGACAGTGAGGAGCTCCCTGAGCACCATTAGCTCGGCCTCATTCTTCAGTGACAACAGCATGGCCAAACTTTTTCCTAGTCCCAAGCACAAGTTATGAGCAAGAAACAGAGGAGCCAAAGGATGTTTGGCTCCATAAAAGAAGCAACAAAGCATTTTTATACGGTCTATGTACCGTTGATGAATAGTAACACTAGGTTATGGGCTGAAGCCAGTGATCACACATGCAGGAGCAAGAGCTGACAGAGAAGCACATGCATTTCCCTGGATAATTGTATTCCTATTATTACTCTACTATTACTGAGTTATTACAGTCACTAAGTTTAATAGTCATCTGCAAAGAAAGGCAAGCTATTAAGGCAAGGTGACCACTATTAAGTACCTTACAGCAATCCTTTGAAGGTTGTCACTGGAGAAGCAGAGCCTGGCTAAAGGTCCTGCTGAACTGGTTTCAAGGAGCAGGACAAAAATCCAGGAAAGCATAAAAGCAAAGGACTCTTGCTTCAGTAAAGACATCAGGCTATTGGCCAAATACAGAAATTGTGTAAATGTTTTTTTATTATGCCAACATAAATGCAAGTCCTTGCCCCTCTTTCTCTTGACCTGAAATGCTACAGCAAGAAGGCAAAAGTTCTGATGGATGTCAGGGAAAGGAATGCCCTGATTTAAAATACAATGATTTTGAATCAGATGATGGAGAGCAAGTTTGACACAGGCATTTTTCAGCACAAGATTCCAGCTTGAAGGACCTGCACTCAATTTGTTGGTCCTCCCTTCAGTCCCTGTGATCTTGGACTAGTCAGACACTGTGCTTCCCCTTTGGAAAAAGCATCAGGCAGTGATTCCCTGCCTCCCTGCATTTGTGAAGATGCACGCAGGCGCAATGCTACAGGCTGTCAGTGTGTGGGGAAGAGACACTTGTAAGGCAATGGACCTGGGCGTTCCACAGCACCACCAAGCTGTGGTTCCAATGCTCCCTTGCCTCTTCCACTCTCCAAGGCACTTCTTAAAGTGGAGATACAAGTACCCCCTCTCTTGTAGATCAGACGTACTGATTACTTCAGGAGTTTTCATCCAGCAGATCCTCAGAACACAAAACTCTCTTATCTGTTACTCACTAAAAAATCAATAAATGAAATTTTAAGACCCATTTTTTAGCTGTCTAGCTAAGCCAAGTACTTTACTGGCAATCTCAATACAACTTATGGTAAATGAGTTCATTTTAACAACCAATGTCACTTTACATTTTTTGTTGTACTTTGGTACATTAGTGGGACAATAAATTCTGGAAATAGAACAGGTTAATCACAAAAGGCAATGTGGCATATGAGATTTAAATGAATACCTGTAGTTGTACATCACTCCTAGGTTACATGTGTGCTGAGCTCAATAACAAACGTGTCATTAAATGTAATGACAGGTGTAACGACATTCACTGGTTAGTACTTTGAGGGCCACAGATACAAACAGCCCAGCTTTCTGTGGAGTCCTTGTTTTTCATCTTGAAATGGCACAGCAGGAGTAGTTAGACAGTCTTACTGTGCTGCCAGAGATCACTGGTGGAGACCAAGGGCACTGCACTCATCAAGCTACAAAAGCAACTTGCCAGGTAGAATCAATGGAGTATGTTTGCCTATGAAAGATATTCTATGCTAATTAAAATGGACACATGCCACTCAGATCTCAAATTAAAAAGCAACATAGAGATCCAGTCTATCATTATATTGCTTTGTTACATCTGAGAATGTATTTCCCAAATAAATGAGTCTTTGACATGCACAAATATCATGTAACACTCTTAAGAGGAAGATCCTGTCTCTTCAGAAACTGGTTGAAGTACTTACGGATGCAGAAAAAGAATAACTTCACAAAACAAAACAAAACAAAACACTTTCTGCAGTTGTCTATGCATTAGCCTGTAGTAAAGAAGCAGACACTGGATATTTGGAGCAATTCATCCCAGCAGGACAGAATTAACTTATGCTGTGTATGTGGCCTAATTTCAGTCATCTTCAGATGCACATGATGGATAAACCCTTCAGAAAGGTTTATATGCAGAGAGGAGGGCATGAGGAGAGCATTATAGTAATTGAGGAAGTCCTGAAAACAAGCATTTGTCAGATGTCATTTTTGCCCTAAAAATTCTGGTTCAGCCATAGTTGGTCATTGTCTGTCTCCCTTGCCTTTGTGTTATCCAGGCCCTCAAATTAAAGGGTGTGGTTTCTGGCAACACAACTGGGTGGGAAATCAGTTCACTAAAGGGGTGAAATTAATGTCTTAGAAACACACAAATTTTAATCCCAGGGATGTTAGGCCTGCAGGATATGGGCACAGACAGAATGCTGTCAAGTACCTTAGCACAGCAGCAATGTCCAGCTCTCAAAAGAGAAACAGCTAGACCATTTACCCCAGCCAAGGGGTTGGTTTATTGAAGGTACAAAGGCTCTCTGCTTCCAAGCATGGCTCTTCTCTGCTCTCCTCCTTCAGAGCTTGCTTGCACACACATTCAGCTTCTACATCCCAGCCACACAGTGAGGCTGGGAGGCGGCAGGGAGCCAGATCTCCCTTCTTTCTCCTGCACCTTCATCCCAGAGATGGCAGTGCAAAAATTACTAAACTTCTGCAGAGCAGCTCTGGCTGCTCACAGACCTCAAACACTGTTTTTATATACAAAGCTGCTTGTTGGGAACTGGTTAGCCAGCCTGGACTATGAATCATCTTTATACTCCTGTGTTTCCTCCAGAGCATTCACCTTTGGGGTAAGAATAGCATTCGTGTGTTTTGGCTTTCAATCCACACGTTTGACAAGAGATGGTGTATGAAAGCAGGATTCTCTTGTGATAATACCACCTTTTCTCCCCTTCCACAGGGCAGCTAAGATCACAATAAGAGCTAATGCTCATCCTGCAAGTACATTGATGTGTTAGAAAAAGAAAATATGAATTTAATTTTTTCATTTTACAAACTTAGTTTTCTCATTTCTTGTCTGCACATGCCAAAGGAAGGCAAGAATAATTTTCTCCCAGCTGACACCACACAGGACCTTTTTATCTGTTGACACATATAAACACCCAAGCAGTTCAACCATAGCTGATTTCCTGAACTGCAGGTGCAGAACCAGCCAGTCAGTACAACCAAAGCAGGGCAGTAGAAGCCTGTAAATTATACACATTAAGAGTTTTTTACATCTTCCAAAAAGCAGTGGGTTGTTTAAGTAATTTCTATCTAATCCCTTGGCTGTTACCTCCCAGAAAACATTAAACAAATCCTTTATTAAAGAAGAAAAATCTTTTTTTTTCTCTAAATTGCTTTTTTTTTTTTTTGTAAGGCCCTTCAGTTCACTGTATTTGACCTTGTGTATCTACTACACAAATCCTAGTATTTTAATTTTCATAGTGTGACCTTTCTTATTGTCAGTTGCTTCCGTGTTAACACTGACTGCACAACCCAAAGGCCTCTTAGTAAAAGTAGATATCTAATTGAATTTTGACATACAGAGAAGAAATGCTCTGGCTTACATTGTATGGATCTCTCTGTTGTACCCTCAAAAGGTACTATGCATCAATTCCCTCATCTCTACTCCATCTTTCTGCACCAAAATCCACAGGTAGAAACCATTTATCATTGGCTATGTCTGTCACATTGTTTCTCATGTCAAAGCAGGTCTTGCAGGAAATCAGCTTGATGTGTCCTGTCATTAAATAACCTGATATTTATCCCATGTAAGAGAGGACATAAAATGGGAAAGTCTGTTATTGATCATTAGGTTTCATAATGCCATGATTTCCTGCCTGGGCTAGAACAATTGGGTTTTATTAATTTTTTTTTATTTATCTGTCTTTTTATTTATTGATGCAAGATGCATTCCTATTACACAAAGGTATTACATTGATATTATAATACAAAATGAACAAACTTTTGATGAGTAAAAATTACATGTGAATAGATGCAAGAAGGCACAAATCAAGGGTCATCCTTTAGATCCTTCTTAACAATTCTAAGCAAAGTTATTTTCACACCCCTTTGATGTTCAAACACTATCTGTAGCATATACTGTGCAGCTCTATGACCTGGGGGGTAATTTGGATTTATACAATCTGCTATAATCTTCTAGTGGGTGCCACCCCTAAATTTGAGCTATGCAAACAGTCAAATGTTGTTACTTTTTAAGCAAGGGCTGTATCTGCCAGGTTTGTTCTCCTAATGCCTATCTCCTGCCTGTAGCAAGAAACAAATCATTGGTGTCCCTTATATAGACACAGAGGGCTTGCTTTGGGTTCTGAGAGTAGCAGCTGGGGAAAGACAGTATCTGTTACCAAAGCAAATACAGATATTTCAATATAATGCATACAGAATAAGTACAACTATTTGCAATATTGTGAGGACTCTGGAATTCATCATGTGAGAAGAAGAATGAAGGTGCTTTCTGGTTAGGAGTAGTATTTGCACCATGTGAAGTTCTGACCTTTGTAGATACAACAGAATTTTTAGTGCAACTAACTACATGCAAGACTCTACAAAGTTAACACTGCTAGAAATTTTTCCTAAAATATTGCATTAGCCCACTGAAAACTGTCTGAGAGCAAGGAGACAAGAAAGAAATAATTTTCCAGCAACTTAGAGTGTAAGTAATATGAAATATTGATCTGAAATCATAAGCCCATGAGAATCTGATTTTAAAAAGCTGCCTGAACTGGACAACACAGCCTTCCACATAAAGCAGTACAATTTTCTCTACGATACCTGGTCTCATCAGCTCCAGTCTGGTTTATTATTAATTACTTCTTAGAGATGCAGCTGTATCTGGGAAAGCTAAATGTGGTGGTGTCTGGTAGAGATTTTTCCTTCATAGTAATCCCTTTTATGTCTGAATTAAAGCCAGAGGCTATGGAAGTTAATTCTATGCTGGCCATGCTAGAACTAAAATAACCTGTGAAAACTGCAACCTTGACAAAGAGAATTAATCACTGTTTACATGTATGGGCTTGTGAAACCAAGCAAAGGTTTACATCAGTAGGAAATTCATTTCTCTTTTGCTGATTGAAGGACGTGAATCTATGTGCTCATTCAACATCTTGGCACCATGAAACAGGGATTAAAAAAATAAACCTTTTTACCACTTTTACAGAAGAAATTGGATTTGCCAAGACATTTAAAAATATAAAGTTGAAAGATTTATTTGTGCAGGATTAAATGAGACAGCTGAGAAAATGAAGGCTGGCAGCAGGGCTAGCAGTGTAGTTACTCCCAACATGCAGCTATGTTCCTGCCTCAATCAGTGCCATTAAATTTAACACGGAGACAGTACAGAGTCAGAGAAGATTGTTGGTGGTCCAGGAAGCTCACAGTATGTCCTGGGAGCTAGTTACTAAAAACTTCTGAAGCTAGGTCAGGATTGCAATCTCTCTGGCATGCAGGTTCCTCCATGCAATCCCTGACCCAGAGCACGAAGCCTGACTTGGAAAGCATCCATCTGAGCAACAGACTAGTCACTCAATGTTAGTTGTAAGATCATAGGCTACCTAACAGGGGACCCATATTCAGATCCTTCTGCTACAGATGCAAAATACTCTCCCACTTTCTAGGAATGTGTTTTCATCCACATACTCATGGAACCATCCCTGTTTAGGCTGTGGGATGAAATCAGGTTGTTGTGCAGCTGTCAGGAGCTGTGGGACAGAGGAGGCTGAGCAAAAAGGAAGACTCAGGTGGCAGTGGCAACATTTGAAGTCCTAGAGGGTTAATTCTGAGCTGTTGCTCCTCATACAAGTATATGTGCTTAGTTTGCTTAATCCTAGATAGCCAAGCATTGAAGGAGCACAGTTCCAGGTGGCAAGCACCATTCTGCTTTTTACCTATGGTCTTTGCTTTTTCCCCTCTCCTTCCAGCTCCCTCACTGTATGTTAACCAAACAAAACCTAGAGATTAGGTCCCTCTTTCAGGATGCGTGGGATGTGCAGGAGTAAATCCCTTCACCCCAAGAAAAGAAGTGATGCAGATAGCTCCATTCTTAGGTAAATGCTCAAACTATTAGACAATTAAACAAATCAAAGGAAATAGAGCTCCTGCCTAATTTTTTAAGCAAGAAGCCCGTTTGCTGAGCTTTGTTCCCTATTACTTTCTGTCTCTAATGACATTAAGTCTGTTCACAGATTTCAGACTTATTGGTCCAGACCCCTCTCTGTCTCATTTCTGAATTGCTATAGAGCTACATAAGGTGCTAAGCAGGCAGATCTTAAGTTCTTTGGAGAGAGGCTTACCTGTTGCTCCGCATTTGTGCTGCATTCAGATAGACACATTTAAATCCCCTTGAGGATCTGATGAATCTAAGTTCCTGTTCAATATCCCAGAAGAATTCTCCAGTGAAGGAAAAAATCAAGGGAGGTGGAGAAATTTTCAGTCTTTAATCAATTATTAATCTGTAAGAGCATCTACTCCTAAGAGTACTGGTCTCGTTCTATGCCCAGGTTCTTATCTTTAATAATTCACTTTGGACTGAAGAACTCTAAATTATTGAGACCCAATTTTAATTCTCTATATCTATTGGGAGTTGCTTATCTTTGCTATGGCTAAAAATTATTTTATCTTGTTTTCCTTTAGTTATGCACTAAGTTAAATAGTTTATATAACCATGATCTTTGCCCTTACATTTCCATTCAAATTCTGCTAAACATTTCCCATACTCAATAAACAAGCAATGGCATACACTTTTTTTTTTTTTTCCAATTAGGGAAACAAAAAAATACAGTCTTGACAAGGAATTATATTTCTACAACAGCACAGTCTAGTTGCTACTGTGTTAAAATCATGTTGGTTACCCATATAACCATTTGCAGGTATTAGAAGAACAGACATAGAAAATGTGATTGTTCAAATTACAGGTCAGGGAACTGCCACAATGTATGCCATGATGAATGAGTTGAGACTTACTCATTTTAAAGAAAGATGCATTGCTTGAGCAACTCTTAAGTGATAAAACTCCTCAGAACATTTTCATGAAATCTCCCTCTGCCTGATTTTAGTGACAGCAGTGTTTCCCTGCTCTGTCTCACTGCATTGGGCTGCACAGGGATTTTTCTACAAGTCATGAGAACATGTGTCTTTTTGCAACATGACAATCATTGCAGTCACGTCTCAGTGCCATTGCAGCACAGAAAGGAAGACTGGAAATCATCTCAGGTTAAACTGGCAAATTTCTGTGGGCTAAGATTCAAGTTACATAGAACAACACAGACCTCAGCAGCTTTGATTCATGGGCACTTGCACAAGCTGTTTTTTGTTACTGGAGTGACTTCCCTAAAGCCAGACCTTAAGTGCACATCACACCAGTCACAAGGGAGAAAGTTCAGTGGAGGGGGTTTACTCATCCTCCCAGGGCTGTCTGCACTTTCCACAGCCCCTGGGACAGCTTCATTTCTGGACAAGTGACTGAGATGTGAGTCACAGGTGAAGCACTGCCAGCTTGTGAATGGCCAAGGAATGTTCAGGATGAGTAACAGTGCAGACAATTAGATGAAAGGAAAGACATAGAGGGGCTGAAGGGACCTTCCTCCCAGACTGAACAACTATATGAAAACATGCAAATCCTCAGGATCTTTAACAGACTTTTCAATAAATGGGCATCTAACTTCCTTTGCCAGTCAGAGTAAGTAATAGGAATCCCAAGCAAACTGCAAAGCCAGAAAGGGTCTTCCTTCTATATAGGCCCTTAGCAAAAGGTGACCAGTGCCGCATGGGAAAAAGACATCCCAAAATCTCTTTTCATATTCTTATGAGAACACACACATTAAAAAACAAACCAAAAACCAAACCCAGTTTCTTTTTGATCTCCAAGTGCTGGCAGTTGTCTTATGCCATGAGAATGAGAGATTATGCCCTTTCTTTAAATAAGGAATAACATGGATTCTGTCATTATCTGCATAAACACCAAATCCTCTTCTGACCCCCTTGAAAGTATTTGCTTTGCTTCAGGCTCAGGGCTTCCACAATCTAGTTAAGCTCCATGTTGCACTTCACATGCACTTCACTCATGCTCTGTCAGGGAGATATTTGGGACAGGTATGTTGTGACCATGTTAAGGTGACATTAAGCCTCTCCATACACTGAATGATACTACCTGCATTCAGGAACAGCAGCAGGGGCCACATCTGCCAAAATGCAGAGACAATGCTACATGACCCTCTCTCCTTCCTTAACTGCAAGTTTGGTTTTGTTGAGTGTTGAAAAGCTACATTATATCCTCCAGGGTTCATTTACATGGTGTCTGTAACTTAAGAACCAGACTCAGAGTATGCCCCATAGAAGTAAGACCCTTGATGTGACAGGTCAGTCAAAGAACAGTAATCTGAAGGATTACTAAGAGGCACACTTAAGGATCACAAAGCACTTCTTAAAACTAGAATTTATTTGGAGAGGGTGACTTTCTGGAACAACACTGTATTTACCCTTCCCACAATGGAGATACTGCTTTTCTAACTTAATAATTTATACATTTGGAACTCTTTTTTAATACTTAGTCTTTGTAGGCTGATCTAGCAGAAGAAGATGAGTCAGTGGTTACAATTCTGCCTCTGAGACTCAAGACTCACAAGGTGCCCACTTTGTGATGGATTCACCCTGGATTTTAAGCAAGTAACGAATCTTATTTTCCTATTTTCCTTAAATGCATTGTGATGATAAAGTATCTAATAGATAGGGGTGTTAAAAAGACATATTCTTTGTGTCAATATGGCAGCTGTTACATCACTGTGTGCTGATGAAAACCCGTAAGATGAAGCTAGAGAAGCTGTAACAACGCTATAGAGAAACCCTTCAGCTCTTCACACACCAATGAGATGCACTGTTTACTGGATATTGAGAAAAAGCCACAAGGAAAGGAGTCCTGATTCACCTGAAATTCATGATGTGACTGAACTCACTGGAATAAGGATTAGCTTTTCTGTGTTTATAACAGGAGTAGTACAGATTGAAGCAGTCCTGTATACTGTCCTGAGGACAGGCTGTCAATAGGCAGATGCAGGATAAATCTGTACAGCCCTGAATAATCTTATGCTATTATGTAACATCATAAAACATATTTACCTTTCCACTCCAGAGCACCGAGTTATACAAGAACCCCTTCCCCACTGCCAAGGCATTGTCTTGTTAATATCTGGGATCATCTTTCTGTTACATGTCCAGGCTTTTCCTTTCTGATGTAGACTGGTTTGATTCCCACAAATGAGCCTGCAAGCAAGTGATTACACTCTTTGCATTTCATGCAGAGGTATGGAAACCAGCCTGTTCCATCAGAAGTCTGAATGCTGCCTGGGGAGTGTGTGGGAACTGGGCAAAGGGGACTTTTCTCGACCTTTACAAAAGTTTAGTGCTGGTTATAGTATTAAGCTCCTGGAAGAAATATGTCAGTAAAAATCACGCACGCCTAAGCTTGATTAGGATCTGGGGTTTTTTTTTTAATATCTCAATTGTCTTTTTATCCAAATAGAATGGATTAATTTACTTTTTAATTTATATTAAATAAGCAAAGATTAATGGCACTTGGGAGAAATCTAGAGTTTGAGCAGTGACTATAGAGGATTAACTTCCAATAAAGTCAGAGTAGAGTGAGGAAGTACACAGCAGGACACTATCTCTGACCAGGTCTGCTGGCTAATTGAGATTTTATTTAGGGAGTATGGCATTCAGCCTCCTCAGATTTCTGTTTTGTTTAACCACTTATATACTTGGATCATCTTTATCCTTGCATTACTTGGTTGCATGCATTCTACCTACCCTGAATGCCCCACCTGCATAGCCTCAGGATAACCTCTCAGACCCTTCACAGCCCCAGGGCCTGCCTTGGTTAAGTAAACTTAATCACCATCAAAATGAGAATCTGAGCAATGCTTTGCTAGATGTAGCAGCACTAACTGCTTAGTGCTAATTCCTTTGCCAGATTGTGTTATTAAAACATAGAGTGAAAAGTGTGGGGCAAGTTGAGTAATTTCCATCCTACAGAAAGGTCAAAGCTGAGAAAACATGAGCTACAGTGATGTGTGAAGGTTATTGTCACAAATACAGTTTGCTAATTAAAGATGTGGGGCTTGTCATTACATCCACTGGAACAAATCCACTGATGCTGGGAGGTGTCAGGGTCATAAAACAATCTCTCTTAACTTGTGTAAGCAGTCCTAGAAAGAAAGTAAGGGAAGCCTTGTTGCATGGAAGATGAAAGCAGCATGGAAAGCGTTTATTTCTCCAGCCCTAAATGTGGAAGTGGGACACCTCTACCTTACCCCAAGGCAGGACTGATGTAAGTGCTAATCTTCTTGAAAAAAAGCCACGAGGAATTCAGTCTTTTACATATGAGAATATTGTTATTTTCTCACAGGGTTTTTTGTTGGTGTTATTTTTTAAGAGTGCGTAGACTTAACAGTGTTTTTTCTTAAAGCCTCAGCTCCAGGAAGCAAGTGATTATATGAGAAATTCAGCTGTAAAATTGAACTAATAAGGAAGAGTTTCTAGCCTCATCACTGAAGAAAGAAGAAAAATGGGAGGGAGAAAATAGAATCCCTAAAGTTCAAAATCAGTCAGGCAAAAGGTCCAATCCCAAAAATAAGCCTGACTCTTCAGTCTTTACATCTGTGAGAGATAAACACTGATAACATAAAATTACAATAATGCCAGCTTCAATCAAGAACTGTACAATACCTTTGTCAAGACAAAGGTCTTAACACAGCTGTCCTGGCACATTTATCAGCTTTTGTCTTCCCAGCCCTCAGCATTTAAATACTTTCCATTAGAAACAATCTTTGTCTTCCTGCTGCCAACCGAGACTGGAAACTGACTTGGCAGAGCACAGCACCCACCATGATCTCTCTCCCTTTTGGCTACAGGTGAAGAGACCTCTACATACAGAGCCAACTCCTTCATTCACTTGATTTTCCATGGGTTTAAGTTACCCTGCATTCTCCCTGGTGAAAGAGCAGATATTGGCACAGGGCTGTGAAATGCTTTGCAACTCCTCAGCATGAAAAATACAGTTAAAGAGGAGGTGTAATTATTAACGCGTGAGCTAGAGAAGACTGTCTGAGAACTTGGAAGCAAACCTAAAATTACAAGCAAGATCAAACTAGTCACCTGAGGGAGGGTGGAGGGACAATAAAAAATTATTTCTCAGGGCAGAAAGGCAACAGCAGTCTTGTTGGTGCATGCTAGCAAATATACCCATTTCTCTCCTTTTCTATCTGAAAATTAAGGTTATTATAAGGCACATATATCCTATACTTCATGAAAACATCTGGAGCCAGACTCTACTAAATGATACTCTGCAGCTCATAGTTTGTGCCTCTAGGTATGCCATTAAAATTGGTCCCACGTTTATTGGTTTATGCTTGCTGAGGTGTGAATGGCATGTTCATGCATATCTGACTAATAACTGATAAACAGTGTGAATAGAGTGAGCCTTTGTGGATGAAGACAATTTGTTATTTATCAGGTATATTTATCTCCAGTGTTTCTTGGAGCTCAGTTGTTTTCCCCTAGGGCTCAGAAACAGCGGTTGGGTGCCTCAGGGCTGTACCAGTCCTCCTCTGAAGCCTCTGTCTTGCACAGAAGCTTCTTCCTTACACATTTCAGCAGCACCTCAAAGACACAAAGATCAGCACCAGTTTATACTTTATACAAATTAAAAGGCACTCCCTGGCTTGAATAACCAAGGTAAACACCCTTTTCTTCCTCATCTATCATTTGCCAGCCTTCCAGCTCTGTGCCCACCACTGAGCTCCGGAGAGCAGAGCAATGGATGAGCTTTCCAATGTTTACCTGTCCTGGCTGAATTCATAGTCCCCTTCCCTCGTGTTCCTGCTCGGCTTCTGCACATACTCCTGCTTCTTTGCCAGTGAAAAATTACCACACAGGCTCTACATGGCTGAAAAACAGCCTCATTGCCATGACCCACAGAGCAGGAGGCACACTTCTAGCAGGGGTGTGCAGGACAATGACATAGATTTGATAACAGCCCTTCTTTTTTTTTTTTTTTTTTTTTAAACTTAATCTTTAGCAAATCTAGAATTTCCTTTCCCACAAGAGCAGTGCCTGTGCCTACCATGGCGCCCTGTGAGACCTGCAGCAGGAATGCCACATCACTTCATGAGGCATAATTGGCATCTGGAACACAGCTGGCCATGGCTATCCAGGTAGATGTAGACTGAATTTGAGAAAAAGCATTTCAAAAAACAGATTAAAGGAATGTACACTTTTACACAGAATGTAAAAAAAAATGTAACAGGAGAATTTCTTGTGAATTAACCTGTCATAATAATTGTTTGCTACACCTTCCAAAGTAGCCACACAGATGAGAAAGTAGAAAAAGAAAGGAAGGAAAAAAAAAAAAAGAGATAAAGTAAACCACAAATCACATTGTTCACATTTTACCTTAAGCAAAACTTTATGGAAATCTGACCTGCTGCACCCTAAGTATTTATCCTGTGCTTCCTAACAAATGGGAACCAGATCTAATTCTTTTGCAACATGGCTCTGATCTAGGATGAATTATAATTTTAGTTCTGTTACCAGCCTCATCTACTACACTGGATGGCAAATTATTCAACCATACTGTGCTCCAATTTGGCACAGTTGATCTGTCCAATGACGGTACTTTTCTCAGCCTTCTCTGAACAAGTTCCTTACAATGTCTTTCTCATAAGGCTCATTTCAACTAGAAGCAGAGCCTTCTGCCCCAGTTGCAAGTGGAACATGAAGATTACTTATTGTGGGTTTGGTGGCATTATTACAAAAGGGCACTGCAAAATTCTGAGATTAATCTATTTTAGACCTACCATTAGAGGGAAAACGGGCAGTTGAGTGTGGTACAATGAGTGTATCTGAACTGATGACGAGTTCTCCCTTTGCAGCAGTAGAGATCTGCCCTTTCTTATGTAATTAGGAGCAGGAATGTCTCCTAAGATTACACTGAAATGGACCAAATTAAATAGTAACCCTCACTGTTCTTCATAATTAATATTCTTTCCTCACACTGCCTCTGCCTCCTTTGATGATTTAAACTCCAGCTGTAATGAGCTATGCTCTATGCTTAAGTTTCTTAGTCATAGCTTCAAAAAAACCCAAACCATTTAGTTTGTTCCATGACTTCCAACCATATTCTCCCCCTTCTACAAAGTACATACAGATCAGTCAGCAACCATGATCTGCTCCCTTTAGGACAGAAATTCTGTGTCTTGACACAGTTACAACAGACTTGAATGGCTCTTTTTACTCAGTCTTGGACTCAAAAAACCACTTACACTGGGGAGCAGATCACTAGAGGTGGTGTTTTTGTTTTTTGTTACCATCCACCACAATGAAAGAAGTCAACAACATACTGACAAGAGAGAGGAAAGACATTAACCTTTTATCCCCACCAAAAATGCTTCCTCCAGCAGAATGTTTGGAATGAGGCCACTGTTGTGTCCCTATCACCAATGCAACATTACTTAAAAATAAAATAAAAATCCCACCCACTGGACAAACTCCCTTAATGGGAATCTCTGTCCATCTGGATGGAGATGCCTCCCAGTACAAGCAACTTTTGTTTTACAGAGGTTGCCAGGTATTGTAAAGCTGAAATTCCTGGTTAGACTTATTTGGATCACAAGTCCCAAGACAGAAGAGAAAAGAAAAAGAAGTAGCAAAAATAAATAGTCCAAGGCTGAAGTATCAGCTGCCTCATCATTATGGCATAAACATGCACTTATTACTGTTTATTAATAAACAAGTAAGAATAAATAATTACTTTTCCAATTGTATTTCTTCCGAGAAAATAAAAAAGTTATTCCATTACTCAAGGCAAGATACTATGACTCCAAGTCTTCTTCTATTGTAAAATTCTGCTAGCTTTCCATACCCATCTCCCTTATTTTTCTTACACCTTTTGAAAGCTGTGTCATGACTATTGATTGAAAAACCTTATAATAGTTACAAAGCCAAAGAACAAACCAAGAAGGAAATACACATGCAAAAGAGTGTTTTGATAAGCAGTAGAGATTTGCTGAAGAGTAAATGAGGGTGGGTAACAACAGTGTGCTAATCTGATGCTCAGTCAAAAAGGGTGCAAATATTTTGGCACAGAAAAAGGTTCACTTCCTAGGAGATGTACAGGGAAGGAGAAAAGCACAAAAAGCACAAAAAGAAATTTCAGGCCATAAATAAATTAATCTCACTTGCCTTTCCAGGTTCATTTCTGCCTCACTAGAAGCCTTCTACTTTTTATATCCCTATTTTCATTAATTTTTTCTGCCCTCTTACTGTCTGACACCTATGCTGCCCTTCACACTCTCATGCCTGATGAATCTCTCTAATTCTGTAGATTAACTGGTCAAAAGGAATGAGAGATTCAGGACATTTTTCTCTTCTGTGCAATATGATTACTTTTTAAAAAAAGTCTTATTTGAGGACATAATTTATTGCTTTCAAGTAAACAAGGGCTAGGTAGCTGCCTCTCAGGTGTTTTATGGAGAGATACCTATTTCTGAGGGTTACAGAAGCAAGGAAAGCACTCTCAACCACCAGTACACCCAGACATGAAGAAGTTGGCTTGCTCTGCAGGTTTATACTAAGGAAGAAAGCTGTTCTGTTTACATGGACACCTCATCTGGTTTTTCCAGGCAAAGAAATGCTTGACTCATTAATGCCTGAAATATTTCTCTCCCTTTTCCTACAAGCCAGATTAGATCAAATCTACACAGCTGTCATGATAGATGAGTCTCCTACCTTTCCTAAAACGGAACAAAGAGACATTTTCAGGTGTCTGCATCCAACAACACCTAATTTAGTAGTGGTACCTCCTTCCTTGAATCACTGGTATGAGGTGCAAGGTGTTTAAAAAACATAATTAAAGGAGGTTGAGTGTTCTTTACATTAAAAAACTGATAGAAAAAAAATTGTCATTTAACTTTTTTTTTTAAATGTACATGTTACTCAAATTTGATGGCTTAATGACATATCATGTAATATATAATTTAGCAACTATAGGCACCCCTACATGTCCAAATATTGTGACAGATACTGTCTATACTTTTATTACATATATTATCACATCCATATGAAGCTTCCTTTAATATTCCAAATTTTCAAGATTGCTGTTTTGGAACTAGGAAAGCTCTGAACAACACTTAGAAGAAACAAATATATCAACTAGGGTGTTATTTAACATTTCTCAGAGAATGAATTTCTTCTCCCTGTATTATGTATCTCCCAGATAAAAAATGCTGGGAAACTGGCAACAGCAGATGTGAAGGCTGAGGTACTCAACAATTTTTTTGCCTTAGTCTTCAATGGCAACCTCTCTTCCCACATCTCTCAAGCTGATGGACAGAAGGATGGGACTGAGGGACAATCTGCTTCTCACTGTAAGTAACGACCAGGTTCATGATTACCTGAGGAACATGAATGTGCATAATGGGCTTGATGAAATACATCCCAGAGTCCTGAGGGAACTGGCTGGTGTAGTTGCCAAACTGCTCTCCATGATATTTGAAAAGTCCTGGCAGTCAGGTGAAGTCACAGTTGATTGGAAAAGGGGAAACATACCAGTGAGTAGAAAAGGGGAAACACTGTACCCTTCTTTAAAAGGTGTAGAAAGGAGGGCCCTGGGAACCTCTGACCAGTCAGTCTCACCTCTGTGCCTGGGAAGATCATGGAACAGATGCTCCTAGAGCTGTGCTGAGGCACATGGAGAATGGCAATGTGATTCAAGACAGCCATCACGGCTTCACTAAGAGCAAGTCCTGAGTGACCAACCGAGCGGCCATCTATGAAGGAGTAACACATCAGTGGACAAGGGAAGAGCTACAGATGTCATTTATCTGGATTTCTGTAATGCCTTAGACATGGTCACCCTCAGCATGCTTCTCCAAACTGGAGAGAGATGGATTTGAGGAAGGCACTGTTAGAGGAGAAGAAAGTGGTTGAACAGTCACATCCAGAGGGTCGTGGTCAATGACTCAGAGTTCACCAACTTGATCTTGTGAAAGGTGTCTCTGCCCATGGCAGGGCAGTTGCAGCCAGGTGATCTTTAAGGTCCTACCCAACCTAGGCCATTCTATAATTCCCTGCTTGTACATCAAGAAAAGGTTTATCCTACATCAGTACATATGGTCATTGCTCGGGGTCTTATAAACTTCCCTCAAAGGTGCACTGCTTTTTCTTTCTTCAGAGTTCAGGTAATAGTCTCATCCTGGCAGTTCTCTACAGTTTAACAAGTCTAAATTAATTTTTATTTGTTTGGTAAATGACCCTTAATAAAAAGGCTATAAACAAGACAAATGAATATGACTGAGGAAACTGCAGATCACATACAATGTGCTGTCAAACAAATGCACTCTAAAAGACCTCTCAAAGGAAGGCAAACCTAGAACATCATGAACACTTGGAGCAGGATGGACACTTAACTGGACTAAAGGAAGGCACTAAAACATTTTAATTGGTGAGCTGCTCCCTTGCCCAATATGAGCATACTAGGAAGTCCCTGTTTCCAAAGAGAGGACTGAGACACACAGGTTGGCTTTTATTTGTTTTCAAGAGAAAAGAAAATCTGCAGACTTTGGATGCTTGCAGTCCTGTTGGCTAACATAGAATTTGTAGTCACAGAAATTACTACATAGAATTGTCTGCCACTGTCTCCAGAAATATCCTGTTAGGAACCCCCAGAAAGATGTAGACACAGCTGGTGGTATTGAACCAGAGTCCCTTATGCAGCATCATGAATCATGCTCAGATAAATCCTTTTCATCTCATTAGGTCATTACCAAAGGTAAATTGCTCAATGTGAGCACAAATCAAAATGAACATGGGCAATACAGTAGTAAAAGAGTTAGAAAACCTTTCCAGCCTCAGGGCAACTAAGGATTTGTTTTCCCAACACTATCCACAGGCAGCTAATGAGGAGCTGAACTGTGTTAGCTATGTCTGGGTTTGTCTCTGCTCACATGCTCTCATTTGAGCCAGTGTTTTGAAAATCACACTTCCCCTTCAACCCTCTGTTCACCTTTTAGGATATGCTAAAACATGGGAAGTGTTTTTCTGCTCATGTATTTACAGGCACTTGGAGAAGGGCAGCAATCCTCTCAAGAGGCAAGACGGTGAGCACTCAAGACAGCTTGACTGAAGATCATTGCTGTGGTGTATAAACAGCGGGTGACTGCTGAATTGGCTCAAATGATAGTGCCTTGCAGATAGAGGTGACAGTGACAACCTTTTCCTTGGCACCTGTGATCTCACATAAAAGAGAAGCGGCAGGTCTGGTCCAGCAGCAAGGAAAGCAGGGGTAGGGTCTGCCCACAGAACAACTTTAAAACCTGATGTAGAAATCCATGTTATTTTTTGTGTTATCTGCTGAGGCAGATGAAAAGGTTTCTGTTGTGTTAATCAGGAAGTCTTGGATGATTTTTTCATTTTATCATTAAAATTCAATTAAGCTTCTTTATCAGACCACAGTCTTTGTTTCTTTTATATTGAGAATTAGTATCTCACTGTCTTCCTGCAGGGGTGAAAACACAGAAACCTAGTTTGACTGAAGATTTGACCTTTAAAAATTTTTAACAGTATCCAGTTACATGAATTAACAGTGCTCAGCCACCCTCTGAGGTGAAAAAAGGGAAAATCTCAAACCCCACATTAACACCTCCTCATTTTCCCAACCCTCAGCCTTTGATAGAAACTCAGACTAGACACTGAAACAGTTTCAGTCATGGAAGAAATCAGCACTGCTTTGCTGTATATAAAACCACACACAGTATAGAATTATTAATATAATAATAAAGCAACAAGATTATTAATATAACTGGTATAGTAATACATTAAATTATATATGAAAAAATACATATATAGTGTTCACACTGCAGCAGTGTTATGTGCCATATACATGTACATATGTATAGGTAACAAGAAACATGTCAATGTGTATATTATATAAAAAAAATATAGACTTTTGCCTGGGTAATTTCACAACATTGTCTGTATGTCTCACACTAGATTGAGCTTTTCCACATGCCTGGGGCTACACAGGCAACATGGAATCATGTATACAGTGTGGGGATCCATTCCAGTAACTCCCAAAGGCAAACATCCATGTCACAGGAAACCCATCAATGGAGAGGGTTCCTGGTTTCCCTAAAGCTTATGACTGAATGCTGGAAAAGACATATTTAGAAAAGGCCTCTATGACTATGGTCAATAAAATAATTATTTTTATCCAAAACTATATTAAATAAGCAATCCATATTTTCCAGCTCAGGACACAGGATAGGAGCAGCACTTGTGGTGAAGTCAGGGTCCATTTGCAATTTCAGTTTGCATTTTTTAAAATTTGTTGTCAGAAAGTTAGGGTTCTTTATACTGATTGTTGGCAGGTGCTACTAGCAAACTGCAGTACCAGTGGGGGAAATAAACCCTAAAGATTGGAAAAGCTTTCCTGGGTCTATTCAAAATAATTTCAGAAACCTTACAATAAAATTTCAAACTCTGCTAAATGCTTAAGAATTGAATATGCTGAATATTAGTTATACTTTTCATTATGTGAGTTTCCATTTGCAGGTTTTATTTTCATAATATTCATAGGGTCAGTGAAACAAGAAAGAGTTTTATAAAACCCACAACTTGTTTCTTGTCATACTGGGGGTATGACATTTTTAACTTTAAGGATCAGGAGGAAAGGGTTGTGTCCTCATGCTAAAGAAGCTAATGAGGCCCATGGGAACACAGCTTTGCTGACTCTTAGTGCTATTTACATTGGAGTCACTCTTAATTTCCTGATCTTAGCAAGACTTGAAAAGAAAAACACTGCTGATCAACAGAGTTTTATCTTCACTCAGAGATAATAGACACATCAATATATGTTATAATTTGACACAGGACATAGCAAAACCACACACATTCATATACATTTATAAAGATACAGCATCTGATAAATAACTTTGTTGTTTCAGAGAATGCCAACAACTAAGTGAAACACAGGCTTTTGCTGTATCACCATAAATGTATTTCTGCAGTTAACACTGGTTACATAAAACTGACATTAATGAAAGTAGTGTGCTGAGGGTTTGACTTTTCCTCTTTAGAAAGGCAACTGAGGAAGACTTCTGATTTTGGAATACTGGCAGTAGGGTAGGTATGGATAAACTTTCAGCTGAGATAAAAGGAGCCTGAAGCCCATTTTCCAGAGGGAAGTGAAAACAACCAACAAAAAGGATGAAAGTCAGTAAATAATGATTGGTCAGAACAATCACTTCTGCCCCGTTTAGGCAGAAGCAGCTGGGGGGAGGTGAGGTGTGGTGGAATTTGGACCTGAAAAGTAACAAAATGTGAGCTATAACAAGTTTGAGGGGAACTCCTGACTGCACAGACAAGAAGAGAAGGCACAGCAAGGACTGCTGGTTTTAAAATCCTTTAAAAAGAGCACCTCTTCTAGGGAAGTACAACAGAGCAATAAAACACTTGCTGTAGTCAAGGACAACCTTGTGTTACATATGCACCTCACAGCACAAACACACAGAGTCTCTGAACCTGCTCTACCTGATCTTTGCAAATCTGAACAGCCGCCTGTGTTACCATAACTTTTACTTTGCCAGACACGTATCTTCATTTGACCTTTTCTGGGAATTTCATGCTAAGGCTAAGCACAAAAACAGACTTCATGGTTTTGTGTGAAGATCTGCTTGTCTTGTCTTATCATCTAAAGGAAGACTCGAAGTAGATAGGTGTGGAACAACAACAACCAGACAACAAAGACTGGATGTCTTTGGCTTTAGGTGAAATATGGAGCCAAAAATAAAGCCAACACAAACATCCTAAAAGCAAGAGCGAGCATATCCTGGGCTCAAAACCCAAAGGCAGATCTGCATATCTGAATCTAGGTACACATCAAGCTTGCAGAGGTTTAGAATAACATAGGACATTGCTGAAATACTTCAAAGGGCTCTGCAGTGCTTGAGAAGAATAGCAATGGCATGGCACAGCTGTGACCACAGGGGCTTTTCCAGATGCTAATACGAGACTTGCTCTGTAAGAACATAAACCAGAAGGCAGGCAATACTTGGCAGGGACTCATATGTTTTCAGAATAAGAAATATTTATCACTGTTTCACAGACTTTAGAGAGAAGTAAAAATTAAACAGAAATATTTTGTGATGTTGCCATTTCCAAAATGGCCTATTAAGATATGAGCATGAAAATACTATATATATATATATATATATATATATATATATATATATATATAATAAATACAGCACTGTGAGTCTACTCTGGTGTAATTTAATATTACATCATGATTTACACTAGGAGACAGTCAGAGAAATGGTTAAGCAAAACAAATCAATGCCTTTTATGAGGCCTGGGAATTTAATAAGCCACAGGATAAATATTGACAAGCTGCAGACAGGTGGAACAGGTTTGTAAAGACATAAAATGACTGTTCTAAGGTTCAAGAAACCTTGAAGCTTACTAACGGGTTGTACAAGATAAGTTCTTGGCATGTTTTCCTCCTGCTAAGTAAGGTCAATCAGGCTCAGTCCATGCAGAACTGGGATGCCTTTTAATGCTCTCCTGAAGTAACACTGCCATCTAGATGTAACCTCCTTACCCATGCCGGCTGTTCCTGATCACTTCTAATTGAGGAAATGCTGCCAATCTGATTAAATCATAACAAAAGCAACGCATGCATGTGCATATATCAGTAGCTGGAGGTCTGGGTCCAGCCCCAGGCATGTGCTACTTCAGAAGGAAACCAGATTGTCTTAAATTCTTCAGTCTGGTGGGGCAGGGGAAGGACAGGGTACCACACTGCTGTGGATGTCAGAGGAAAGCTCTAACACAATCACAGTGGTGGACTGTATCCCATTTCATGTTAACTATCCATGAGGCTTTCCTCACACTACTACCACTAGTCACTACTGTGCAGCTACCATTAGCAGTTGTAGACTTGCACTTTGGCATATATGCATATGCCAAATGAGACTGTGAGGTGTTTAGAGTATCAGTAGAAGCAACCTCTTTTGTGAGCAAGTACTTCTGTGGTCTAAGGGAGCCAAGGGCAAAGCAAACAATGGTTCATCTCGTGAAAAAAAACAAGTTCAGATAAAGAACCTCTGATATAATTATGTAAAAATTAAACCAACACAGTGCTAAAGATTTGGGTCCTGTTTGACCTACAAGGTCTGTACAAGAGTAGAGATTATATATGTCCACTTGTGAGCCGAAACACCTGCCAATTAGGCTTTTCATATTTACATAAGCTGTAGCATTTCACTGTCAAGCGTGAATTTTATGGATCCTGAGAAAGTGCAGATTTGATTCAAGTGTGAGTTTAAGATTTCTTAGAGTGTCTCTAGCACCATAGTGTTAACATGCTTTTCCAGAAGTAAGCTGTTTTCATTCCAGGCACATGCGCGCTCCACAGATCTAGATCTAGATGGGAGAAGGAAAAGGTCACATTAATTTTTAGCCCTTACCCTTTATCTAAAGGGCATTTAAGATGACAAACAACCAAGAACTTCTATTATGAAGCCCTGACACTGAATCTTTTAATGCACGTTTGCATTTTCTCACTTGGAATATGGAAATTGTATCTAATCCTTTCAAGCCTACAGAAGCAGCTCCGATTTGCATTGCCTAGCAGAAGGAACAGGGTGCTGGCCCATCCACAGGGTCCCACGCTGCTTGCACGCAGAAGACAGACTGGAAATGTAGAACCCTTTTGAAAGAATACTTCTGTTCCATGTACACAAGTAAGCAATGTATCTGGCCATTCCATTGTGTTTATTTATTGCCCTCATTCAAGTGGGGCTGCATTAGTATATCCAACTATCTCCAAATGTATGGCTTGCATTGGACTAAGACAGAAACAAAGTGTATTGATGAGAAAATCCCAGGCTTAGCTTGAATGGGTGACAGTTAGGAAAACCACCACAGTGCAGAAATTAATTTAAATGCATAACTGGGTCATTCTCACAGAAAACAAGATCATTCTCAAAGTCTATTTAAAGGCATGTCCCTTTGGAGGCAGAACAGAGCTCAAAGATGGAAAAAAGGTAAGAAAGACAAAAGCAGAGTTTCGGAGTTCAATAAGAAAAAAAAACCACTTAAAAGGGGATGATGGTCTTTTACAGAGCCTGGTTCTTCAGTACCTCACAGCACGGTTGCAAATTCGAGTGTAAAAACATTAGAGCCACCATGGGTGAATTATTCAGGGTTAGTAGCATCCTTGCAAGTAACACTGGAGCTGCTGGATGAGGCAGAATAAACACACAGAAGAGAAGGAAATCAAAGAAGTTGTCTATTTGTTACTGGCGGCAGCACTGTGTATTTCTGCAAGCAAAAAAAATCCCCTGCTCCCCTGAAAATGCCAGTCAGTCCTGCTACACCTTTTTTTTTTGGCATTCAATAGAAAGAACCCACAAAAGGGCATCTCTTTACAGACAATGTGTGAAGTTTGTCCCTCTGCTGTGAACAGGGCTCTTCTTCTCTCCTCCTTCAGCCACTGGATTTATTTCCCAGCCACTGCTGGAGTGGCCTTGCAGGCAGATTTCCTGCCAGCATGGTCAATCTCAATGTGGGAACATTGGATGCAGACAATAAGTGTTTAATAAAAGCCTACAAGGGTTGGGTGTTTTTTCCTTTTTTTTTTTTTTTTTAATTTCACTTGAGCTTGTTCATTGCTAATGCAATAATTGATTGCAGTTAAGTCCAGTGCAGTCAAAATTGAAATAAACCTATAAAAGACCTTTCTGGGAAGTTACAAGGCAGAATAATCCCCCATGTTTCTCAAGACAAACAAACAGCTAGCCCAAAGGTTGCTAAAGAATTAAGGCAGAGCAGAGCAGAGGCAGCTCAGAGCAGAGACAGCCCAGAATTGTGGTGAAACAAGAGCTTTGTCTACTACTGAGCAATACTCTTCCCCCAGCCAGCTCACTGCTTTTATCTCCCACCTGCTGTGACTATCTTCTGGCAGGGACCATCTAGAGGACAGCCTTCCTGTCAGCTGTCTGTTTTCCTGAGTGAGAAGATCTGCTGGCTGGAGGTTAGAGAGAGAACTGAGGCTAGCACAGGAGTGGCATCCATCATCTCCCAGCATTCACCAAGGCAGGAGCCACACAGTGTCCCAAGCAGTGCTCTATGCTGTGTGTTGTGAAACTGGGGTCCCTGTAAACTACAGGGACAAAAGCAGATTTCATGCTTCATAGAGATTTGTTTCTCCAACTCTCTGTCTGGCTTCAGTGAAACTTTAGGAATTTTTCTCCTTATTTGGGGCTTGTGGTAGTTCTCTCTGTTTTAATTGCCTCCAGCAAAGTTATTTCACCCTCTACCTTCTTTCCCACACACAGAAATATGAAATTATGCTGAACACAGAAAATATGCATATTTTTCACAGGTTTTAAGATTAACTATTTTCCCATAAGAAGAATGAAACATCTGTAGAAGTCTTGCAACACTTTTTCTTTAGGTTATTTTAATGTTTTCAGATATTTTAAGAACATGTCTTCAGAGAAAGCACATTTCTCAGGTTTTCCTGTCACCACCTCTTGTTTAAGCAGAGGTGTTTATATTTTTCATGCAAGTAATTTCAGTGACTACTGTTATATTAATTTAGGACTCCAAATCCTGTGAGCAAATATCCACATCACTAAAGTCACTGCTGTGACTAGTATTGACTTATCAGATGGAAACACTGCATATAAGACAAAGAGTAATGCATTTCAGAAAGTAAAATGTGGTCTGTCCAGAAAATGGTTAAAAAACCCCAATAATGGTAGGGAAGTGTAGAGAAGTCTGTATTTTTACCATAAAGATGCATCTCTTCTTTGGGTAAATAAAGGACAAACTGTCTAAATCCAGCAGCCCCAAAGAAGGGCTTTGCTCAATTGGCCAAAACATAACACAAGTGGGGAAAAATGTTGTATGAAATGGTATGTGTGTGGCAGAAGGTTGTTTTTCCTTCCATCAGTTAATTTGACAGAAACATTCTTTACCTTAATATCAAGGCAACTCCACTCAAGCCAGCAAGTTCCTACTAGCTGGAGATCCAAACCTCTGGAGCCCCAGCAAAGGCGTGCTTCCGTCTGTGGCACCGTGGTTATTTTCTCAACAGCCTATCTGTAGGATGACCTGTTTTCTTAATTTCCACCTCCCTTTTGTTCTCTGCCAGTTCCTGTGGTGAGGTAGAAATCCTGTGACTTGTGACCAGTTGTTGAGGCTGGATTTGCAGACAGTGATCCCATTAAACCTGACATGCTGATGAAGTCCAGGTTCATGCATCCAGTGAAGATTTACATACTCGTACCAAAAATTCAAATACTAGGTAAAGGTAGAGCAGGGCAGAAAAAAAACTGAAAACAGAAAATTTCTCTGTGTAGAACCAGAACTCAAGTCAGTAATGTTATGTTCCTTAGATTGTTTTCTTTTCTCAAAGACTGTGTGGAAATCCTTTCCTGGCATTCACCTACACACTCCACACCACTGAAACTACCTGCTGTTACCTCTCTTCAAGCAAGATTATCTCATATTCCACCCTTCCAGATGTTCTTTTGTGCTGTGACACTCACCACTTTAATCAGGATTTTGTCATTGTGCGTTTCCAGCAAAACATTTTGCATTTCCAGCAAAGCAATATTCAGTGTAGAAAACTTAGTAGATGCCCAGGATCTACCTTAATATTTATTTATCTTTCATTAAAAAGAGTATCTCAAATGCTGCCTGTGGACCTTTCTCAGCAGATCCACCCTTCAGCTCACCAAGGTGAAGTGCAATGTGGTACCTGTCACAGTTTTTGGCAACTGGCATCTCACTATAAAGCCTGAAAATATTTTCTGCTGCAAGATCCACAAAAGACAATGCACACACATTTTATAGAACACATTGTCCTTGCCCATGACATTTTGCTATATCCAAACCCAAAGCACCAAATAACAGATAGTAATGATACAACCTGGCACAAAATTTAGAAATCAGTTGATGTGGTAAAAGCATTGACCCACAATAGGAACTGGGATAATAGGACCATGAAGAGGGAGAGAGCTTGGGTCACTGCCCTAGATTACATCATACTCGGTGCAGGATTACATCTGACATTTCATCTAACCTATTTAATTTCTCTACTAGAGTAGGCTGTCACCATGACTCGGAATCAATTTTTCTTATTAGGCATTTTCTCCCCTTACTATTTAATCCAAAGTCTGTCTTATTCTTGTCACTACAATGATTAAAATCCCCACTGTTATTGTATCAGGAATGCAGATTCCTTTGTCCTGCTACAGTTATAGCTTAGAGATTAAGATGTCCTACCAACCCAATGTTCCCTTCTGCTTTCAAGGCAGTACAGTGTTTTTGTCCCAGGGCATGATGTAGAGCTGTATTACATTGCTTGACACAGAGATGCTGCCTTATAAAGTCAGAAGGCTTTATAAATAATTCATTATGAAGAGGACAGTGTGCCCTGAAATCTGCCATACATTACAGTTACTGCTGTCTGGGGGATACAAACAAAAAAACCCAACAAAAAAAAGTTATCTGCAGAATAACTAGTTGGGAAACACCTGCCATGACTTTCCTATCTTAAGATAGAAATTTCCAGTTACTAGGTCTGAATTAAAAATCTATTAAGCTTACTTAGAGTGAAATTCTTTTAAATTTAACAAAACTTTCATTTTTCATCATCCAAAGGAGCTTACAAGCTAAGTGAGGGGTCTATTTAATTATCCTTAAATGTGGCACTCCAGTTCTTCATCCTCTCTGCTACAAATGGATGTGAAACAGGCTGAAAGACCAGGAAATGAGGAAGTGGAAAACAAGTGTCTCCAAGACGTGGCACCAAACTGCTGCCTGAGGATCCTGTGAAGGAGCATGAAAGGTTTCTCCTTATCCTCAGCCTTTCATAGGTTCCTCACTTTAAATCATCTTCTTCTTTACAGCATATGGAACAAGTAATAGGACGAAAGGCCATTGTTTAGCATGCAGAGAGTTTCTGTGTAAAATCTGAGATTCTTTATGGGCGAAAAGCCTTCTTGGCATGCTCTCACTCTTAGGATCTTAACCTCATGTGAGTGAGTAATTTGCATGCCTGTGGCTGGACCAGCTGGCTCAAAAATTCATTCTTGTCGAAGTCAAAACCACAGAAGTATTCTAGATTAGGTCTAAACTGAGTAGAGTTAAAATTCAGTATGATTAATATTTTAATCTACCCAAGTTTTGATGTCTTGGTACAGAAAAGAGACAGAAGATACCAAATCACCCAGCCGAGAACATCAGAAGAAATGATACTATGGAATCTAATAGTTATTTTCTTCCTGTTGTGGTGGGGAAATATCTAAATTTGGTATTTCAGCTGTTGACAGAGTCAATAATTCAAATCTACTTCAACAGTGTATAGAAGTCATGACTTCTTGGTGATGTCCTTCTTCTTATATCAACAGTATTAGTTTACATTTTCCAGTGGAAAGCCAACCAGCTGATGCAACTTTCTCACTCACAACACGAACTATTATTCAGCAAGGCAGCCAAAATCCAATTGTTTCCATGATAAATCCTGCCCACATCTGAGATTACACATCACAGTTGGAACTGTGATTTTATAACCACTAAAAAGCAGAATCAACCAATGTGGTCAGAAGCTCAGTAGTGTGGTCTCTGTTCTCACAGCAGTGTCTGCACCCAGCCCGAGGCTGGGTACTACTCCGTCATGGGAGAGATGCTGGGCAGGCACCCTGCAGACCCTCCAGAAAAGCCAGCTCTGCCAAGGAGCACAGCTGGTTTAACAGAGCCCCTCCACTGCCTTAGCAGGATTATGGGATAATCCTTTTCCTCAGGGGTCACAGTTCATTTTGCCATCACAGACACATTACAGTCTAAGATGCTGGATGTACTGCTGCCTGTATCACACAGCCTGTGAGACCCCACAAAGCACAGATCAGAAATTATAAGAATCTCCCAAAAAAAGGCATAACCTAAAAAGGGACAGTTTACATCCAGCCAGACCACCCTCCTGGCAGTTCAATTTAACTGCTCCCAAGGTATGCAAAACTTCTGCTGCATTGGTAAGATTGACTATGGCTCTTCATTTGACCCTGAAAGCCTGAATAAATAAATAAATAAATAAATAAATAAATAAACAAACCAAACCCATTTGGTTCAGATGTGTGCAGAGCTGCAGTTTTATTAATGAGGGGCTTTCCCCAAGACAATTTGTTAACCACAGCAGGATTAGAGCTCTTGGGTGGAAGCAGAAAGGGGAGACTGGGGAAGCAAGGAGAGACTTTCTTCGTAAGCCATGAGTGTAAGTTGTGCGATATTACCAGGTCTGTGAAAGTCTCTAAAATGTGCCCTGGCTGACTTGTTCCTAAAATTTTGCCCTCAGTTAGTCAGGGGAATTCTGATTCACTGATTGGTCAGGGTATGGTGGTTACCTACAGTCTGCTTGAGAAAATGGACACCCCACAGCCTCTCAAGATGTGCATCTACAAGGGACTGGCTTCTTTTTATCCTACAGGCAGGAAGAGGCAGAGACTATTCTGTTCATCCCTCATTCTGGTGCAACAGCAATCCAGATTGAAGCAAAAGGACCTCATATAATCTGACAAGTTCCTGTGATCATAATAATTATTCTATTCTTATTATTCCAAATAATTCTAATAATATTCTTAATAGGTCTAAATTTTTGCCCCCTGTACAAAAACTAGTACTACAGTATTACTCCTATAATCTTGTTTTTTTCCTTTCCTTCCACATGAAGTGTTTAACTCGACACTGCTTCAGCCCTCTTCATTCTTTCTCTAGAGAGAGGCACAGTACCAGATCTACCAAAAGCAACATCAGAAGCGGTGCTTTACTATGTTAATAAGGATGTTTAGGCAGTGAATATTACATGCTTTTCTCTCTCCTTTTTAGTCAACCACAGGTTTCATAAGAGGATGTCAGTAATGTAAATTTCTACCAAATGCCAAAAAATAATTTCTGTATTTTTCTCTCTGAAGGTGGTCTTTCATTTGGGCTAACTCCATCTGAATGCCACATCACAAAGCCACATCACAATCTGGTATCCAGACTAACAGTGAGTAACATCCAGGCAGTCATGGTATTTTTTGGAGCAGCTCTACGACACATTTTCCTTACATCTACTTGGGGCCAACTACAGCCACAGTCTGTGGCTGTGCTGCAATGAAACCCCACAGCATTGCTCCTGATGGGCACACACTGCTCTGTCCTGGACCCTGCTGACACTCACAGGCACGGCTCCCTGCCCTGGCCCCACGCAAACTTCTCCTTCAGTGCCCTCTCATCCCATCCAGTGAGCACCTAAGCTTTGGTACATAAAACAGTAACACCCATGTAGGGATTAGGTGTCAAAGAAGTTATGTCTCCTTCACAAACAGAAGAACAAGGAGAATCTATATCCTTGGCCAGGTATCTGCTTTCTCCTATCCTTTTTAAATGGTAAGATAAATGTCAGACTGCATCTATTACTAAATGCAAGGTAAAAATAAAAGGCTTCTGCTACATACCAGACTGATTATAGATCACGGACTGCTAGTGATGGTGATTCATTGCCTTGCAATGATTGTCTAGGAAAAAAACCAGCAGGGATTATTCTCTGACCCTGAGTGTCAAACTAGGTTGTCTTCCTCTCCAGTAAAGTGCCCAGGCTCATATGAAGTACCACAGTCACTCTCCAAAACCCAGTACTCTCAGCTAAGAGAATATTTTGGTAACTTATGGCTCAGCCACTCCTCATATAGCTTCCCCTCAAGGCCTTTCACCACCCTTGTTGGCCAGCCCCGCAAGGTCTCCAACAACTTTATATCTTATCTTTTAGCACCCAAAAATGCACACAATATCCAAAGTGAGGCCACTCGAGGGAATGACAGAGAGGGACAATCCCCTCTTTTGCTAGGTCAGTGTTTCTAGGCCTGATACTGATACTCCTCAGGACACGGGTGGCACTCCTGGCTGCCAGGGCACGGCTGACATTTCCATGTCAATCAGCACAGTGAACTCAGACTTTTTAAACTGAGCCCAGACTTCTAATTCCTTCTCTTTCTCTTCCATCCCGTACATATTTGTGTTAAATTATTTCAAATAAGAAGTGCATGGAAGTGGGAAAGAAAGGGTCCAGTCCTCCTTGTCCTGCTGTCCATGTGGGCACTCCTTTCCTGTATGCAATATATAACCTTTCCTTGAGGAGTCTCTGGGAAGATCCTACCAATTTCCTCCTCCACCTTCTGAGTGCTCCAAAGCCTGCTCTCCACCCTGCACTGGTGAGTCCACTAGTGGCTCAGTGCCTCAAATAAGAGATGTGTCCCACTAAGTGAGGAGGCCCCCACCAGTGACAGCCCCAGGCATAGACAGCATGTACAGCCTGAAGCCCTGGCAGACTTGAAAAGCTTCATCCATCCTTGCAGGGCTCCAGCTTCAGCAGCTGCTGGCACCAAGCTCCGGGGCACATCCCTGACATTGCTGGGCAGCCCCAAGAAGGGCAACCCTTGACTGAGCACTGTTCCTACACCTTCACCTGCACAGAGTGTGGTCCTGGGAGCCAGATCCCTGGGAGCCAGATCCCTGGGAGCCAGATCCCTGGCAGCTGGACCTCTTCTTTTGTTGCACTTCTCTGTTAAGAATTCCTCTCGAGGGGCTACAGAGGCTTTGGCCCATGCTCCAAGTTAGTGTTACTTCTCTTGACACACTTCTTCAGACCTGTTCCAGCTGATTTCCTATGCTCGTTCTCTCCCTGCTCTTGTTCCCTGGGCATGGACCCAGTCCTAGCCTTCAGAGACAAGTTTGGACCCTTTTGACTCCCATTCTCCTCTGCTTGGAGGACTACAGGACTTGAAGATGCCTTCAGAGATTGATCAGCTGCCCCAGCAGCTGCATGGCAGAACTGCATTTCATGTGTTGCTCCAGCTTCATCTTAAAACTCAAGGTGCTGCTGACTGAAAAGCTCTTCCAGAACCCTGTACTCGGGACAGCTACCAGTCCGCTTCAATTTTCCAGCCTCAGTTTTTTTCCCATTTTATTAATGGACACTTATTCTTGTACCAAGCGCCTGTTACAAGAAGTAGTTCATTCCTGAAGGGATGCTTTCTTCTTTAATAAAAATATACAAAAAATAAGGAAAGCAGCCCCTTGCAATGGCCCAAAAGTTGAGCAACACTCCTTGCCGCAGCTTCTGCCCCTGCCTCTAGGCAACTTACAGACGAGGCAATGCCAACCTTCCCAAGGTGGGCAAGGACGAGAGAGCAGACGGCAAGAAGAGGCTTAAGCTGCGCCAAGGGACATTTGTGTTGGACATTAGGAAGAACCTTTTCCCCGAAAAGGGGGATTCCATACTGGAAAGGGCTGCCCTGGGTCGGGAGTTGGCCAGGAAAGGAAAGTCCGGGCTTGGCACTCAGTGCCGCACTCTAGTTGCCATGGTGGGGATGGATCATAGGCTGGACGCCACAGTCGCAGCAGGGCTCTTGCGAGGTGACGGAAGCCGTGCTTCTGTGACATCGCAGCCCCGGCACAGCGCTGTGGCTGCCATCCGCTGCCGGCCGTGCCCAGAGCGAGCCTGGAGGTGGAGCGGGAGGCTGCTTGGTCGCGCAGCAGCACCATGGCCGGCCAGGGATTCCCCTGGCTCCTGCCGCTTGTGCTGCTGATTATCTTTGGCCGCCCCCTGGACACTTCCAGCCGTCCTGTCGGGCACGCGGGCACTTCGGCTCCGCTTGCCAAGGTCCCGAAGCAGTGGGACGTGGACCCAGGGATGACACCCCTGGGGCACGCACAGCTGCATCCTCAGAGCTGCGTGGCCCTGGAGCAGGTAGCGCTGCTTTCTTGGAGCCGCCTTATCCTGGACCTGCTGGTGACGGGCATCTTACTCGGCTGGTGGCTGTGCAAAAGGCTCCGGAGGCGCCGGCGAGAGGTCAGGAAAGGCAGGCGGGGGTGGCGCCGGGGCTGGGGCCGGAGCTGGCCAAGGCCTTGGGCCGGGCGAGCCCCGGGCGCGCCCGTGGGGGAGGAAAGCCGGGCCGGTCCTGAGCCCCTCGGGCAGCCCTTGCCCAGGCCGGCGGCAGCGGGACGGGCTCAGCCCAGGGACACCGCGGAGCCCCGGCCCGGGGCAGCCTGCGAGTGTCTCCCGCAGGGGCCGAAGCCAGCCCGAGAGGCCGCAGCCCCCGAGCCCCTCCGCCCCCTGGCATCAGGCTCCCTGTGTTGTGCCCTCCAGGAGAAGCAGCAGAGCCCCGCGGCCTCTGCAGGGACGGGCTGCCGGCGACGCGGCTGCTGCAAGGAGCTGCTCCAGCTGCTGAGGGACAACCGTGCCCTGATGCGGCTGTGCCTGCGTCACCGCCCACCGCAGAGGCCCAGAGACAGGAGACCAAGGAAATGGGGCGTTTGGAACAGGAGGAGACTCTACTTCTCCCCTTTACACTGCATCTCCAGCCCGGCTCCCGGACTGTCGGTCTCTGCTGGGGATGCATGACCAGTGCTCAGCCCGGGCACTGCAGCATTCCCTACCTTAGGTGTTAGTGAAGCCCCCCAGTTTTAGGTTTAGGTATAGGTTTAAGTTCCCAGCAGTCTTCTCCCCCAGAAGTTGTAGTTTCTCATAGAGTTCAAGTTGCCAAAAGTTGATGTAGTTTTAGCATAAGGTTCTCTCCCCTGTAGTCTTTGCACCCTCTAGCTGTAGCTCTTAGGAGAAGTCACAGTTAATAAAGTTCACGTTTTCGCTACATTGCTGCCGTACAATTTTTTTACTGCTGTTGCATCTGAGAGGGGACACAGCCATTGCATGGTTTTACACCTGATCTCCAGAACAGCTGGAATGGGGAGGCTGGGTGTAAGAGCAGTGCTTGAGAGAGAGAGAGTATGGAGGGCAGGTGGGCAATATTCTCTTGCCTCCATCTTCAAAAGAAGCTCTGATTCAGTGTTTGTGCTGTGCCAGGGAGCCCCCGAAAGCACAGGGAGGTGTCGTCTGGGTGGTGTATGCTGGGGAACTCAAAGTAGTCCTTTATCAGGCAGAAGTTTGAGACACACACAAGACTGCCTAGCATTTTTTTCTATTATTTTTCTATGTTTCTACCTTTCTAGGAAGCCCTCCACCCCTTTCATGCTAAGTAAAGAAAGAAAGGAGCAACTTTCTGTAAAACAGAATATCCCTTCTAAATGAGGTCCTTCTTGCTCACAAAAAAATTGAATAAAACAACCCTTAAATTGAACAGATGTTAGTACTCTACCAAATTACTGCAGCAGCTCCTATCCATTCCTTCAGCATTCACACGGCTTCAGAAAAATCCATCCAACCCAAACATCTTTAATTCTCATCTCCACTTGAAAACAGCCTTCTGCTCCTTTCTCTTCAAATCCCCCTCCTGCTAACAGGCATCACTTTAAGGGGCATCCTGCCACAGTGAACCAGTAGATAGAGCCATAGCACCTGAGGTTCTGCTCTCCATGTGTATTTGAGTATCTGATTATTCCCTTGGTTTTATTTTGAGCTCCTCTGTTTATAATGCATCCAATAATATTTTCAGTCTACTATTAGAATACTTGGAATTTTTCATATCTTTCTAATCCCTTGAATCCTTAATCCTCAAAATAAATTGAATTAGATGTTTCCAGCACTCACAGCTCAGAAATTTGAAAATAAAAGCCATTTTGACTAAAAGCTCAGAATTTAAATAAATAAAGACAGCCAAAAACCAGTTCACAACACAAAAATTTTAATTAATTTACAACTATCCCATTATTTGATTGGATTTTACTGTAAAGGCTCAAATCCTATTATTTAGCTTTTTAGTGGCTGCAACCCTCAGCAACTGACTGAGCAGTAGGCATTTCAAGAAACAAGCCTAGAGTTTGAGTGTCAAGCCACTAACACAATGTGTGTACCCCAGGTGGCTGAAATACAGGGTTTATAAAGGGACTTGCTGACATCACAATGTCCTCTCCCTGCAGAGAGCAGTTTGGACAAGCAGGAATCCTTTTGAGAGCTCAAGGAATTCAGAAAGTGATCCCCTCAAACTACCCTATGTCAGAAGCAATACACAATTTCATTTTTTCTTCATGCCATGAATTCACTTTGCCATTTTTAACTCTCCACTGAATGCCCATTCTTTCCCTTCAGCAACGATTCCTGACTTTTAGTTAACCTCTATGCCCCTCATTCTCCTGGATAAAGAGCCAAGTATGTACAGATAGAAGGAAATTGAACCTGCCCAAGAATTGAATGTCAACTGGGGTGTTTTTGGAGGGTCTCATGTGTGACCTTGTATGTGGGTCAAAATACAATATGGGAAATGTTACAAATATTTGTTTAAAAAATACGTTTTAAAAGAAGCACCAATTCTATGTGTGCCTTTGGAATTTTGCTTTAAAGAAATGTGCACTTGCAGATGACTCAAAACTGAGCTCAGCTCTTCAACAAACATTTTTTGTTTGTTTTTTCATTGGGTCAGACAACAAATCACACCTCTGAGACCCACTCTGATTTGGAGGAATTCCAAATGTCTTTGCAGGTGGTCTCAGTGAATATTTTGGTTGGTCTGTATTTTCCTCAGGGCTTAGCCCTTCCTCCAGTGCAGTTTTTGGGCCTCACATTCTGTTCCTCTTTTCCTTTCTCCCAGTCTCTATCCAACTGCCATGAAGACAATTGCTTGTTCTTTCAGGTCATTCCTCTGAGATAATTCCCATTCTCCAGAGTCCATATACCTTACAGATTTGAAAACAACCCAAACCACGTGGACTTGAGAGTACATTACTTTTATTTCAGTTCTTGAACCACCCTTTCCACCACGCCAGCTTTGAACTGGGTTTGCACAATCTCTGCAATATTGTTCAGTGTGTGGATAGGGAAAAAACAGCAAGCCTGGATCAAAAATGAGCAGTCCAGATAGGCTCAGGAATTAACACTGGATCAACAGGAATCGGTTTACCCTGCCACATCTGCAGGACCAAAACAAAGCACAGTTAATCTGCATAAACGGAACGAACCGAACTCTTAGGAAACTTCACCCAAAAACGCGGCCCGTGGAGGACCCCGTTCGGAGGGCAGCGGTGCCATCTAGCGAGAGGAAGGACTCGCTGCATCATTTAAATCCCGCAGCAGCAACAGAACACCCGGATTTACCCGCTGGAAAGCTTGAAATGTTGAAAAGGTGCACTGTAGGAAATAAATTCTCGTGACGCCACTTTTTTTTTTTTTGATAAAGGAAATACATAAGCAGATTTTTTAGCAACACCTGAATATTCATTTCTATGGGACGAATTCTTTATCTCTTCTTGGCTTCCTCATTATACATATATATTCAAAATTACTGGAAATATTTTTAATTATGGACTGTTTTTTAAAATAAGCAGTAACTTTTTCAGTGCTTTGCCTTCAAGAACTTATATGACAAGTGATTAAAATGACAATTGATCAAAATGACAATTGATCAGATTAAGTCAGGTTTCAAAGTTGATTTTAATCCTATTGCTTTGTTGACTTCAATCAAGTCTGACAGACACCCCATCTACCTGTTCAGTACTTTAAAGCATTAAAGTACATTCTTATGTATGATTAAGCACTGAAAAATCTATGAAAATGTGAAAGATACATTTATATATACAAAAGGTGTTAGACCAAAGCTGAAAGAGCCCAACTTCCACAGAGAAAAAGTCCAGGCAAAAGAATAGAATACATCTGAAAGAAAAAAAGATGAGATGCCTTAATTATCTGTGGAGGACCGACCTCAGACAAGTCAGATGTTGCTCATGTGTAACCCCTTGTAACCCCTTTGCACTTCTGTGTCTCATAGCCCAAGACACAGTACCTTGGGGATGTACATTATTGTGAATATGTGTTTAGCATGAGCTGCAGAAAAGTGCTTAGACACCTAAACACCTTTGTGGCTGTTTATTCGTGTCTTGCATCTGGTATTGGAGTTCACTTGCTGTATATTGATCCCGAAAGTTTAGTTCACAGATTGCCACTTCCTCGTCATTAATAAATCCATGGCCCCCTTTGTCGAGGAGCACACCTGGTGCAGGCAGCCCGGTTTGCAAACTGCAGCGGGAGATGCAGATGGAGCTCCGGGTGGGAGCCCAGCCCGACGAGGCCGTGAGCTGCCAACGCTTCGCACAGCAAAGAGCGGAGGCAGCCGCTGAATGGACACTGAGAGACTCGGGAGGAAGAGCGAGACTTGTGAGCGGGTGGATTGTGAGGGGAGAAAAGCCCGGGGTTCCTTTGCTGGGGGATCCGCCTTGGAGGCACCAGCTCGGGCTGTTTGTGTGTCCCTGTACCCTGAATAAATGGCTTTATGGAACGAGGGGGGTCTGACACGGCCATGGGAAACCTGTGGTGGAACTGGTGAGGAAACCTGGTCTGACAATGTGAGTGGGGGATTTGGGGAGTCAAGCCGGGCTCCCACTGGAGCCGCCCGCGAGGGGCTTCAGTCCCAGCAGTGAAATTCTCTGGCCTTGGGAGTGTGACCAAAAGAGAGGCTTGAGAATGCTGGGAAGTTGGCTTAACATTCTTTCAAGCCTGCTTTGAACCATGTGAGGTGACAAGTTTTTCCCTGAGACAGAAGTACGTTGTTCATCTTTTGACTCTTCTCAAGCAAGGTCCTCTGTATCTTCTCAGATGAACAAAATGTGCATATCAGGACACCTTCAAGTTTGTTGTTGCAGCCTCTGCAGGTCATGGTATTTAGCGCCATGAAAACAGTGGGTACTCAGCAATGTCTGAAACAAATTTCTGGCAAATGCATACATATTTGTCACTCAAAGTTTGCTCTTTTATTTTGACAAGCTGTAAGAGAGATTCCCTGACAGAATTATGACTTCAGAGCTCACAGCTGTTATTTATGCTCTATAAAATGTCACCAGCATCTGCTACCATGGTGAAATGCAGAACCTCAAAGCAATCTGAAGTTCAGATGTAAACAAACAAAACCATTTTCCAAACAATGGTTTAAAAGGCAATAATGCTGATATAGCCTTAGTATTTTAAAATCTAAAAGGTTATCAGTCTGTTGAATTTTTATGGAATGAGATGCATATGCAAATATAAAACTTCAGTTTCCCAAATGTAAATCGTATGTGATTCTGGATAAAATCAAGGTTTTCAAAGGTTGTTTCTATATTTTGTCTGCTGTGTTGGCACTCCTGGTCCTCACATTTAATATTCACAGAAAGACAGGTGCCCTTTACATAGTGCCTTAGGATGTATCACTTCTGGGCAATTCACAAGTGCCACAGGCACACTGACAGTCACATCCAGAAAGGGATGTCCTGGAACACTGAGCCAGACCTGCAGGCACCTCCTCTGAGGCCTCATGTCACACAGTAGCCATCCTGACCTGGCTGGGAAAAGGAACATGCATTAATTGCCTTAGGGAAGCCAAATTACTCTAACTGTTCTTTCAAGCATCTGGAAACGGCCCAAATCAGTGAAAAAGCATCAGTTATTGCAATCCAAATACCTGAATCTTTAGAAATATCTTGTGAAACACTTTGTGAGAATGTAAGGGCCCTGCCACCAGGGATGCAAACTTAAATGTACATTTACAAATACACACGGTCCAATTCTTATGGCATGCAATGGATCTCCACACCCCATCTTTAGTATCCTTTAGTACAAAGAACTTGCTGACCCAGAGCAAAAGAAACTGTCCTGATCTCCTAAACGAAGTACAATCTTCACTTCTTGGGCTTTTCTGAAAGGAGTACCTGCAAAAACAATCAGCAAGGGACACTGCAGGAAACATTGGAAAGTCAAAGGCTGGAAATCCAAACCACTCTGTCAGTTTCTTGGAATATACTGACAGCCAGTCTTCCAGAAATAAACTAGATGATGATAAAATGATGAGAATAAGACAGTGAAAGGAATGATGGATTTGTCTTTACAGAAAAGCTGTAGGTCTGCTGGTAGATAAAACTAGTACTGTGAGATAAAAGAAACAATTGGAAGGATCCCACTGATTGATGAATGGAAAAATATATTTGCTTTTATGAATAAACTTTAGGTTTGCTGATAAATGAAATTGGACACTGAAAGATGAAAGAAACAATGGGGAAAACCCTAAATTCCATTAAAAATTAAAAGGGAGGGTTATACATTAGAGGGAAATCTTTGGTATCAGGCGTTTTGGGAAGTCAGTACCTCCCAAGTACCTCAGCCAATGGGGAAAGAGAGAAGGGAAATGAGGTTGGGAAATAGGATAAAAAGGAGGCTGCATCCTCTAAAAATTTGAGAGACCCCAGGGCCTCTCCCTTTATTAGAGTAAAGTAAAAGGACTCCTCTGTCTCTTTTTTGGACATAAACCTCTGATGTTTGTGGATTAATTTTCCTAAGAACAATAATGAGAACATTTCCTAGATGTGCAGCTCTATCCACATCCTCTAAAGATGTAGGTTGGTGCAAGAAAAGCCAGAATCCAACAGACTTACCCTTCCTGGAGTCATGTGAACACTAGGTGTAGGATGGAGCTGGTGCTGAATGTCATCAAGATCTTGCAAGTGTTAAAGGAGATCAGTGAGAAGGTTTTCTCCACCTGTGGCAAACGGAAGGACTCTAGGGATGGGAGCAGGTGGTGGTGGGGTGTGTGTGTTGTAGCCAGAGAGTCTTGCACAGAATAGAAGAATAGTAGACTTTCTACCCTGAAACACACATTCCTCCACCAATGCTTTGAGACAACAAAAGCTGCACCTACAAAATTTCCTCCCAGGATCACAGTTTTAGCTTGGCATAGGCAACAGCAGGATCAGCAGGATCAAGGAAGTCACCATTGCTAGATGACCTTTACAAAGTCACATCTTGTAAACTTCAAATTTTCAGAGAAAAGTCCACAGAGAAATGAAACTACAGATGGTTCACTACCCTGAGGACCCACGTGGAGAAGCAAAACCTGAAGGTGCATAGGGGCTGATAAATTAACCTCTATATTGCCTGTGTGTTCACAGAGCTTGGAGTTGTTTGATGCTCTAAAACTGCCTGTTGCCTTCCAAGGCTATGACTCCCAAGCCTGGCTAGGACAACACTGGAGCTGGGGATAGCCAGAAGCTGGATGTTGAAAACAGTACTAGCTGTGGATAGCAGGGTAGCATTTCCACCTAAGGTTTGGGATTAAGGAATGGAATAAAACATTCTCCACTCCAGTTTCAAGTACTTTAGTAAGATATTTAATGAAAGTGCTAAGATTACAAGCAGCTTCAAGAAAACTCAGTAGTCTAAGGACAGACAAGTAAAGATTATCCTGCTAAACAACTTGTAGAGGTAATTAAGAGCCAGATAACACTGAAGAACCTCTGCATTCTATGTGACATTCAAGGTGTGGCAGAGAATGTGACACCATCATAGACAGTACTGTAAGTGATTTAACAAAGGGTGTCTAATAAGAAAAAAATGCAGATACATTCTGCTTGACAACTAGTTGTAAGGTAGGCCAAAGGCACATGACTACTTAACAGCAGATAAGAGGCTGAGCCAGGATCTAAACCTAAGAATGACATGGAGTCCTGGGAGCTCTCAGAAAAGAAACCAAAAATGCTCCAAGAAAATAAGAGGAACTGAGGGACAATCACATTCCCCTCTGTTTCAGCTGTATGCTGGGTGGGTGCAATTTCAGATCTAAAGGACTGGCCTTGTTACTGCAGCTATCAAAGACTACCTGGCTCAGTGCCCGTATACAGGTAGCCCTATAGTGCAGTGGTGTCACAGAATTATTGATGTTTAATGTTCACTTCACAAAAAAAGACAGGAGTTACATATAAAACCTTTAATCTTATACTCTTTCAATCTAAAAGTAAGGCTAGCCAAAATCATATTACAATTTGTCAGTGTATTAACAAATGCAAAACTGGAACAAGCTGGTATTTGCCATTTATTTCCAGAGTACATTGCTAGTCACAGGAAATCTGGAAGTGACTCCAACCATGATTCTTTATCCTCTCCTGTAAGAGAGGACTCGGAACATAAGACAGCTACAGAAGAGCCCTCTCAAGTTCTCTATTCAAATCTTGTTCATCTAGAACAGGTTCACTGGATTATTTATGCTATAGTTCATATCTGCTGGCCCTCTCTAATATTGCAACCCCTGAGAAGTGAGGCATTCACTGCTCAAGGGTAAAATAACAGAAAAAGTAATCTTGGTGTTTTCTGTGAAACATATTTTGCAAGAATTTTAAAAATCAGAAGTTTTATTAGCATCACCTCTCCCAATCCATGACAAACTACAGATCACCAGTAAGATTAGCACTGAAAAGCTGCTGATGCAATAAAAGACCATAACTTATGTAATTGAAGTTGTGTATTTTAAAGGCCAAAGGCATCAATAATGCTGAACTGACAATAACAAAGATTTGTCAACCTTTAAAAGCCTTAAATCTGTGCAGTAGACAAGCCATAGATTTCTCAGCATTTAATATAATTTTAATAGCTTAATGATTAACTGACAATTGATGACAGCATGTTCAGTGGCCAGTATGTTTGACAGGTTCATGCCTATAAGCTATTTGTTGGAGTCTAAATACCAATTTACCTGGACTGCAACTCCAAAGGAGTAACAAGAACCTGTGCAATGTACAGGTCAAACCCAGTGGATAGCACAGTCAAAGCTGGAATACTTACCCACCTGGGACCCTTACCTTGCACCCAAGGTAGAACAGGATCCAAACTTCCTCCAACTGAGCTACCTAAATAACCAGAGGAGATAGGTTGATACAGATAAATCACACTTTTGTCCTTTGAGTCAAAGGATGTTCAGTTTTGCAATTTAATTGCAAAAGCCCAAAGAGTCTTAATGCAGAAGTGCATCAAGAAGCAGCAGAAAACAAAAAACCAAAAAAAAACCAGAAAAGTTCCTGTGCTTTGACAATGTAACCAGTCCTTCACTGCTTTACCTTGCATTTTCTCTGACTCCTCAGCTCGTCCTTCCCTTTAGTTCAGATCCTTCACACCACAATGCCACAATTTCCCCCCACTACTTACATTATGTACCATCCCTGGCTTCATCACTGCAGGGAAACACAGAGTAACACCTCCGGGCAGACTATTCTTTTATAGTGAAAATCAGGCTTAGGATTGAGTGAGGACAAAATCCTAAAGCAATGGTTGCAGAAAGGAGGCTTAACAGCAGCTGAAAGACAGACCAAACAGTGTGATGCTGCAAGGATGTTTATTGACAAAAGGCACAGATATTTATACTGTTTTAGTCTCTGCATAACAATTTCCAATTGTTCTGTCCACATATGATTTACTACATGGCAGGCCATAATGTATACTTTCTCTTTTGCACAATTGCCTACCACAGCAGGCTGTTCTGTTCTTTGGGAGGGGGACACAGTTTCTGCAGTTCCTTCTTTATGTATCTTTCTCAGTTTCTGCAGTTCTTTCTCACAGCTCTTGCTATACAATCTTCAGCAATTCAAGCATACTGTTCATGTAGTTTAACTCATTCTGCTCTGCAACAGAGGGTCATAAGTGAGTTGGGACTGAGCAGTTACGAGCCTGCTCTGCTTGTGCCTGGTGTGGGTAAAAGTGTAAAGAAACTATTTGTAGGCTCCTTAGCCAAGAAAAACCTCTCAGGTGATGTTTATCAGCAACACTTTTACATAAGATACAATTACTATTTTACAATGTTAGGTTCCTACAGGTTTATTTTTATGCAAGAAGTGTGAAAAATTAAACCCAAAAGAATTCCAAAGATGAGGACAAAAATGCCTTTTTCATGGCTTGACTCAGCATTAGGTTCTAATCAGGATTACAGCTCTTAGAGGCCCACAGCAGGCATCTTTAATCCAGCCGCATAAATTCAGGATAATGAAAATATATGATTTATATTTATGAAATACATATGAGATCAAGTTCTCTGTCAGAAAAAGTGCTATGACTACTGCTGTTGACTTGAAAACTGTAATATTACAAACGCCAGTACCAAACAGCTCACAGGTGCTTTACAAATTAATATATATATAAATTTAGATCATTCAGATTCTGTACCATGAATTTGCTAGAAGAGAAACAATTCAGTAAATAGAATTACCAGGATAGCAGTGTGTCCACACATTGAGACAGATGCAAAGTTCAAATTTGCAGATATCATTTGGAGAAGACTATTTAACACTGACTAATTTGGCTAACAATTTGAAAAAGGTGCTAATTAAACTAAGCCCAGGGCTGTCAGCTGCTGCTAAAATTGCAGAGATGATGCCAATGAAATGTTTCCACTGTTATTATCCAAGCTCTTGGACTGGTTCAGGCAAACAGACACAAAATTACCATGATGTTAGCAGGACTCACTTTTGAAAATTCCTATATCTCATTATTGCAACATTTTGGACTGTTCTGCAATACTAAGTCCATGATTAAATAGAAGTGACACCTGAGTAATAAAGCTACTATAAAGTGCTAGATTTTCAGGTGTTTGTTTTTTAAACCAACACCACCTTGCAGGATTCTATCTTTTCAGCAATAATGGAAGTAATTGATTTCTATCTTACTAGGAGAGGAAGTGAGGGAAATTAAATTTACAAACATTTAATTGCTTGTTGCAGCAGTTACTGACAGGACTCAGGAACACTGGCAATTTTGTGTTGAAAAACTGCTGGATACATTTGTACCACTCGAACAGGTGGTTCCCCAAACCCTTTTCACTAATGCAGAGCTGGAGCATTACTGGTGAGATAGAAAAGCAGAATAATCGACAGAATCTCACTATTCCTTCTGCAGGAACAAAACAAATCTTACTGAGAATGCTGCAGATTCAGACAATAGCAAGGAAGGCTTGCAGCTTCTTCATGATGTGAAAAGCAGCTTTGTCCTGTTTCCACTTGCATGTGAGGAAGATCACGCACTCAACCAGTGACCAAGCAAAACTGCTTCTCTAGTGACCACCCCTTTCAGTTCTCAAATCACCTTTAAAGATGAACTGTCTGCAGTTCAGAGACACTGTCTCTGACTCACTGAACAGCTGGTCCTATCAAGGTTCTTCAGCAAGACTGGAATTTAAGTTTCCATTTAAGTTTCTAACACAGAGAGAAAAGATCTGTGAGAGCAGAAAAGAAGAAAGGGGAAGCATTAAAAAATATCTTCAAAAGAGTAGTGGAAAGTACATTAAAAAAAATAAAAGAAACTTTGTAGTTCTAGCTTTTTAAAGTTCAGGAATGATTCCCATCCTTGTAAAACCTTCTGTTACCAAACTTCTCTGGATGCTTTTACGCTCAAGTTTTTACATATTTAGAGTATGTTTCCAAGGTGCCCTTTGAGAAAGCACATGCTGCCAGCATGCCTGAAGCACATGGCTCCTGTACAAATCAGTGACGTGCCTGCTTCAGCACAGGCACTTGGCAAAATTCAGGAGGCCTCAGCAGTATCACAAAAGCTTAACCTGAGCCAAAGGGAGGTGTCCTATTTAATCTGAAGATAGGGACAAAAGACAAGCAGGCAACCAACTCTATATAAATCAACTGGGGAAAAAAAAAAAGTTAAAAAAACTAGGGCCATGAAGTTATTTTGCTTTTCAGTAGTAGGAAGGTTTATTTCTGCCTGTCCAGCTCCATCCTTTCAGCTGCTCAATTTTCCCTACCCTTCAAATGGTTCTCACCCTTATAAAGCAGTATCTCAACTTCTCTCACATTTTTAGAGTTTACAGCAGGAAAAAGCTGAAGAAACATCTTTAACCTCTCAAGAAAAAGATAGCATTCTGGTCCACACTCCTAGCTAGCTGGGATCCTGGACCTCAGTGGGCAGAACATGTAATGAAACAGCTTTTGTACCAAAATGCATATAATGATAGTGGGACTGGGGGTCCAGCTCAGCCAACCCAAATCATGGGTCATAATCCTATTACATGGAATAGAACAGACATCCTGAGACACTAATGGAGTAGAAGGTGTTTTGGAACATCACAGAAGGGAAAGGTTTAGTTTACTCCATGTCCCAAAAAGGAGCATGCTTCACAAACTAAGTGAAGATTTGCCAAAACAAAACAAAACTATTATGAAAAATCATCTTAAGGTTAAAAGTATTCCCAATTTTAATTTGCCTCCCCTTCTTTTTTAATCTGAAGTGCTAATTATTATTTCCACAACCACTACTAGCATTTTTAAGAAGGATTCATTTGTTAATATACATAGAAATCTTCATGTGGAAATTACAAAGTAAGGAACAAGGCCTGTATCATCAGCTGCTATTTATTAGAGCAAGACAAAACAAACCTTTACAAGCATTGCATCAGAGAAACTAGTAAGCATTTGATTTTTCTTTATCTCTCTGACCTGAACAGCTGATGGAGAAATTATTATTCCTCTGTTAACTTCCCTGTATTTCTTTTGCTAGAGAGAAACCTTCAGACATTTTTTTTAGTCTGACGTATCATTTAGCAATGCTATTTTAGTAGACTGAGCTTGTTTCTCTCCTATTTTGTCTATCATTATACACACACAAATCTCCCAAGTGCTCTCTTTCAAATAAAATGGAACACAGGCTTTTCTAAAAAGGTCATCTTTGAAATTATATACAATAAATTCAGTACTGGCAAAAATATATTTTAACAGCACTTCTCCCTCATCCCACATTTCATCTCCATTAAATATTAAGAAGCACAAATCAAAACATGGGGATTGTTGGCTGCTTCAGACTAGAGACATTTCCTTTCACAACCACAGCATTAAAGTCTGATCTAGTGGCATTTCTATAATAATGGAGGCTAAACCCCAAGACATGGACCACAAGCATACCATCATTTCCTCCTGACCCCCAAATATGAGCTATCATTTTCTTCTTAACATTAATTTGCCATTTGTGTTCTTCCCCTGCATCTATGCAGATACTGAAGAGGGAAATCATCTTTCTTCCTATCATATATCATGTAGATGAGCTTATCAAGTCCAAACAGAGTCTCTGGATTGTTTAGGTGAATGAAAAGCTAAAATTAATTTTTAAATGTCAGAAGCACATAGATATTCCAATGGCTTTTCAAGATATAAATTAATTAAACACATTTATGATAATGTAGAATTAAGAAATAAAAGGTCTCATGTATCTTTGCAATTTCTGAAGACTGAATTTTATAGTTATTTAGTTATCCAACAACACAGACTGTCAAGCAATGGAGCATTAGCATGACTTTGATCAATGGGGCTACTATGCTGCTGCCTCTGAAAATCTGAGAACTGTTCAACACTGCAGCACTGCAGCAGTGTTGAACAAGGATACCGCTTAACCTTTCCCACAACATAATCTTGCTTTCTCCTCTCTTTCTTCCTTCTCTACATTATTCCCTTGTTTGGGCTGTAAATCTCTGCTGCTGGGTGGTCTTTGTTCTCCGCTGCTTTCTGACCCAGAGCATAATCAAATGCCCACTGGCTGCAGTGACCAACCTTCCTTGCATACATAAGTCCACAAGTGGCCACCTTCCCAGTTTTCTTAGTCTTTTTATTTGCTTTTGCTGTCTCTCTGGATAGCCATTTGCCCTTTAAATTCATAAAGGAAAGTCAGATTGTCCCCAAATGCTACTCCTGCTCACAGTCCATCCCTCCCAAAAAATCCCCCTGGGGAAGAAGTTAATGTTTTGCCTCGCCTCCTCCAGTTCAAATGCCTTATGGCCTGCCACAAGGCAGGCTTAAGACATCCTGAGCACAGCACTGGCTGTGCCTCCTGCCCACTCACTCATCCCTCTGGCTCTTCCTACAGGGCATCAGCTCAGTTCCTGCTGTCCGTCATGGGATAGGTTGGGATGGGAAGGAGATAGCTCAGCAAGACTTCATATTCCAAAGTACCACTTTTTGTGCAGCCACAGGAAACCTGCCAAGACCACTACAAGTACTTTCTTCTAGCATGTGAGGCGTAATCCTTCAAACAAAAGAACCAGACTGGCAGGACTCTCCACTCTGGGATGCAGAGAGTGGAGCACTGCCCCTGCCATTGAGCTGCTGCTGAGGCCAGGCAGCACCGGCCTCATGGGAACCTGGGCTGGAGCAGTCAGGGTAGGGGAAATGGGGTTATACCCTAGAGGGGAACAGAGAGCCTTGGAGACGTGTTCAGACAGAGCTACTGCTCTGTCCTTCCTACAATCACTTGGGGATCACACACATGCCATCCTACCATACAGAGGCTGAGCTGCTTCTCATACTGAAGTCTGTGTCTTTTCATCCCAAAATTATGTTTGCAGCAGCTCTCTGGCTCCTGCCATCCCACCATGTTCTGCAGTGGGATCTGTGCTGTGGCAGGCAGGCAGCATGGAATGGGAAAGGCTAAAGAGGAGGCTGATCACACTGTCCATGCCTAAGTGTCCAGATACAGGGGGATGGATGTCATACAACAGTCTAATGTGCCAATAATTAAAAGCAGATATTTATCTTGCATGTCCTCAAAAAGACAAGAACAAACTACAAACCAATATGTGCAAATATGCAAAGTGAAACTGTCATCAAAAGAAGTCTCTTATCCTTGGAGCATACAGAAGATGAAAACCTTCTCCCCTCCCCTCCCTCCAAATGTGGCTCCAGTTTATGCAATATTCAGAAGCAAATCAGCGCTAGCACACACTGCGTAGGATAACAATGGTCTTTTTTACTGTTGAGGGAATGGTTATGTACTGCTTAGATGTTGCCATAAAAGCAGACTTGAAACATTGCCATAAAATTCACCTGTGCAAGCATACCACTTTCTTTCCCAACCCTGCAAGAACCATAAAGTCATAAAGTAGTAGAAACAAAACACCCTGGTAGCAGTCTAGTTTTCAATGAAAACAAATTACACATGCTGAGGAGATGTAAACCTTTCCCTATCTTCTGTAAGTGCAGATGGCTCTTTGTAAATATATATAGAACAGGAACATATTGCTTCTGTTCATTGTTTGTTAGTTGTTCCTAAAATGAGGACTGAGTCTAAGTAACCATGTATTAGTTCAAGGACACTAAAAACCCCATAAATGCTGGAATATCCTGTGAGGAGAACAGCAAATGTTTCTATGCACAAACCAGGACTCTAGCTCTCTCCTAAGCTGCTGAAGTCCAAACTTGCAAGCTGGCAGGTAATGACAAGAGTTTATAATGGCAAGGTGAAGAAAGCTGAGACAGGACAATGGATACCTTCTACCACATCTTAGAGAACCCATAGTACAAACTTATGCCGAAGCCACACTGTTAAGACATGCAAGATGTACTATATTTCTCCAGAATATTTCTCCCCAGGAAAAACAACTTAAAATAGAGAATTTTGGGGGAACAAAGCTTTATTTCAACAAATGCTTTTTAAAACAAAAATCTAATCCAACCAGAAATCTGTGTCATGAATTGTTTCATACACATCTACTTTTTTCAGGTTGATTTTTTTCCCAGTCAGTGCCTTTTGGTTACATCCACTGTGAGGATGGTTCACAGCAAGGCTCCACATACAGCACAGCTGGAAATGTGAGTTTCCTCTGTTGATAAAGTCTCTGGCTGTGGTACTGAAAGGAAAAAACCCAAATAAGACAAGGCCTACCAAAATTCCTCTACATATGGAATCTCATTTAAAGGTTCAATTTATTCTGCCCTATCACACACCGTGTGGGAATTAATAGAAGTAATTAATGGAAGTAATTACTTCAATTAATCAGGTCCTTTGCTGCTTTCCTTAGGGATCTTCCTCTCCTCTTCCTTCCATCCTGGCAGACTGCAGACTGGCATCAAAAACAAGAGCCAAATTATATACGTATCTGCTGTGGGAGGCCTCACTGACACTCTAATCTTTCTGTGCTGGTGTGCCAGAGGAAGAGGTCCAGCAGAATTTGGCCACCAAAATTACAGCCCCATCTGAGAAACAGTGCTGCAGGAATTTTCATTCAAAACAAAATCCGATCCAAAGGCAGACTTTTGGAGAAAACTTGTAGAGGACCTCAAGCCAATAACCCTCTAATGCCAACTAGAGAGCTCATCTCTGAAGGAGGTCAGTAATACTGAGGGGCCTGCCCTGTGGCTGCCAAAAAATCAGTGGAATGACCAGCAATTCCCTACTGTGATGTGATGGTACTTTAGCTGTTATGAAGGCTGTCAGCAAAAATTTAATCCTAGAAAATATTTTGTGCACACTTAGGTGCAACAGGGAGTTGAGATCAGCAAAGCATTTGCTAAACTGGCTGTAGAGGCCCCCCCAGTCTGATGAATAATTAATACGCTTTGGAGACTTAATATAAATTCAAAGGTGAAGTCAACGAGGAACAGAGCTCTAGAGAAAAAAAATCAATAGCATCAAAAGAAAAGTAAGGATAAAAACAGTAAATCCATTTTGTGTTTGTTCTTCCTTTATCTGTTACAAGATGAAGCACAGGGAAGTGCTCCCTTTAGGCAGTGCCAGCCCCTTTTCCCCCTCATGCAAGGAGTGTCCTACACTACACCTGTGGTGCTGAAACGTGCGGAGCTTTCCCACCTTTGAGCACTGCACACTTCTCCACACCAGAAAAATCCTGTGTTTTCAAAGGTGACAAACTCCCTTAGCTCACAATAGCTCCAGCATTCCTGAAAACCAAGTTTTTCACTGGTTTATTTTTTTTTTTTTTAATTTGGGTTTGTTTTTTTGGGGTGTATGGTTTTTTTTGCCATCTTTTCACCGAGGAGCATTTGTTACAGGCATATTCGGAGAATCGATTAGGTAGGAAAAGACCTCTGAGTTAATCGAGTCCAACCTATGCCCTAACACCACCTTGACAACTATCCCACGGCATTGAGTGCCACGTTCAGCCTCTCCAGGGACAGTGACTCCACCAGTTCTCTGGGGGAGCCCGTTCCGATATCTCATCACCCTTTCCATGAGGAAATTCCTTATGTCCAACCGAAACCTCCCGTGGCACAGCTGGGGACTACGTCCTCTCCTTCTTGTCCCTGTTTTCCTGGGAGAACAGTGACGCCTTCTTCCCCTTATTTCCCGCGGGGACGCTCTCGCATCCCAGGGCTCCAAGGGCGCGGGGAGCAGAGGCGGTGCCAGGGCGGACCGCCCACCCCCGCCGGCGAGACGGGCGGAGCGACAGGCCCCGGGAACCGGAAAGGAAAAAAAAAATCCCAAGTGGGGCCCCGCCCTCAAAGCCTTCCATTTCCAGCCGGGGCCCGCCCGCCGCGCTGACGTGGCGCCGCCGCTCCGTGCGACGTGTCCCTCGGCCGGCGGTGAGGGCGGCCCGGCGGGCTCGGGGCTCCCCGGCTGTTCCCCGGCCCGGGAGACGGGGATTGGGACGGGGAATTGCCGGGACTGCGGCAGGCAGGGGGCCCGTGGCCGGAGCGGGGGGGAAGGGGTCTCTGGGGACGCGGGAGGGGCCGGCATGGCAGCGGGAGGCTCCTCCGGGCGGTCCGTGTGGATGGATGGGAGGGAGCGAATCCCTGCGGGCGGCGGCAGTGCCCGCACGCGGCCGCCGTGACAATAAGGCTCGGACACTGCGTTCTCTCCCTGTGCTCACCACCCACACCCCGGCTTTTGGTGTCGGGGTCTCCTCAAACCGCCGACTTCTGTCTATTCAGACGCCTTTGGTGGTGTTCTCAGAAACAAGGCGTAGGACATGAGCTGAATATCAAAGTGTAATGAAGCTGTTTTCCTCTTCTGGGCTGAAAGGCACAATTTTCCATGTTTTTTTTTCTTTTGCAGTCAGAAATAGGCCCTCATGTTTATTTATTGAAACATTGTCTTCATTTCCTGCAAAGAGAAGTCTCTTGGGTTGGAATATCACACATTAGGTTATCTTAAGCCTTAAACAAATTTTGTAGGTAACTGCTACTAATGTAATAAAAAAAATCTGGTTTTCAGTATATATGTGAAACCGTTAATACTAAATGTGTCTGTCTTTGCAGGCAATCATGGATCAGGTAATGCAATTTGTGGAGCCCAGCCGTCAGTTTGTAAAAGATTCCATACGACTTGTTAAGAGATGCACCAAGCCTGACAGGAAAGGTAAAGCACACAATAAACCAGAACACAACCCTTATTTCATCTTGTATCTTAGCATGTGTCTTTCCATATGTCACTTCTGTTGATTAGTTTGCTATGGATGTTTCTCAGCTGCCAATATGAGATTTAAACTTGAGCTTTAGTTGTCTGAATGTCAGTGTGTTTAAGGTTCTGGCTATAATAAACACATGTATGTAGGTGTGTGAGTGGTACTAAAATTCACTTTAGGAGAGAGGTTAAGTAGCTGAAATTCAGTGCTCCACAGTTGTCAGTCACTGCCTGATTGGGACAGGAACAATTTTGTCACTGGGAGTATGGAAGAGGAGGTTTTGGACTAGAGAGGCCCTGGAGAGAAGCTGTAACTAAAACCAGAATGCAACTGGTCCTCTGATAGTTACAGTGCTTTATTCACGTGCTCAGAGTGAACAAGTCTATGACTTAAGTGTGCTATTGAGATCCATAAGGAACTTCATTCCTTGTCAGATTGGCAGGTGTCTGAATACTTATCCCAAGTATTCGATTTTTACAGGGTCTTACGGTGCTGTCCTCCTGTGACGGACATAACTACAGATTTTCCATTTTGGATGCTGTATTAGAGATACTTTCAGGGCTTGTAGGGATGTAAAGGAAACATGATGGGATAAATGTTGTATGAATTAACATTGTGGATATTTTTGATTCTGCTTATTTAAAAAAGATTGTGACTGGCTATTCATTGTAGAAATTCACATCTCTCTGAAAATCTCTTCTGTCTTCTAAAAAAGTGGATTTGTCTCTTGGTATCTGTGCAGACTTTGAAGTGTTAACATGGTTCTGTAAAGAGAGATCTCTGGTCACTGTGGTGCATGTCTGTGTGCCATACATGAGACATCCTGACAAGTTTTTTTTTTGTTTTTCTTTGCAGAATTCCAGAAGATTGCCATGGCAACAGCAATAGGCTTTGCGATAATGGGATTTATTGGTTTCTTTGTCAAATTAATCCATATCCCAATCAACAATATAATTGTGTAAGTGAATACGGCCTTCAGTTTCACTGAATTTTTACCTGTTCACTTTTAAACAGACATTAGTGAGCTCTACTCATGTTGCTTTAGTGTATGTGCAAAGGACTTTGTGAATAGTGTTAATGAACTTTATGTTAATTCAGCATGCTGCAAAGCATTAGATCCATAATTCTTAAGGTTTTTTCTGAGTATTCTTCTTCAAAACTGAACACCAGATATTTTGATTTTCAGTTCCTCATTGTATGTTTGACCATAGAACATTTACCTTATTTGGATCTTACACGCTCTTAGTGTTTCCAGTTTATAGTTTGGGTATCCAAAGTAAATGGATGGATGGTAAGGTAAAGGAAACTGAGTGGTATGCTGTAGGATGACAGGTCACAGAACAAAGTTGGTCTTGTTTCATTTACTGAGTGCTAGATACATTTGAAACATTGTTTTATGTGTAACTGCATCCTGTAAAATCCCTTTTGGAATGAGTGAAAAATTTGAACTTCAAGTTGACTGGCACCATGGTACTGACATACTAACAGTACCATATTCTCCAGAGCTAATGTGATCCCCTCTCCAGCACTGGAAAAGGTTAAAGACCATTCAGTGTCCACAAAATGTGACTTTCTTATACCTGTAAGAGTGGTCATCTAGGCAAGGAGTGTTTGAAAATGGCAGATAAGCTGTAGTGGTTGTCCTAACAAGGCAGTGTTGGGAGGATAAGTATGACTTTAGGTGGAATCACTTGATCACGCTTCATTAGTTGAAACTGATTACTTTGTTCTCTCAACAGAGGTGGCTGAATATTCATCATGAAGAAGACAGTTGTGACACCCGCTGCTATGATTTCACAGCTTTAATTTGTTTGATATTAAACAAGCTCAGTTTGCATTTTCAAACATTCTTGTCATCTTATTACTTTTTTAAAGTGTATGTGAGCATACCTGTCTACAGGCTTGCTGTTTTTTTGGTAATAGTAGTTGTGTGCTTTTGTTACTTTTTTTAACCGTAATAGAATCATTCAGATGGGAAGGAAGCTTGGAAGAGCTCTAGTCCAATGTCCTGCTTGAAGCTGAGTCAGTGTTGCATTCAATAAGGTTGCTTAAGATTTTCTCCAGTCAAATCCTGAAAGCTTCCATGGGGGACAGCTGTATGACCTCTCTTCAGGAGCTGTTTACAAAGCAGTAAATTAAGCTTTGGAACAGCATTGTTCCAGCAAAAGCAGAACAGCCTTTCTATATCCTTTGAAGTGATGGTGTAAAAGTGTGTGGGAATTCCTGTCACTGTTTTCTGGAATCCCCATAATTACAACAAAATCTTTTCTGCATTTGGATGTCATGCTAGGTTATAATATGTACTTGACATAAAAAAACTCCTTGTGTCAAACAAAGAAATTGCATTGCCAGTCCTTATTCTGATGACATAATTAAAAAACCCAAACATAATTGATTACTGAGCTATACCATTTGAAGATAATTTAGGTGTCAGAGACACTAAGCAGTCCTTCAGCAAATCCACAACTTGCTCACACTGTTGGATGGGATATACACCAATTTTGGATCCTGTTCTGTACATAGAATCATATTGGTCCCTGCATGTTGACCTGGAAGTTTCCATTATTTTAAATGATTGCATATTTTGATTTTAAGAACTAAACATGGAAAAACTCTGGTAGATGCAATGCTCTTCCTCAGACTGAGATAAAGACATTTAATTCACTTCAAAAATCTTACTGTAAGCATTTGGCATTTGCAGAAGGTACAATGGTACTTCTGTTACAGACTTTAAAAGCACTTAATACTGGGACACCTGATACACCAACTTGCTTCCTAAGTAGAAAAGTTCAATTATTATTATTCTTGAGAAGTCTTCACCAGCACCTACATATGTTACAAACCAGGACAGAAAAATGAGGTTAGTTAATCTTGGTGCTATCCCCTTGTCATAGTTATACTATGTGCAACTTGGTACTATATTTCCTTTTGGCATGAGGGGGAAAATAGTTAAGTATTGGAATAAAATACTTTGTAAAAGTAGCCTGAACTAACCAGATAAGCAGCAGCAGTTTCTTTACATTCATTTTGGTTTGTGGTTGTACTGAGTGGCTGCTCATGCATCTTCTGATTAAGTACTGTGATTTACCAGAATGAAGTACACTATTACTACAAGTAATTTTTATTCAATCTCAAGTGACTTTTATATCAGACTTGTTTTTCATTCAATACAGAAAATCAGTGCCTGCTTATATCTTGCAGCAGCTTTACTGTCTTAATTCAGTGAAATTTTGTAGTAATTTGAGTTGTGTCAGATCAGAAATGGCATGTGTAGCTGAGCTTATCTCTTGATAGCCATTGTCCACAGCAAGGGTTTGTCCGTCTCAATGGTCACAATCCCGGAGTTGTCGTAGGTGTTGGAAGTACTGACGAGTGTTCCAAACTTCAGCACCTGGTTAGCTGTGAAAAGTAAGGAAGAGATAGTGGTTCTCTAAAACAATACAAGGACATCAGTGCATTTGATTTGAATGACCACTGCTCCCACAAAGAACAAAGAAGAGCTGAATAAATTTAACCCTGACAAACATTACCTAGTTAGAAGGCTTGTATGAGATTTTTCAATGACCTGAAGAGGTAATAAATTAACCCCCAAATTAACAGTTTGAGTTTACAGCAGGTTATTACAAAAGCAGCGTGTCAGTAATCCTCAGAGTTTCACATCTGAATATTTGTATTTCATTAGAATCAGTTCAAGTACTAGTGCTAGAAAAGGAATTTAAAGTAAAACAAAGAGAATCTTAATGTAGTTCCAAACTTGGGATTTGCTTTAGCTCAGCAACAAGTCTATAATATTTTAAAACATGAACAATTCTAGAACAAAGGCCAGCTGTTAAAAGTGATATTGTTTAACAACTTTGAATTAAGGTACCTGCATCTTTTCTACTATTGCATGTGAGGTAGGTGTTTGTGTTTGTGTGGCTTTACTCTAACAAATAGCAAACCACGGAGTTTAAGTTCTGCCATTTAATTTCTTCCCTTTTTGAGATAGCATTGTTTGCATGTTGCAAACATAACAACTTCCTCAAAGGCACTCCAGAACTACTCAGTTCTGTGGTAGTCCTTGCTCACAGAAAGGTTCAGAGTAATAACTCTAATACTGTCCTTTGCTTTAGCTTGTAAAACAAGCCAAATTAAATCTCTTTCCTACTGGTGCCTCAGAAAAACATTTCCATGGAGGATACAACAAGAGCTGCAGCTGGGAGGATTGTTCTAGAAGATCAAGTCTGTGTGACCTATCAGAATTGCCAAATCGCGCATTGATACCAAAGTAAAAATCCTCTGGATTTAAGTGACCTAATGCAAAGGACAATCTCCCTGTGGTCACAAGGAGTGTGAAACAACAGTAAGCTCTATTTTGTGATTTGCATAGGAGACACACTTTCCAGTGTTGGATATGAATGCTGGCTATGGTAAACTTGGGTGTAGTGCATTACTGCAATGCATACACTGCTTGCCTCTTGCTGCAAGCTGCACAGGAGGAACTATCTTGCCAGGCTCTATGGCTTTAAGAGGAAGGACATTTGGACAAAAGCCAGGACTTGTATCTCAGTGCTTCTTCTGCCAAATCTGTGCTTGCTGCTACTTATTCCTGCTCTTACACTTGTTACTGGCTTGAAGTGAACTGAAGAGGAGGTTTCAGCTGCTAACTGAATTTGTTGGCATGAGAGTAACACCCAAGTTTTACCACTGCAAGTGGAAGAGTCCTGCCATTTGAAGTTCAGGAGCTGGGAGCATAACTGTAACACAGTGCAGAAATCCAGCAGAAAGAAAAGACACCAGTACTACTGTACTGTATCAAAAATACAGGTGCTAGATTCTGTCAGGATGCTTTTAGACACCCAACGGTACCAGGCAGGCTCCTAGACAAATACAAGGATGAATGAGTTTTTGTGTTTGCCTTTGGAAGACACAGCAGAGGCCACAGGGGCTGTGTCTTGCCAGAAAACACAGATTTCACTGTTTGCAGGTAAACAAGTAATTTAATGCTAGGGTAACATGTGGGTAGAATTCCCAGAGTAAAAATACTCCCAAAATATTGTACTATGTGTTGTGGTCAAACTATGAGTGTTTCCAGTCACTTTTAAGTAGGAAAGAAGTTTAAATACTTTAAAACATTTGCTGACACACAGATTACCTTCTTTTGGATACTATATATTGAAACTTCAAGGGGGTGGGAAGAACTTTTTTGACAAACTGCTGTGTAAACCCACTCATTTAGTATCATTTATTGCTTCTTGCTCAAGACTCAGAATAATACTTAATGTTTCACAGCTTTGCATATAAAATAATGGCTCTGCAGAAGGCAAGAATTAACAACATGGCAGCTTAATGAAACAAAATCTAAAGCTGTATTTCTTAGTGCATAAAATCTAGTGAAAATGTGAGCCTTTTTTTTCACTTTCAATAGAAAATTCTAGCCCACTAGATGGAGCCTTTAATCTTTACCAGGTTTTCTGCTGGGCAAGGATCACAGTGTGAAATATTGAAATGAAAAAAATGCAAAAACTGTGAAACAGTACTGCTGATTCACGTGGTTCAAATGGACCAATTCCAAGCACTTGCTTTCACAATTAGCCAACATATCAACTAACATAATTAAAAATGCATGTTTTCCATTCAATAAATGAACAGTAATTAATGTAAAAACCTAGGTTTGAGCCAGTAAAGAAAATAAGAGGATGTGCAAACCTACTGCTGCTAGGCAAACTTCCTGCTGTGTCATGCATTCTGATGGAAGTTTACAAGGTCAAAGAAGTGGTAAGTTTTATCAGTTCACATCTGATCCATTCCATTTTTAAAAAAATGAATTTCAGTGTTATTGTTAACTCCTACCAAGAACTTATGTCTTGGGGGAAAAAAACCCAACCTATTACAACATTACAACACCCATTTTCACCTCTGAGATTACTTTTCAAGATACAGATTCCAAAGAAATCAGCCTTTTTTTTTTTTTTTTTTTTACTATTTAGTATTTATAGTTTTGCTATAATTTGGTACCAAATCCAATTTTAATACAAGATTCCACACAGCAATTAAAAAAAAAATCCAAATCTCAAACACTCTGGAAATTCTATAATTTTCTAATTAAAGGAATATTATTTTGGATCACTGAAAGCTTTCTTTTTGACCAATAGTAGTCTCTTTAAAGACTTGATTTAGATAAACCCATAAGTGATTAACTGAAATACCCTGAGCATTAGAAGTTTTGTTTAGTGCTTTGATTCCAATCAAACTGAGTTTACTGATAATGGATTGTTGATGAGGAAAATACACAGCTCCTTCTCTGTAGCTATACTATTTTTTTATTACTCTCCATCTATCAAGTCAGCAAGGACTTCAATACTAAAAGCAAATGCTGTTCCTGCCTTTTTTGGAGGGGGAGGAAAAAAACCCATCAATATCCCTCCCCACCCAATGAATCTATCACGAGACAGTTTTTTATGATGTGCATTATGTTCTTACCAGTAACAAATTTCTGTCTGATGGATTGCAGCATACCATTTATTCAGACCTAAACATGGGCATGGAGAGGACTGACTTTGATGGGGTAGTGGAGGAAAGTTTCTCTAGCAGATTTGTTTTATTTAGATGGTGTTTCAATCTGCCAGGTTTTGAGAATGTTGGACATAACTTAAGAGAATAAAACTGAGGGCATGTAGGTGAGCTTCCCAAAGGAGCATAATCACAAAGATCATTACTTCTTAGACATCTGTTTTGGCTGACCAAATTACATGACAGAAAAGATCTCAGTAATCACAAGACTGGCAATTTCCACTCTTGCTCTGAAAATTTAAAAAAAGTATACAAAATCTGCAGATGCTATATGAAAAATATTAAAGGTAAAAATTTTGAAAGTTCATAAATCTTACAGATGCAAGAACAGTACTTGGAAATGTTAACAGAAGTCACCCTATAGGTAATTAAGTTACAGAAATAATAAAAAAAACCCCTAAACCTAAAAATTTATTTAAAAATCTCATTCTATTTATACTTCTACCACAGAAGGGAGTTATTTTGAGCGGCTGGTACTGAAAATCAGTTATTTTTGAGTGGTACATAAGCCTTGCTTGCAATCCTTGTGCTGCTAGCTTTCCACCTCGAAACAGAAATAATGTGGCCTAGTTATAACTATACTGGAGGTCATCATGTCAAGTGCTGCAAAAATACTCTCAATATCAGGTAAGTCCTCTTAATGAATGTATTCATGATATAATAGACTTATAATTTCTATGTTCCATTGTACTATTTAGGACACTTAAAGTTCAGTCCAGAGAAGAGAGCTTATCTATCTAAAAAATTTATCAATCAATGTTTCATCTACATCTTAGAAGCTGCACTTAAGCAGTGCTTAAGGGAGGTACATTCAGAGAAAAACTTCATCCTAAACTTGTCACATATGGCAAAACCAAATCGTGTCAGGGTCTCACTACTGTCACCACAAACGGCTAAGGACCAAAGACTATCATGTTAAGCATGTCCCACATATACACTGTGATATTTATGCTATGCTGCCTTTTCTCAACTATGTCTCAATTACTTCCTGAAATATGTAAAGTCACACCTTGCTGGTTTCCACCACTGAAAATAGAAACAAGGAAAGGAATACAAACAGATTGCCACTGCTGGCATGAATGTGGGGAATATTAAAATAATTAATTATTAATTAAAAGCTGTATTATAGTGAATGTAATCCTCTTCCCCCTAGGCAAATGTTGCATCAAAATGATAGAAAATTAAGATCAATAAGCTGAAACACAAGCTGAAGTGAAATATTGAATCACCACTTGGTATCCTATTACAGTTTATCTGGAGAGGATTTCCCTGAAGGTCTGTTAGGAGCAAAAATCTGCATTTAAATGGAGATACATTAGTAATGCATGAGCTAGTACTTTGCAGGTCACCCTGTGTCTGCAGAACAGCAACATTAATTTTGCTATTTACAAATAAAAATCCCAAGTAGATTGTAGACTGATCTTCCTTTCATTCTTCCTAGGTTTCCACAGTGGTTAGGCTGACTTTACTGGAGTTAATCTTGATTTACACTGATGGTTCAAAGGAAAAATTGGGTGCTTGATCTCTGTGCAGTGGGAACTGCAAAACTGGAAGTTGCAAATAACAGTAATTTACAATAAAACATGAACTATTTTCAATAGTGGTACAAGAGAAATACCATAAAGGCTTCCTGAGTCTGCTGGGAGGCGCTGACTAGCCTGGTAGTCAGATTCCCTCAGGGCCAAGAAGAGTTTTCAATAAGCAGAAACTGCATTGGACATTTTTTATAACTATTGTAACTTTGGGTACCTGGTTTTGTGGCACAGAACAATGGTTTTATAATCTCAATGCTTTCATACAAGCAGACTTATGAAAGCGTTGAGAGGGTATGGGAGAAAGGGGGGCCAGCAGGCAGGGCCAGGCGGCTTTTCCACTGGCTCAGGTGCTGGCAAAGACTCTTGACCTGGGCTCTGCAGCACAGGCTGCCTGGCCTCACACTGGGGGGAACTTAGGAGGTTGAAACAAAAGCTTAAAGACTGTCAAAGCTTCGCAATTTCATTTAAAAAGAGAAAAAATATTAACAGAACTGTGTGTTCTACCCTGGATACAAACCACCCATGTTGAGAGAGACTTCAGAAATGCAAATGAATGTCAGAAGTTTTCAAATTTATTTCTAGCACACTTTTTTTTTTCATAACTTTTTCCAGCTTTGTAGTAATGGTGGTAATGCAAGAATAGCTCAAAGTCTTCCTGTCACATCACCTGCTTGGTGGCAATTTAAAATGATTAGCTAATAAAAATGATGCTAAGAAAGACTGCTTTCTACACTAAGGTCTCTGCTGCAACTACTGCTTCACCTGGATCAACAAGAATCATTAACTGTATGGAGTTTCTACACCTATTAGCAGCATTTCAGCACTACCAAAAAGACGTGCTTCTGTTTGTTCAAAATCACATTAGCATCTTAATTAAAGGGGCCTGGAAAGTTAGACAAGGAAACACTACATCCTGTTTTCAGTAGTGCCTTTCTGGTTTAAATGTTATGATAAAGTTGTAACAGGAGTGATCTAGCAAAACCATAAAGTCAGAGAAATAGCTATCTGGAAGACTGTTTCACTACGCTAAAGGGAAAGCCAGGCTACAAAGTAATTTTTAGAATTGAGTTTAGCCAGTAAGAAGTAGGGTGTTTACTTAATTTTTGATGCTTTCCACTAAGTTTGTATGTTTCTCAAACTGCTAACAACTCTGAGGTGCTGTACAGGTGACAGGTACTATTAATAATAGTGTTAGAGCGCTGAAGAAACAGCTGCAGAAATAAAATGTAGCTTCAGTTTGACAGTCGCTGCTGTAGAGATTTTGCATATAAGCTAGACAAAATAACTTGTTGCTATTTTGGTCTGTCTCTACTTCATGTTGTGAGATAAAAACCACTATTCTCATGAGAAAAAAGGGCAAGAGTAATACTGAGATGCATCAGCTAATGAATTGTCTTACTGCTAACTTGTCCATAAGACACCTCATAGCACACATCATCCTATTACACTGTCATCTTTAGAGGCATTACTTAGTCACACAAAGCTGAGGATGGCAATCTGGTGCAACACTGAAACCTGAGATTAGCTAAAAACAATGGTGTTCTGTCACAGCATTTAGGTCTGAAGCTCTGGTTTGACATGACAGCAAAGAACCTAAAAATACTTGCTATTTTGAAAGCTGCTACACTGTCAAGTTGATATGATGCCTGTAGCAGTGAAATCTACTGAATTTGTTAGAGAAAGGTATCCAAATGATCCTAGCAATTGACCACAGAGAGTGCTGCTGAAAGGAGTGAAATTCCCCCTATATTCCTCATTGACTGGGCTGGTGGAGACAGGGAAGAGAGACATGAAGAGGAAGGAGAGGGAATCTTCCTCACCCAAATCTCAGGTCTAGATGACTACCTCCATGTACCCAGGCTCTGAACAACATAGCACCTGAAAAGTGTTTTGAAACAACCAGATCCAGGACTGACCAAGATCAACAAGTCAGCTCTAGCTACAGTAATTTTCCAGTGCTTCATATACAAATGAAAAAAAAACCCTCTCTCACAAACCCCTAGATATCCTTCAACATGTTTTAAAGTGTCATATTAATTATGAACAGAAAACAATGTTAATTATTTTTCTCTTCTATTCTTTGGATTCCTGCTAAATCCTGTCACATTTAGATTACTATATCTGCAAGACTACGCAGGAAAAGAGGATTTTAAAACATATTCATAATACAAGATCTTCAGCTTTTTTATGCATACCATTGTTCCCATCATTTGCAAAAATGTGCAGACACAATGATTATTTCTGCACCAATCAAACTGGGCCTGTAGGTGAAATATTGGTATATGGATATTTAGTCAGTAAATACCTATACATGTTGGGTGAAATGGGGATCTCATTCAATTGCTCCATGGAGGAGAACAGCAGCACTGCCATAAATATTTCACAACAGTCTTGGCCAACTGCTTATATCACCTACCACTGTGTAGGATGAGTCCCCAACAGCAAGTCTCCCAAGAATTTAGCACTTCTCTGCTTTCTGTGATGGGGATATGACTTTCCTTAGGGAATTGATCTAAAGCCGGTTCCTTAGCCAGCCCTGAAAAACAAATTTAAGCAAGCTGTCTTCTTATTGCTGCTGCCAGCACTAGCTCAGCACCATATCCAGAGTCCTGTTCTGCTGTACACATTGCTCCATCACTGGGCTTCAGTGCCAGAATTAAATTAAGTATGATTTGACAAAGCTCTATAAAGTTTCAGTCCTTAAGTCCAACATGCAAAGTTACAATGGCAAAGATCAAGTACACCTTCTGAACTCTGGGACGGTATATTGGATTTGTGTGGCCAGATTTTGGTAGCAGGAGGCTACAGGGATGACTTCTCAGTGAGAAGCTGCTAGAAGCTTCCTCCATGTCCAACAGAGCCAACACCAGCCAGCTCCAGAACAGATGCACTGCTGGCCAAGGCTAAGCCAACCAGAAATTATGGTAACACTTCTGTAACAACAAATATAAGACAGGTTAAAAAAAAGTTATTGCACCCAGATGTAATTGTGGTCAGAGTGGAATGAGATTGCGTGAGAAGCACAACTTCAAAGACAACAAGGTCAGTGAAGAATGAGAGGTACTTCAGGTGCCATATCTGAGATTCCTCTGCAGGCTGTGGTGCAAACCATGGTGAGGCAGCTGTGCCCCTGCAGCCCATGGAGGTCCATGGATATACAGAGATCCATCTTCAGCCTGTGGATGAGTCCCACGCCAGAGCAGGCAGATGATCAAAACAGGCTGTGAACCTGGGGTAAGCCCATGCTGGAACAAATTCCTGGCAGGGATCTGTGGACCCATAGAGAAGGGAACCCATGCTGGAGCAGGTTTCCTGGTAAAGCTTGTGATCCTGTGGGAGACCCACGCTGGAGCAGCATGTCTTTGAAGGGCTGCAACCTGTGGACTGGGACCCGTTCTAGGGCAGTTTCTGAAGAATGGTAACCTGTGGGATGGACTCCTGGAGAAGTTCGAAGAGGATTGCCTCTGTGGGAAGGACTCCAAGCTAGGCCAGGAGAAGGACTCCTCTACCTCAGCAGTGGCAGAAACTACTTGTGATGAGCCAGCCATAACCACCATTCCCTGTCTCTCTGTGCTGCTAGTGGGGATGAGGTAGAGACCGAGAAGGAGGGAGGGGTGGGGAGGAAACAGTGTTTTTGTGATTTGTCAATATCCTGCTCTGTTTTTTTTCGTAATAAACTAAATTAATATCCCCAAGTTCAGTCTGTTTTGCCCATGACAGTAATCAGTGAGTGTTATCTCCTGGTCCTTATGAATAAACCTTTCACTATATTTTCTCTCCCCTGTCCAGTTTTGGATGGGAGTAATAGAAAGGCTTCAGTGGGCACCTGGCATCCAGCCAGGGTAAACCTGCCACAGAGGGGTCCAACACATTGCATATTTAAACCCTTCCCCTGCCAAGTCCAGCTCCCACCAGAACTGACTTAGTTCACAGTTGCTCCGTTCAGACTCCTGGGTGGCCCCCAGGAGCCCCACACTCTCTTGACCACCAAGAGTAACTTGCTCCAAGACCTCAGTCAAGCTGCCAGACCAGAAAGACTATTGAACTGTGCCAGAATGGTGGATCTGGTGCTGAAAAAGCTTCCCTGACCACAAGGAAGCAAACAGCTGCTTTCACCTCTGAGCAATGGTCAAGGTGCAAAAAAAGATACATGCCCTGCCACAGTGAATCCCAGGACAGCTGTTTGCATTATGGCTTGCTCAGGGCAAGGGCATCGCCAGGCTGGAAAGCAAGCTGCAGCCCCTCTGAGCTGCTAGCACAAATAACAAACTTCAATCAAATTAAATCCCTGACAAACAATTTTATTATGCAAGCTTTAACAGCGAATGGCACAATTTCCTAACAGAGTTTTATGTAAATATGGTATTATATTTACACAAAAAATGAAGAGAACAAACTGGAATATTCATCCTTATGCACAAAAGGCACCCTTAATAAAGCAGCTGTGCTTTTGTCTAAAATATTTCTCTGGAAGGGGGTAATTATTATTTAAAAAAACCCACACTGATCTGCTCCTGACAGCTCACAAGGTACATGTTCATCTACTTGCCCTCCCTGACAGCTGATCTATTCTAGGCACATATAACTAACTAATGAAGACTATTATACTTCTGATAGAAAAGTAATTCCATTTATCTTTAGCTTTCCTAGCAGCACGGCTTCCTTTCAGTCTTGGGAAAGGATGTTGTATGAGGTTTCTAAAATGTGGTTAATTTCACCCCTAGTATTGCTGTGCATTATTTAGAATTTTAGATTGCTCTGCTTTCTTGAGAAAAAACAATTTGACACAGACATCATCCTGAGGATAAAGTGAAAGTAATTATTTTTGTGACAAAATGTCCCCCTAGATCTGTATGTGAACAACTAAGCTTTTTTATTTTTAATTTTATTACTTTGTCTTTCTGTTAACAAATAATCAATATTATTACTAACACCCTATGTACCTCTAATGTCCATACAATTTCAATTACAAAGCCATTATTGCTGCTTATTAATTCTATTCCATTTGTCTTCAAACTAGCATTTCAAACTTACAGCATTAGTAGACATTCATAGAACTGTGGCTCCTCCAAACTTGCTCACCAGAGTCCAGCACCGTTTATCTGTTGCAGCCCTTGAGACAGAACATGACATTCAACAGTATACTGCAAGCTACAGTGTTTATAGTTCAGAGGTACTCAATTGGATTAGATGGCTCTCCATGTCCTCCAAAAAATAAAGGATTACTTTTGAAACAGTGCTGCCCATTGCATCTTTCAATCTCCCTTCTTTCTAAGCTTTAAAGTCAGCTTTCCAAAAAAAAAAAATCCAACAAAAATGTAACTTATGACACAGCACAGCCTATTTTAGCTAGTATTACCCACTTCTTCCACTTCACCCCCCATTAGAGCTCTTTGCTTCAGGAAGGCCATGGGAAGGGTATCTGCCATGTATATGAATTAGTAAGTTATTGCATATGGCTCATTTAATGTTCCTGGCTGTTTGCTTTTACAGTGTTTTTTTCCAGGAATGCAAGGTTAAGATTTGTTATCAATGCTGCTGAATACAAACAGCACCTATATAATGTTTGTCCCAAAATGAAAAAATATATTTGTCATTAGAGGCAAGTCCTAAGTCATTGACTGTCAAAAACTTCATTCAAGCGGAAAACTTACTACTGAGAATCTGTTAGCTGGCTGTGCACTCTCAAAAAAATCTGATTGATTTCCAGTAATGATTTCCAATATGAACAGTGCTCTTCATATTGGTGTGCTTCTTCCTCCTGACCCGAAAAGCCTTTTTAGCCCTGCTCCCCCCTCTGCAAACTACTCGTCCCTTACATTCAGAAACATACCATGCACTTCCAGGCCCCCAGCAAGGATTCAGTGGCTTGGGGGAACTTTTCTTTGGTTTCCTCTTCTCTAGAGAGGAGAGCCTCAGCAGGTGTGTAGCAAGCTTTCTGCCCAGGCTGAGAGGGAGGAAATGCTTCTGCATTAATCACACAGCGCCACGTCAGGCACTGCCCAGGCCAAGTGGTGTAAGCCCTTGGACCTAAAACGCAGAGGCCGAATGCACCACTAAATTAATGTAGTGCTACATGGTGCAGCAAAAGACATTAAAGTTTTAAGAGCGCAATTGATTATATGTAGCTCAACTTTCAAACACACTGGTCAAGATGGATTGCAACAGTCATGTCATGGCACAGTGATGCATGTCAGCAGGCTCTCAGTTTTACTGTACAGAGGACTTGACATTGGCTTTTAACTTATCAATAAACTACCCTAACACACTGCAAGAAGTGGGAAGAAAAAGGAACTACAAATTCAACAGTCACATGTAAAATAAAAGACTACACCAACTACACTACAGCTTGTCTGCTGCCAAGAGCACTTGGTGTTAAAAGAACATGATGGCTGCAATTGCCAAGAAAGGAAATATGTCCTCAAACAGCCTATTTTTTTAGGCTCATGGAGCTTCCATAAGGTAAATCTGTCTTTAGCCTAGAATGTTCCTTATCTTACCTGAAATTACTGTCATCTTCAATAATTCATAATTCCTCATTAATTATCAGTCTCTGGGGCATACTGTAGGAGAAATATTCCTATCAACATCTAAGAAAGCTACATTTCTGAATTATATTTTGAACTCAAAATTGAAGTGGTGAGACACTGGAACAGGTTGCCTAGAGAAGCTGTGGATACCCCATCCCTGGAAATGTTCAAGGCCGGGTTGGATGGTGTTTTGAGCAACCTGGTCTAGTGGGAGGTGTGCCTGCCCGCAGCAGTGGGGTTGAAACTAGAGGAACTTTAAGGTCTCTTCCAAACCAAACTGTTCTACGATTCTATGAAATATGTATTTTATTTGACATTGCTTTTATTTTATTTGACATTGCTTTTCCCATCCTGGCCATTTGTTGTACTCAATATTTTCCACTCTTTTTTTTGCTTGTCTCTTTGGTTGGTTGTTTGTTTTGTAGTCACTTCACAAACAAATATGATACATAGCAGAATTTCATTGACATAAACTATTTCAATGATTGTTTAAAATCACTAGATGTGAAATTCTTTTTTTTATTTTGCAGATATGGAACATTTTGCTGAAAGCAAAATTATCTCAGAGGACAAGCAAACTTTAAATTACTATTACAGATTTCTGTTACTTCTAGAAACAATGCTAGCAGCTTAAATTCCTCTTAAAATGATATCTTTCTTAAAAGTATTGAAAAGGATAGAAAAAATAGAACTTTTTTGGTGTACTAGTCTAAACAATTTAAAACACCCAGAAAACACTGCATCTCGGATGTCTATGTGATTACAAAGTAAACAGAAATACCTAAGAACATAGTGACATATCTGAAGATTAATCCTCAGATATTTCAACCAGACTAGACACATTATAATTAGCCAAATGCAGAAGTCTTGAAGCAAGTGAGCCCTACAGCTCTATTCGATCTCTTGGAAGATGTGAGTATAGGTGCATATTATTCTTAATATCACAGTTTAAGAAGGATATTGTTATGTATCACTACAAGACATCCAGTGACAAGGAAGAAGTTGGTGTAACCCTGAGATAAGCCTCAGAACCTAGAGATGTCTCATGCAAGCTCTGAACCCAACATCAAGCCTGGTGATCTCTGAATAGATACATCTGCTTCATAATTTAAGGCATGGCCACCTATCAAAAGGTGTGTCTGCACCGAAATAGGCAGCACTGCTCTTCTAGAAACAGGCAGGCTTGTTTCAAGACCATCAAAATACTATCTCATGCGTGCCCACCACAGAGCAGCCTTCATGAGACCAAGGAAAGCACTTAACCAGATTCTGGGAAGCCCAGAATCAGGAAGAAAGTCTGATAAGAGCTTAGAGCTTACTGGAGGGTGGGTTTAGAAAACACCAAGTTAAAAACCAACATTTCCAGGAAGACCTGGAGAACCTTGCAAGTTCTGTACAGAGCTAATATTGATGAGCCTTGCAGCACTGAGGTAAGGGCACGGCAAGAGGTTTGTCATGTCACGTGCAAGAGTGGAATCTGGATAATAAAGATTTTGAAGGGCTCATTTATAACTACTTAAGCACAAAAGAGACCAATAAAGTATCATGTTTAAGAACTGTGAGCAAAAATGTAGTTATACAACTTCTAATATCATTGGCAACCAGGGAGATAAATCTCTGCTGTTCTGAAAGGGTATCCATAAATAGACAGAGCACTCTCCAGCAAAGCACAGGACCTTTAAGGAAGGCCAGAATACTGCAGGAAGATCTTACTCAATTATACCTGATGTCAGTCAGCCATGAAGGATGCCTTACACAAGTCTCACATGAAAACTATACTGGAAATGGACTTTGAAAACAATGCTTCAGAACAGAAAAGTCCCTCAAATCTATCACTCTGGGAGAGGGAAGGAAAACTAACAAAGATTTAATAGTAGAAAAGACATGCCTTGGAAAGCTTGCCTTGCTGTAGCTGTCTAAACTCACTAAGTGCAGCTTTCTTAGCCTAACCTCTGCTGCTCACAGGTGAACACTCCTGTTAAGAAGTTTTGCTCCCTCTCTTGGATCATGGACTTCAGAAGTTAGGGGATGCTGACTGCAACACTGCAATTTGTAGAACACAGAATGGACAATATCACTGATGCAGTGTAATGAGCCATTTCCCCCCTCCCTGCTGTGATTAATGGTGTGGACAGGAGGTCTGCTGGCCGAGCTCACACAGGATTCTGGCCCTGGAGGCATGGCCTATATAGAGCACCGTGCGAATGCTTGCATGAGAGATTGGCAGGCAGAGACAGCTCTGGGAGCCTTTGTGATTGTCCGGTTTACTCTTTCCTGAGCTCCTCCACCTTGCACAATCTGTGTAGCCTCTGGGAAAGCAGCTTTAGAATTGGCTTATTTGATGGTAAAACTTGATACATATGATGTAAAGTAATGAGTAATGTGGCAGTGATTGACAGCTAGGGGAGAAGAGGAGAGGAAAGTTGAGTTAAGCTGGGTATTGTGTGAAGAAGCAGAAGGAAGAAGAAAAAAAAAGGAGAGTTCCTCATTACAACAGGACATTTACAGTGGGGGAGATAAGAGTTGCTGGGTTTTATAATAATAATCTTTATTAAAGTCAGTTAAGTTGACACAAGTTTATGATGATATAAATAGTACCCCAGTGATTGCTGGATGTTTTTCTTCAAACCTTAATCTTCCCCAAACAGAAAATAATTAATAAGTGTAGGAGGCTGACAGAATACTCCCTCTTCACATTTGTGAACAAGCCATGTAATGTGAATAGAAATCCCAGGGCCCGGTCCTATCTGCACTTCCACTGATACACTGCTCCTCATGTATACAAGGTGAGCCAGAACTTGCCTGCCCGTTTCTCATTTCCTTCTACCTTACATTGTGAAGTCAGTTGTAATTTTTACTGAATGATGCAATTATATTGCCTTGTACCAGGCAAGAGTGCACTGATGCTTTAGTGCTTTTTGAGTTTGGGTCTGAAAACAGAAAAAAGGCTGTAATTGATTCCATCAGCATAGTGTATTTTTGGTTTTGTGTTTTTTGTTGTTTTTTTTTTTTTTTGTATTGAAACACAAGTTAAAACCCAGAGAAACTTCCTTCCACTAGAAAAATGAACTCAAAATGTGGAGTCTCTCACTTTTTTGCTTTAGCAGAGGTACATGCCCAGGAGACATCCTATCTTAGTTTGTATCTTAGTTTATCTTCAGCAGACTGTTAGGTTCTGGACCACTGGCATGGAAAGCTGAAATCCTGGGGGAAAATAAAAAGGGAGGGGCAGAAATTATAACAACTTGAAGACACTTGTGGCAAAACTGGAGATAGCAATTATATATCAAAGAGGAAAGGGCTTATTTGAACAAATCCCAACTGGCTCTTATTCTTAGTTATGAGTAAAAAGACCCTTTTCCAGAGCTCCAGAAGGCATCCTAGAAATCTCTACTCATTGCTGCTTTTTGGAAAGTTTTGCAAGTGTCTTATAAGAATATGCTATGCTTGCATGCAGCCTAAGGGAACTCCCATCATTAGTAAACAGGTTATGCTGTAGTTTTCCTCCTGCTGCCTATATGCAAGCAGCTCAGTACAACAAACTCACAGGAGATAAGGTTAGGAAATTACATGCACAGTAGTTGTCTTTCTGTCAATACAGAAACCTTTTCTTCCAGAACACAAACATGGTTTGGGGATTTTTTGTTTAAATCCCAATTTTCTACAGTTACTATTACCAGACCACATGCCATAGCACACTCACTGTGATGTAGCATTAATATCAGTATTTTAAGGAGTTCTGTGTGCAATCATAATGCGCTAAAACAGCAAAACATCTCCTCAAAACCTTTTAGTTGCTAAGGGGACTAATTTCAGCATCTATCCCTCTGAAAATCCTAGAACTCAAACCTCTGTAATCCAGGGTCAGCTCTGCAAAAGATCTGCAAGTCAAGATGGGTCATGACAGGTCAAACATTGAATATATTTCCTGCTTTGAAAACACCTGATAGGTCTCTCTGTCATTCCTTAGGGATATAGGGTTAAATAGTACAAATCTTCAGGCCAAATGAGTACATTCACTACCATGTTCAGGGACAACTGCAACTGAAAGACACATGCACACATCTTTAGGGTAAATTCTTATCTAATTTGCACACTGTCTACACAGTCTGCTTCACTGCTCATTTCTGCAGGCTACAATTCAGAGAGGAACTAAATCATGTGCCTAACTCACACTTAACATAGAAACCTCAGCATCCCCTGTGCTGTACTGAATCGAAGTCCAAAGAACTCCTTTTAAAACTTCTGACCATATAACATGATGGAAAAAAGACAGAGAAATTTGCAACATCTCAAAATAACATATGGACCCTGCAGTGTCTTTAATTCTTGATATGAAAAGCTTTACATTTTGGCTTGCATACAGAACTTCAAAACCAAAACACCTTTGCTAAGAAAGATCTAGTGTTCAAAAACTACTCAGTCTTGACACTATATGGGCTCCTTCATTTTTGTTGCAACATCATTATGAAGGAAGAAGGTTCCTTAACTTGTCACATTAAACCAAAATTGGGTTGATCTGACCATAATGGCAAGGAGCTGATTCTAGGAACACATGAAAAAGTCCCTTGCTAATTTTCAAAAAATAATACAAGCAAGAGTTATCTTTTCCCCAATTTCTCAAATACCCCTTTTATATCCATCCACTGCTAAAATGAGAGATGTATACTCAGAAATTAATCCTGTGAAGTGTTTAAGACATTCTGATGGCTGCAATTTATCAACATAAATTACTGTACTTCACAGCAACGCTCCTGTCATAAGAAAACACCATGTGCCCTAAATTGTCTGCTGCCCTCTCCAATAATCAGCCTACTTTTTAAGATCCAGAGATTTGCTGATAAAGGACACCTTTATCAGCATACAGTGACAAAAAAAATTAAGTTTCATACACATCACTGGAAATGTCCACACACTGCTCTATTAATCTTTAGATTGGGGTCATTTTTCTCTTGAGATGTGGTAATAGATTACTTCAAGAGAAAATGGGGAAGAGCACCCAGACAGGGGCCTACTGAATACTAAGCAAGTTTGCCTCCTTCCATCTTGGTCTAATCCTAAAATATATCTAATGGCCAAAGCTGCTGTTTACTCTGTATCCTCCAACACTGGTGCAGAAGGAGCACATGATGTTTAGTGTCATCAGCCTGCCCCTGCAGCTCCTCAAGCATTCTGTGCCATAAGACCCAGCACTGCTTCTCTTCTCTCCCTTATCACAACACATTTTGCTGGTTCCAGCATCATCACTCACCTGCCCAAAAGCTCCTGAAATCCCATACCTAACCTGATTTGCAGTTCTTTTTTTTAATTTTCTCTGGGAATCAAAACCGACTCTCTTCTGGAAAAGCACTCTGATCCCCTGTCTTTTCTCCTGTGATTCAGCCTCTAAGTTACAGCATATAGCAAAGACTTTCTTTCTTTCATTCCTCAATCCCTCTGGATGAGTCCTCTGCATATCAGACATTGAGCCCCATATTTAATGTTCTTTTGTTTCAGGACGTTTAAAACTGCATGAGGAAAAACATACATGAAAGTGCCTGGGAGTAAATGACGAAGGCAAGTGGCATCATGTTCTTCAGTGCCTTTGTCAGTCTTGATTTTTATAGTATTCTTCCCACATGTAAAAATTGTGATTACCAGCAGCATAGGAAATGCCCACCACTGTCTTTAGTCTGTCCACAAAACAGACATCAGTGGAGTGCCCTTTGTGCAAATCACAGAATCACAGAACAGTGTGAGTTGGAAGGGCCCCCGATAGATCAATGAAGTCCAGCTCTTAACTGAATGGCCCATATGGGGATTGAGCCCATGACCTTGGCATTAATTGCATCATGCTTGCTTGCACCAAATGACCAAGAGCAAGTGCCTTTGCCCTTGAGGGTACAGTGTCGTATCCTTGGAGGATCCCTGCTGGATTCCTTCTCTCACTATTTCATTCTGCAGCCAAGGAGCTGGTCCACCAGGGTGGAAGAAAAGCACATTGGGCTTCACCACTGCTACTCAGCTGAACTGCCTGTGGCTAAAGGCATGAACTAAAGCAGTGCCAAGCTGCTGCATGGAATTCCTGCATCCAACCTGCCTCCTGAGACGGCTCAGGAACCCCTGCATAGGGAAGGACAATTGAGTGGTTTAGTGACACCACTGCTTGGCATCTCTGCAGCTCCTCTGGTATGTTTGCACCTCCAGAGAGACTCAAAATGAAGCTCTTCTGATCTACTTCTTCCTGCTCATGGAAACCTTAAAACACCTCCTCCTATGTAACACAAAATGCACTGGCCATGTGGAGGTTAAAGGGCTCTGTTTGGACTTCCCCTGCATCTTCCTCCTTCTAAGAAATCAATGTAAGATTTTCTGTTATTGCCCATACAGGTTTCCCAGGACACACACAACTTTTATAGGATGACTTTAATGTCTTTAAAGTTTTAAGCTCTGCATTATCTGCTAGGAAAACCTATGAAAAGGGTGGACACATTCTGAGTTTTATGGGACAATGCAGACTGGATTGAGAGAGAAGAAAGGTATTTCTGTCAAGAGCAAGTTAAAGTACTACCATGTAGGCCCATATATAATGGGACTGTATAACACCAACAATTTCTAGTATATTCTCTAATAGTCCTGCTCTGTTTCATGCTTGAACCCCTAAATGTCACTTGTCCTGTAAGATACTGTTATAGACCCTCTTTGATATTAATGATATTAACCTGCTTCACACAGCCAACAAGCCCCCAACATCATGAGACAGAGCTTTAGAAGGAGAGATGCTCTCACTATACTTTATCATAGACAATGGGAACTTCTGCCTCTCCACACTCTGGGAACATCACCCCAATTTCACAGCAAGGATGACTTGCTCACTCTTGCTGCTTCTTGCTGTTTAGATGCTACATGCCTTATTTTGCTTAACCTTCCCCCTCCTTTTCATGGCTTGTGCCAGTCTCATAATTTCATGGAGGAAAAAAAACTTTGTTTCTTGGGAGAAGCTGCAAAAATGAATAATAGAAATCCATACTGTAAGCACCTTGCAAAAATAGACATAGAGAAAGAGCCAGCACATATTGGTCTTACTTGGATGCTAAACCATAGGCAAAGCAGTTTTTGGCTGGCAGCAGTGGTGTTGAGTGTCTGCACACAACCCTTTGAGCATCAACTTTGAAATTTTTTTACACTAAGTGGGTCATAATTTTTGTTCCCAAGTCACTGTGCAGAGAGAAAGAAAAAAATCATTGGGGCATCCAGTGACACTATGGGGGATAAGATGAAGGCAAAATGACAGTGCTTATTTCTTCATTAAACCAAAGCATCTGCCACTTTGTTAATATTCCAGTATGCCCTGCTCCCAGAGAACTGTGAAGGCAGCAATGATTAAAGGCAGCTCCAACTGGGGAAAATGTATGTTACACTGACCTCAAAAGTCTAATTCAAAATTTATGCTGCTGAATGGTCTACTCTCTAATCTGAGGAACCATCTGTGTAGACGTAGGTACAGTACATGCACAGTCTCAGGAGAGGCACCCCAGACTTATCGTCAGCATGACAGGGAACAAAAGATGATGGTCCACTGTCAACACCTCCTGCCCAAAAAAAAAAAAAATTCAAGTGAAGCTTATGACCTAGGAGGCAAAAGGTTACTGAACCTGGTCCTCAGAGAGGCCACTGCCCTGACCCATCAGCTGTAATTGCTCAAAGAAGCTACTGCAGGCTGCTCAGGGCTGTTTTGCTGTAAACAGGCAGCTGTGAACACAGGAGACTACAGTGGCTTCCTGCCAAAAATCTGCATTTTAATAACTTTGTAATTGCATATTTTTGCAATCTGTTGACTCTGACTTATTTTAAGAACATCCAAAGAGTAAAACAGTATCACCACCAGCTTTTCTGGTACTTTAAATTTCACAATGAAGTTTGCATCAACTCAGTAATTACTGTGAATAATTCATAATAAAGGTTATAATGATGTGACACATTCTAGTGAATCCCTGAAATTTAGGATGTTGAAGTGATAAAAAAGAAAAATTAAATTCAATAGTAAATATTAGAAGAAATATAATTAAATTCCGTAATTAAAAAAAAAGATTGCAAATCCAGCCTGGGTGATGGTGTTGCTATCAAGCTTATGTAATTTCATTAGAAGTGATTTGCTTTAAAGATGAAAAATAATTTTAGCAAAAATGGCTGTGATCCTGCAAATGCCAGAATCCACAGTCATGTGAATAGTCTACTGCACAATGGGGCCACTTGTGTGAAACTGTTTGCAAGACTGAGGCTCTAGTCACAGTTTGCACTCTAAAACATGTGAAAAAAAATTATCCATCTTAATAAAAATAATGTGGAACTAAATCCACTTTTACTTGGTTGTGCTTTTCAGATTAGTGCTATGAAGAATATATTGTGTATGGGATATGGAAGAAATTTCAAATTATCCAAGTCCCTTTCCTTAAAGAAGCAGAATCAAACACGTTTTGGCTCACCTTAGCTCACTGTACACTTTCCATCCAATATTCTGAAACTGTGATCCCTACAGCAGGCTTCTAGGAAAGGCCACAAGACACCTAGATGCTGTATTTCTTTTGTGTACCTATAAGGTTTGAGAGATTTTGAAAATCTTGTTTCACTTGAAATTGAATTTTTACATCTTCCCTCTATACAGATACACTGACTGACCATTCCAAGTCAACCAATTGAACTCTACTACTTAAATGGAATAATAACATAAGTCCAGTTTTGTGTTTGTAATGCCTTTCTTAATGTCAGAATTTTAACACTGGAAAGGCTTGTTGTTCCATTTCATGACTGGAAGAATGAAAACTCAGATCTCTTATCCCTCTTTCCAATGAGGCAGTAGGCTGAAATTAAAATTAAATCTATAGCTTCCAAGACGAGAAGCTGTGTAAGAGACCACCTCACAATAAAGCAGACAAGTAATTATAACTTAGTGTGTACATCTCCAAAGGTTGATCAGGCTGAAAGGGCTCTGACTGGCTGCTTTTCTTCCCTAGTCCTGAAAAGTAGCGACAAAAGCTCCCAGTGGGCAGCTGAATTTGCCCCAGCACACACTGAGAAGAACAGTGAAAGGCTGCCAGAGCTATGATTGAAAGTTTAGCTACACCAGTTCAGCCCAAGAGGTGTTGGGCTTTTTGCTGTCATCTTTCCCTCCGCCCACGAGTTGTCATCCCTCGTCATTAGAGCTTATTTCCTCTGGAAAGGTGTGTTTGCTAGCAAGAGAGGGAAGGTGCTGGTTGACAGATCGTGGTGACAGATTTGTCACACATAATGATATACAGATGTGATTTTCATTCTGATTTGCAAAAGGAAATGCAGTGTTTTTACCCAATTCTAAACAATGTAAAAAGTGCAAGAATATTTTTTTACCCTGAATATTTAGCAATACTTTTCCTGAAAACTTGCAATTACTTCTCTGTTTTCTCATTAATTCTCATCCATAGTCACTACATGGACCTCAGCCCTCCAGTTTGAAACAGCACCATGTAGCCCAAATAAATACTCCAGTTTTTACCAAAAATGAATGAGGTATTCAGAGAGAATAAACTAGAGTTGCAAGTATTTAACACTGGTCACTAAATACAGAAGAATAAACAGATCCTAGAAGGATGGCAGCCATGAGACTGATATATGTGGAGTGCAAACCCCTCCCACCTTCCTAGTGCCACAACTTGTCTAGCAGCAAGGAAAGCACAGCAGTTGTTTCATCCCCTTGTCAGCTGAAGAAGCAACCTGAAGAGCTTTATTCACTTAGAAATGTAAAATAATACACAGTGAAAGACCATACTTAAAATGCTCTCCATCACTCATACACTATGAAACTTTCATTGCCAGGCAGCAACCGCAACACTTTCTACCAGGGGCCTCCAGTGGCTGCTTCAAGGCTCAGCAATGCCATAGGAGGAAAGTAACACTTAATTTTACTTCTTTATTGGTGGGTGGGAGGGATGGGAATGTAACAAATGACCCCTGACATAAGGCATTTCATGGAGAATTGACCAGTTGGGATTAATGGCCCTTGGCTGAATCTGGGCTATAAAATTTTTCAGCCAGCCATTAATTTTCAGGAAATGTTCTATCCCTCAGCCATTATTACTTAAATAAAAACATATATTGTATATATGGTCAAATCAAATTACCGCTAGAATTTTGTCAAGCACAGATAAGGGTGTAAATTTAGTGTGTTATTAAGGCTTTTCCTTTTATGCTCAAATAACTATAGTTTGGTAGTGGGAATGACTCTTATACATGCTCAGGGAAAACACCCTTGCTTTGTCCTTGTGTAAAGCGATCACAGGATTAGAAGCTGGAATAACTAATTTAAAAAAAATCATCATCAATTACCTCAATTTTTCTGTTATGATCATGAAGAAAAGCAGTGTACATATACTCACAGATGTTCACTGTAATTACACTCAATGATAAGTATATTTATCACACGGAATATATACAGTACATCAAAACACATGGAAGGTGGCGTGGTGTTTTTGCAGTGAATTTGGGCTGAATATATTAATTATGCACAGGAAAGATGTAAGTGCATAGTGCAGATCATCCTAAAGAAAGGTTAATAAAACTTTCCTACCATACATACACTCCCTGGTTTTTGCTGCACACTGCAGGAGCACCAATTTATGAAAAGAAATTTAGCAAAATTTTATGGAAGCTATTGCTTGCAAGACTGAGTCTGTACTTCAGCTGCCATCGGTGAGGCCATACAGTGATTTGAGAAGGAAGAAGACTATCACCAATAAAATTTTAGAAGCCTTTATAAATGACTGAAAATAGATTTTCTGTACAAGTGCCTTGACTTGAAAATGTCATGGTAAGGTCTGGACCCATGACAGGTATACAGTCCAGTATAGTTAGTATGAATGTATTATTTTACCAATAGAGAGAAGGAATTTATAAGCTTAATCTATGTAGGGCCAAGGATGATCCACAGATACATGACTTTAAAATCTTGAATTTTTTTATGTATACAGAAGTGATGTTCTCATCTGGAGATGTTTTACCTTTATGAGCTGCTCTGTTTCCCTCCCAGAGTGCCTGGAACTGTTTTCCTCCCAGCGTGCCTCAGGCTGTATCCTTAGGGGTGGCCTCCCCGAGGACACAACAGAGGGTGGATTGGTTTTGGGGTGACAAAGCTAAGAAAGGAGTGGCGAAGCTTCAGTCGCCCAGCAGCAGTGGGGGACTAATGCCAATCCCTCCTGTCTTTGAGGAGCAGCAGGGCTGGACACAAGCCCTGTGGTGTCCCTCAGCACCTGAGGCTGGCAGCACCTCTGCAGGGCATGCCAGTCACCCCAACACCCTGATGGGAGGTACTGGGTTCTGCACTATTTTTACAATTCCACTTGCAGAAAATGAAGGACATTCTAAATCCACATCATGGAAGGACAAATATCAATCTTATTTATGTTGGAATGTGCATTACTTCATGCCAGTTTGTGGGCATGCAGTCCCTAGCCCTTGCCCCTCACCTCCCTGCATCAGTGCTGAGCTCCCTGGTACCCTCGATGTGGTGCCCTGAGGTGCTCTGACCATTCCTCTTCCCTCTCACACCCAGCCCCTTTGGTCTTCCCCTTGTCTCCTGTGAGGGCTGGCATCCAGTTACCACATTCAGCCACCTCACACTCCCTTCCCCACACCAGGAAGTGCTTTGTCTTTTTGCAAAATAACAACATGAATCTTCCAAGCTACTCAGCACCTGCAGTTTGTCAAGTGAGAAGGAAGTCTGCCCAAAGCATGTGCAGACAGGGCTGCTCTAGAAAGGGTTTCAGCTTTCCAAACCATTTGCTATTCCTAATGTCTCCACAGTGGTCTGCCTCACGCCTTGTTAGTTCTGTGGATTGCAGAAAGACTTCCAAGCAGCGTGATATTAAATGCTCTAAAAGATGACAAAACCAGGATGGGGCCCAGTGTAATGTGAGCTTTATACTAATACACGATCAGTGAAATAATGACTTACTGCCTCCGCACTTCATGGGAACATTTGAAACAAAGGAAAATTAAGCTTGTATGTTCTGATTTACCTTGGCCTTCTTCAGTCTTGCTCTTAATGTAGTCACTGATATGCAAACTAATTTCATCAAATCTCAAAAGATTATTCTGGCTGCTACTAATGACTGAGCTGAAAAAATCAGGTTTGATCAGGCTCTGATGCTGAAGAGCTGCATATTCAGCTCTAAATTTGTATTTCCTGGCATTTACTGCCCATTTTCTGTGAATACATACAGCTGAAAAGAAAAAGTACTTTGTAAGGACACAACTGTGGACAAAATTTACTCTCAAATCTGGCTCATGTGCACTCTGGGAATCCAATGCACCTCAACTGAGAAGGTGGCCAGGATCTTCTTTCTTTTTCACTCCTTGTACTGAAATTGAACTTTTTTACCATACTGCATTAACCCATAAGAAAATCAGAAAGCAAATATTAATTTCTGCCCTAAAAGCATCACGTAAATGTAGCAAATATTTTATGCTGTAATTTCTGTAATCAATACTATAAAAGCTGGTGAAAAATGTACCACCACCTTAAAATGCATTGAGACCCGTAATGAAGTTTAATAGTAATCATAATGTTTAATTCACCAAATGGATAGAGCATAAGAGATCATCCACTGTGAAAAATATAGTTCAAACATTCTTAGAGCCCTAGAATAATGCAAAAACATTAGAGAATAAAAGTATATTTACATGCTGCAGATTGAAGTTCTTTCCTGAGTAGAGAAAAGGCAGGAAGACACCATGAGGTGATATTACCATGTTCCCTAGGTGTACAAACTACTTAAAAACCAATTAGGTAAGAAGATTCATACTTTGCCTTTTTTTTTTTTTTTCCCACAAACCAGTATGTCTTATCAGCATTACAAAGACAGGTATCACCTAGGAGACAGAGCAAACAGCAATGCTGTTTAAATTAATACTCCTTTTAAATTTTTAAAAGGAAACTGTTTTCCCTAGCTGTGACCCTTGGCTAATGCAAATCCACTTGCTCCTATTGCTTCATTCTCCTTGCTTTATTTTCCCATGTCACTCAATATATTCAATTCTTATTGTAAGACTGAAAGAATTAGAGGCAGGTATTGTGCATATGCTATATGTTCACAGAATGCTTCTTTAAGCCTTTTTTATCGCTTCTAAACAAGCTTCAAAGCCTTGTTTATAGGCACAGCAATAACTGAAAAATGAAATTTCATCAGCTCAGAAATATAATCCACGAGATGCAACACAGATAGGTATCCAAGGAGACAGTTTGATTTTAGAAGTAAGAACCCAATACTTCCAAAAACTTTAGTAGATTTTTTAGTAATTTGGGCTACACCTAAACAAACTAAGAATGGATTAAGGGGTGATATTTCCAGGACTTTTGGATATTTTTATCTGTAATGGTAGTTAAACATGGTCAGCAGAGAGAATTTGTTAAGTATTTCTGAAAAATCAGGACACATAGTACAATGCTTAATTTTGGCTTGTAAATGTTTTGGTTATAGTGGCATAGAAAATGCATAGTTAGGGGGAAAATACCTAATACCTTTTCCAATTTAAAACCACTGTACTATTCTCCATTTCAGCCAAAACTATTCCAACTTCCTTATGCACATGAAAAATAACATCAGACACTGAGAAGCAATTACCAGCTCCTGTGTGATAAGTCCCTTTTGCTTGTAATTAATGTGTTTCATCTTAGCAACAAACCAAATCTGAAATTAGTAAGTATTTTGTTACATTTTCTTTGCTGTACAAAGAAAACCCACCAGGCAGCCAAAAAAGAACTATATCAACGTATCTTCTCATAGTTTTCAAAGTTTTTTGGTCTAGGTTATAAAATAAAGATGGTGAAGGAAAATAATTGCCCATAATGCTTTGAATGACATGACGACATTGCCAGCTTGAAATTATTAGCTGCTCATTAATACAATGCTGAAGTGATTTTTCCCATGTCAGTCCTCACATACATGGATTTTGCATACACACATACAAGATATGAAAGTATATCACAAAATAAACCAAAAGAACCATTCAGCTGATGCTGATGAGAATTATTTGCCTCCTTTTTTACTTGTACATTAAGATATGATTTTAAACACTTGCACAGGAGTTATTTTTTCTCCTATTTCCTGCCTCTTTGATAATGAGGTGTTTTATTCAAACCCTTGAATTACGATTCTGTGAGTGGTTTTGCCTGTGCAATGTTCTGGACCTGTCTTTGTACTGTGTTTATTTCAGCAGTGATGAGAGGTTTTTGTCCAACACAGCTCAAGTTGTGCTGATGCTTGTGGTGATTCAGCCCTGGTGTCTGAATTGCTCTGAAATCTCACGAGGTAAGAAACAGCACAAGCTTGCCTGATTGTGGTATTCAGGCCTTTTGTTCACCCCTGACTGGACAGGCACTGTGGGTGAAGATTTTGATTGAGAAAGAGAAATTTTGGGCCAAAACCCTACAGTGAGATGTGGTCTCCAGAAAGGTTAACAAGTTCTTCAAAACAGCAAAGATAGATTGCTGCTTGTCAGTAGCACTGTGATCCACTTAGCTTAGGCATTAAAAAAAAATAAAAATTGCTCCTTCTGCTTTCCGATGCCTTTCATCACTCTTTATGTAGGAAAGTAAATAGCTGATGCTAGCCTAGCACCTGGCCAGTCATTGCCCTGTTCATAAATCAGAATAAAGCAAACATCACTTTCTACACAGAGTAATCAGGACACAAGTTCCCAGTGTACGGTGATTTCAGCTGTCAGCTTTCCATATTTATCTTGTTTTTTGGAAATCAATCCTGTGCAATGTGAACATGGAGAGATGGAAATGAAGAAGAGAAATTAGCACAGTATCACTCCTCAAGTTTTACTTGTCTTCTAAATCCATAAGGCACCTCTCATGTTCATGTAATGAGCATGTTATAAATTAAAAAGAGAGAGAAATCACCTCTGCAAAGTAAACTCAACAACAAATCTAACAATTTCCCTCTAGTAAATGCTAGAAAAATGCAAGGGAAAGAGATCCCTCCCTCTTAAATATTTTAAGACAATATATTTATGAGAGCATAACTCACTGAATATGCTTCCAGTATTAAAGACAAAAAGAGTTTTCCTTAAAACTCATGCTATACTGGAAAAGAAACAGCAAAAAAAATATTTATGGTAGACCAAAGGCTTCCCACATGGAATCAGACCTGCATAAATAAAGCCATTGTATTATTGAATATTAACTCAGTTGTAACCTTGCCTGTAACTGACATATAGAGAAATCTATTTTCAAAGATGGTTTGCATCAGTTGTGACTGGCTATGTACTTCCAAATGATGAATCTTATGGTTCAGCTTCCTTTTATGTGGCCCAAAGAAGATTTGGAGATAAGCAAAGGAAGGACCTCAGGACTTCAACTGGTGTCTACAGATAAAAATGTGTATATATTTTATAACACTTTTATAAACTTTTTAATACTGTTTTAGCTTTTCTTGCATCATGTTCTAGCACCTCAAAAACAAGCACAATGCAAATGCATTCAAATAATGAAACTTCCTCTAATAGTCCCAAGAGTAAATATTCATAAAATTTTCTTTAGACATCTAATTTGATGTCTAAACAGGAATAATTCTAGAATTGCACAGAATAACTCCAGCACTGCCTTGCACCACAGAGGAACTGAGTTCCCTAAATTTAAAAGCCTCTAAATCATACCTAAACTGGAAGCATAAAGTGATTCAAAACAGGTGGTGGAGATGCCCTAAAGGAGATTTCTGGAGGACACTTCTAAGTCACTGATGATTCACTGCTCATGACCTTCTTTAACATCATGGATCATGAGCATATGGAAATAGAAGGCCCAACAACAGTGACATAGAGAGTTGTAAAAAAATTGCAGTGTCCATCTTGAAAGTGAAGTAATTATCTTCATAACCTTTAAACAGACCTGAAACCTGTATTCCCAAGAAGGACAGGCTAGCAGTGAAGAAGAAGACACTTTCTTCTCTATTACAGCTCTCATTTCTCAGTTCAAGAGAATTCAGCTTGGTGTCATCCAAAGAGGCAAATTTCTAGGGTAAGCAGACCACTAAATATCTTATGGTAAGAAATACCAGCTGATATTTGTTCTTGCCACCTCACCTGCAGATGCTGTGGAGCAGAAAAATGAAGAGACAGCCAAAACACAAGTGAAGTTTAAATGAGACTGGTGTGAATCATGACTGCAATAACCAGCTCACCTGGGGCATGTCTCCTATGTGTAGGCAGGAGCTCAATCAAAGCAGTCTGGTATAAATGATGTGATTTTAGAGAGAATGACTTAAGCTAACTCAGCCTGGTATGTGAACATTTTGTGTTGATCAAAACCTGAAAAAAAATCAATACAAAATGAAAATTCCACTGGTCAGGCTTTGAGTAGTGGCAGACTCTGACATTTAGATCCAAGCACCGCAGGCAGACATCTCTTTTCAGGTACAGGGCTGTCTCCAAATCAGATGCTCATTTCACCTGCTTGGAAAAGCAGGCCTTTAAATTGACTGTCCCTTACTTCTCTGGAGACAAAAATAAATCAGGTTAGCTCAGCCCGACAACTGAAACTGCTAAAGCTAGCCTGGCCTGCAGCAGATCAGGAGCTGTTCAGGTGCCCTGCTCTTGCAGCAGAGTGATGGAGTACCATAGAGGAGCAAGTGCCATAGAGGAGGATGAGGGAGTAGTGATGCACCTCTCTCATTAGGTTGCATCAGGTGCACAGGGGCCACAGCCTCAGATGAAAATGTCAGGGTCTACTTTAAGGGCCCACTGTGCTAATCCATCATGATGGGATAACCCCAAGACTTCTCCTTCCTTGTTTGCATTTGGAACCTGGATAAAACAGACCAGCCTGAATCCCCATGCACACAGTCCAGGTAAATGCTTAAAGACCACAGACAATCTTTAGTGAAAAAATCTCTTTTTCCAAAAAAACACAGAAGTATATAAGCAAGAAGCTCCAGTTCAAATCAGCAGGATGCTCCATATCCTTACAACAGGTGAGCAACAGAGAGACCCTGAGCTGCATATGTGAACCACTTAACTAATCCAAGTATGTAGGGTACTAATTATGCACAGGACGTTTAAAAAACTCATTGACAAAATAAGTAGCATATTTCCTGCAACAAAGGGTCTTTCAATACTCTTAATGTTCACATCAGACTATCTGAGTTGCTCTCACACTTCCCATCTTCTTTTCTCTCCTACACTCAATCTATAGCTCATGGAGCTTTGGCTCTGCTCGCGTTAATGGACTCCATTTTCAGCCATCTTCTCACTTGCCAGGCAGAACTGAGCTACATCTTGGGGAGAATTGTACAAATATAAACAAAGTGAACAAAAATTAAACAGCTTTTCTTTGTTTGTAAAGGCTTACACAGGATGCTACAACAGGTATTATATTAAAACCTAAAATAAATAAATGTAAGCTGTTCCTAGCATAGTAAATATGACATAACTTTCCATGTAACCCAAGGATAGAAAATAGAAGGGGAAAAACCCCAAATAAAAAAGGTGATTGAACAAAACAGTCACTACACCTTGGTAAAAGTGAAGTCACTTACACTAAAACCTAAAGCAATATTTGTACCCTTTGTCCTGGATAATCAACAGGCAGTAATTATTAGCTCATTAGCTGCTCAGATCACCATAAACTGGTGATGTGCTCAGAAATGGCTGAGGAGACAAAGAAATTTGTCTCCCAAGAAATCAATTTGGGTCCTTCAAGAAAACATGATTAATGTTTTCTTGGGATGCTGCCTGCTCCGGAAGGGCAGCTATGTCTTTAGACATTATTAATATAGAGTGCACTTCAGGTATAAAACTCTCTCGGGTAAAGCCAGCTATGACAGAATTACTGACCTGTCAAACTTCACCAATTTGCTTTTTAACACTGAGACCACCCAAACCATGTGAGGGCTTACCAAAGCTGCTGTTTCTCACTACTCCTGCCTGGCAAGGCCACCTGCCCACTGACAGGCCTGGGGAGCTGGACAGGGTTTTTCTTTCTTCTGCATATGTGCATAAAGGTGTGAAAACTTGGACAACATGTAACAAACCACAGTCAATTAGGTGGTGAACACACTCTTACATGAGACACTTAAACTGCTCCAGGATGAGGGAGATATTTTGGTTTTCCGCTTCAAGGTGAGAGATAAAAATCACTGCATTTATAATACAAATTTATTACTTTGGAAATGGTATTTGAATAGTTTTGTTTTTTCTTTTTTTTTTTTTTTATATATTTCTACAGGTCCTCTCTCATTAAAATCCTACCTGACACCATGATGGAAGTGTACATTTAAACTTTCTTAGTCACCAAGATACATACCTACATTATACCTGCATTTTTATGTATGAAAATATCCACTTCTATATAATGTAAGTGATCCTAGAACATAGCATTAAGCTTTTTTTGTATGTTAAAACAGAAAACCTCCACAAATACAGACCTCACAGCTTTTCCCCATGAGGAAAGACATTGTAGATGTGTATGGAAAGGTTTCTTACTGCTACAAAATAAGACAATTTATTCTCAAGATGCCAACTGAGCAATAAAGCACAAGTAACCATAAAGTATTCAGAAACTTTTCTGCAGTTTGCTGTACTTCTTTATCCAAGATATTTTTATGTGTGTGCAAATGAGCACATACATTATCTGACTTGTCATTAGCTTATCTAAATCTTGACATGAAGTATAAATTGTTAATGATGTGCAACTGAGAAATGTCAAAAGTATATAGCAGGGCCAAAAGTCAGCACAAAAAGGTAAACAGGAAAACTTTCCATGGCATCTTCTTTCCTGCTAAAAAAATGTATAGTAATACCAGTTAAGCAATCTTTACACAGCAATAAACAGGCGAAAGAGTAGAAAAATCCTTCTTTCACAACAATACTTAGGGGAAAAAATAAAATTCCTAAAATGAATCCTAGAATAGTCAGTCCTAACTCTTCTTTCATGACAGAAACCTTCAGATTCTCATGTCTTTTTCACTATTGTTGGCAACTGATCACTAAGCAGGATAATTGCACTCTAGTGCCATCCTTGATTTTACACTGCATTTGGATACAGTGGTTCGTTTAAACAAAGGTTTCTTGCTTTTTCTATTTATTTAGCTTTTTAGTTAGCTGCATGAGGAAGGGTCTAATTCATAAACATGGTTACTTACTTACACACAAAGATTTGAAGAACAGTTGCTATAGCCCTGGAGTTTGACAGGGATTACACATCTAATGATAGAGTAAGAAAACTGTACTCTGTAATAACAAGGTATATCCCAGGGAAGAAAGAGGGAGAGTGGGAAGAATACTGCCTGGCTTTTTTCTTGCGACCCATTCAGGTGTCACAAGCTCTGAGATAAACAGGAAGATGTTGGTTTCCACTTTGTGTTGGTGATGTGTAAGCAGGAGAGTGTTGTTCTTCCCTTCTAGAGAAGGGAAGGGTCCTCACACATCTCCCTGCATCAGGCATGCACGGATAACAGTCAGCATGGATGCTCCTCAGGTGTTGCTGTTTAAACACTATCTCTTCCTCAAGGGTGCATAAAATCAATGTCAAGCTCATCCTGGCTTCTAGTGGTTACAACATAAACCCAAAGGTACCCTACTGAGGTGAAACGAGTCATTTATGATTTATATCAGCTAAAGCAAAGCAAAGCAAAATACAGTAACCTCTGCAGCCCACAGCTCATGTACTCCTTGTAAATATGTGTGACTCTGAAAGCTTGTCCAGCCTCTTTGAGGAAATATTTACTTTGTGAACTGCATGTTTCAAAGTCACATTTCACATCCAGCACGTGTTCATACTGAAGTCTGTACATTACCAACTCTTGGTCCACAGGTCTGCTACCTGCAGCATCGACTCTCTGGCTAGCAAACTGCCTGCTTCCTTAAGACTTTTAGGCTATGCATCCATTTTATAGCTCAGTGCTCTCTGACTGAGGTTTAAGATACTCTAGAAGCTCATGCAGAACATCAGCTGCTTTTTAACTGAGAAAGACATATTTCACATGAGCAGTTTTCATTCAGTTTGCAAGAATGCTGGTTTGTAGAGTGCATAGATATCCCATGATAATATGTGTTGTGTCCTCAGTTATGGGCCATTGTTATTACCACTGAAAATATTGTTCAATAATACTTAAGGAAAAAAATGCCTCTTTTACTTGTCCAAGGTTTCCTAGAGTACTCTGGAACTCATTGGAGAAATAGTAAAGCAAGAGCACAAAGAACAGGGCTGAACAGCCAAATGAGATGGCATCAAGCCATCATAAGAATATGTGGAATATGAAACTAGTAGCAGAAATAGAAATGTTCAAGCACGAAAATTTGATGTTCTGGAGGCTTAATTAAATCAGGACCAAATTTCCGCATTAAGGGAAAACAACAAGAAATTTGTCCAGGATGTTCTGTTTGGAAAGCCTGATGATTCAGTAAGTTAGGGTCTGCAAATGATTGCTACACATAACATCAGTAATTAACCTTTTAAACTTTCTTTTTGTATTTACTGCTATTCAAATGCAGACACGCAGAGTGCATTTTTTTCTGCTTCCTCCAAGGAAGTGGACATGCTCAAGAAATGAAAAGATTTAGTCAAAGGACAGGTTTAGGGCACAACATTTCATTTTAATTTAAAACTAGAATCTTGATGTTTTAAGGACAGATTTGCCAAACAAGCATGTAAGAAAAGGGAATTTCCAAGGTATCATATAATTAAAGAGAAAAAAAGTTACATGTTGAAGAATACAGTGACATCATCTAATCCTGACCAGAAATCAGCATCATCATATTACTCAAGTAAAGTAAAGATTCTTTTTGGTCCAAGAAACCTCAGAAAGTTGAAGCTATATGGCAAATCACTAACCCTAAAATTTTCATAGCTGACACTATCAGTGGTATTGGTATTTCAGAAATAGAAACATTATCCAGGCTATGATGCCTAATAACAGCTTTTGCTCTTTAAATAATAAAGTTGCTAGAGAGACTGAGTTTCAGGGAAAGGGAACAAATTAGTCCCTTTACTTTAAAATAACTTTGAAGACTGTTCCTCACCGCCCTAAGGAGGTGGAGCAAGGCACCAAATAGTGTTCTTTATTTTCCAGCAAAGCTGAAAATGAGGAAGGTGCTAAAAATCAGATTGCTAAATTAATTCTTAATTCCCTGCTCACTGTTCTAGTGCTCACTCTCATTATGCCCTGGATTAAAACAAACAAACTAAAAGAACCTACCAAAAATAGAAGAAAAATTACAACACGGCAACAATTCATTGTAAGGAAAAAAAGGAGTTTTAAAAAGTTGGGAAAAACGAGAGTTGACCCCCTCCACACTTTTCATGCAAATTATATAATTATATTTTCAAACTTTATCCCAGATTTAAATGTAAATATCTTCTGAATTCAGAAATGGATTTTACAAAGATTGACAGCTTTAATAACTATTCAAAATGATGAACAGTGCTGAACTCAGAACAGAGGGGAGTCTGAGCATGGCTGTTATTATGCTTGAGCAATTAATTGACCTTCTGTTCTATAAAAAAAATTTTAAAAATTCAGAGGCATAAATTTCACATTATCTTGTTGGAATTTTTTGTCTTTTGCAAGACCAATCTTTAAAATTTATTTAAAAGGCTTTTGATTAAGTGATCTGATTTAGAGGCAGTAGAAAAACATAGAAAAGCAAGTGCTCTATCTTGGCTAGCATCAAAATACCACAAGTGCACTCATTTTTCAGTTTTTTGAGTTGCACCGATTTTTAATAAAACACTTTAGAAAATAAGCAATTTGCATTAAGAAAACATTAAGAAAGTGTTTTTCAGCACAGTAATGGTCATCTTTAGAGTTCATCCGATGTGTGCAATAGCAACCATTCCCCAAGCAGCCAATTTCAAATTCTGCTGAGGACAGGAGAAGGAAACAGTTCGACCTTGGAAAAATCTCTAAATAAAGTACAAACTTACAAACATGCACATTTGCATCTGCAATGAAAATCCTCTGACCACACAAAGAAATAAGAATGCAATTCATAAAATACTTCTGAAAAAAATACTTCACCCAGGAGAGGAAATGGGGTGAGATTCATCTGAGTAAATGCAAACACCTACAATGCCCTAAGGCTGTAACTCTATAGGGGGTGTGACTCAAGCTAGACTTGTGAAGTAAATCAGATAAATGATACTTGCAAACTGCCCACTCATCTTCTGAGCAAAAAAGGAGCAACTGTGACTTGCTAGCTGCAGAAGTACAACGTTTGGCATGATGAATCATGGTACGGTATCTACATTTTCCTAACAGCACCACTGAATACAGACGAATCGTCCCTTAATCCCCTGTCCCTTGTCCCCTTGCAAATATATTTCCTACAAATTTTCCCAGTAATATTTTGAGAGAAATGCAATAACTGTTATGAGTCTGAAATATCTACATCAAAATTGTTTGTAATGGATCATGTATGTATGGATAGTTGGATCCGTGTATCCTTTGCTGTGAAGTTAAGGATGCAATAGCATTCCACCTGATTATACATATATCATAAAAATATCTAAAATATTGTTAAAAGCAGCCTGCAATATTTTGAGTAACATAAACTACAGCTGCTAACTTACATCCATCCAAACAGCTACTGATGGTTTATGAGCTATGTATTGATAGCCTTTTTATTAGATGAGTGACCTCAGATCCCAGAGAGCCCCTTTGTGTCCCCTGCACTAGGGATTACAGGCTTCTTCATTGGAAATGTCACTTCCACTTGTTCACTATGTTGCCTATCTAGAACAACTCCACAAGTAGTATTGTGGGATCAGTGCTATGCCAAGGAAGAACTAAATCAACTCCCAACTCTGCTGTTACTCTGGGAGCTCATCTGAAATGCAAGGAGGAGTCAAAAATCAGATTAATATCATGAGAATGAAAGGAGACTGATCACAGTAAATGTGACATTTGAGAAATTATATGCTAAACAAATAGAGAAGGAAACAGAAGGCAGCCCAAGCTGTTTTGCTGACCCTCACGTGCACATATATTTAACTCTCAACAAAACATTTTTATCATAATTCTGCAGCAAGGCTGTCAGCTAATGCTCAACCAGACTCCCTACCCTCCTTTTTCCTAACCTTCTCTGGTTGCACAAGCACTTCTGCAGCTGGCCAGCTGTTCACTGCTTCATGTTGTCATAGGGAAAGAATTATAATAAAATGCACAGGCCAACAAGAAATGGTGTCAGTGTTGCTAACATGTTGGAAAAGGGCAAGTTCCCCTGCTTCTGATGTAGCAGAATTTTACAGAGAGTTAACCATTTGCCCAGGAGGGCAATAATAATTACTTGGGCAAATTATATTAGAGTAGAAATAGGACAATGCAAAGAACACTGATTTGTCAAACTGCTGGCTGATGTTTCTCATGGTGACTTGAAGTCCCATCTCTCACTAAGTTGTGTATTGGCTTCAAAGAACACCACAGCACTACATAGGTCGATGTATACTTATGTCAAAAACCTGTGTCAAGAACCTCTGGAAAGCCCTTCTGCAGTTGTCAGGATGCATCCACAGCTGCACAATCCTCTCCTTTTCCTTGCTCCCCTCTCTAGTCATCACAGTTAAGAAGACAGCTTAGAAGAAGTGCACAGAGTGAGACAAAGTAAATGCTACTCCAGCAACAGACACCCCATCAGTCACAGTGACTTGTTAAACTATTGAACATAAAAGGTGACAATTAAATATCAGCACAACCATTTAACTGCTGATCGTTTTGCAGAAATATCAAGTCTGTCCTACAATCCAAACTGCCTCCCACACAGTGCCACATAGATAGAAAATTGAATATTGAAACAACACCAGGGGAAGACTATCTTTTTCTAGTCTATTCTCTCATCTTCCCCCCTGCTAAAAGATTAAATTAAAAACTCCCTTTCTTCCAACTTGCTAATATGACAAAAATTATTTAAATAGAATACAAATTTTAACTAATACAATTATTATTATGTAATTCCCCATATTAGCTGAGAGCACCTTCTCAAGTTCAAGTCTGCCTGGGCTGGGACATAAGATTGCATTTAAAAGCTGCAGTTTTAATGAATAAAAGCACCTAAAACAACATTACATGAGCAGTTTGGCTGCAATGATATAATGAGGAAACACAGATGTTGAACAGATATAAAGTAAGAAGCCATGAAAAAGTTCTTAGGGTAGAAATATGACTGGTATTTGTATAAGAAGATTAAGTACAATAGTTGAGATTCAGAATTAAAGGACATTTAGATCTAGTGCTTAGGGACATAGCTTAGTGGTGGATTTGTCAGTGTGAGGTTTATGGCTGGACTCCATGATGTTAAAGGCCTTTTCCAAAATAAATGATTCAATGATTCTATGAAAGTGGCTAATCACACAAGTAAGAGAGAAGATGTATCCCCTCCCTCTAAAATGGAGACACAAAGGAACAGGATGCTCCTTCAAAACAAGTCATGTCAGGTTTTCTTCCCAGGAGTGAACAGAATACAAGCAGGAGTCAGGAGTCTTTCCAGGACTGCTCATCTGCCAGTCCAAAGGCAGGATCTTCCCAGCACCTCCTGCCTCCCACCTCCAACTATCCTTATCTCCAGTATGGTTCCTTGCCATCTCTGCAGTAATCTTCATGTTTCCTCCAGCCTTGTGTCAAAACTGTATTTGATACTCTCTGCATACTGGCAGCTTATCACTGCTTCTTTTGCTGGCTACATTTGTTCTTTGAGAGAAGCTGGGATCTGTGACAGGAGCTGTACCAGGACCACCTCTTTTGTGGGCAAAAATGACAGGGATGGGAGGGCCAAATCATGCAGAGAAAAGAGTACTATGTTTTTTTTTTAGGATGAGGACTAAAATACAAGATCTTTACTTTTCTTTTTTTTTTTTTTTTTAATACAAGTTAACAGTTATCAAGCATTTCAGGTTCCAGTGGTCAGGCACAACAGATGCCCAGTACAGAAGCTTAGGGCTGTGCTCTCAGCAAACATGTTGATTATTTATGCTACTTTTTCTGTTGTGCTTACCAAGAATACAAGTATTTCTGATGCTTTGGCAAGACTGTAGGTACCAGATACCTTATTAAATAACAAATGACAGAGTAGTCTTAAGAAGTATTTAACAGAAGAAAAATCAGAGCTGTATTATTTGTTTAAGCAACATGTGATCCACATGTGATCTGAGACAGCTGAGAGAGTAAACAACTGTGAAAAGTCAGGTTCTTAACTTTGCAACCTTCATTGCTCTGTTAAAGCCCTTTATGTTTCTTTTTAAATGACATTTTTCCCACATATTTTTTGACTTTCAAATGAAACTATGCCCTCCCCACCACGTTCAGAGTTGTCATTGAAAGACTGTGTTACAGCTGTTGCATCTCACTGAATTCAAAACAGTCTAGGTAGAAGCAGTGAGAAAGAATTTATTTTTTAATGCTCTGATACAACCCACTGATTGTGCCATCTGTCCAACACATGATGAAGAATCTCTAAACAGAGAATAGCTGTAGGGGACATAGTACAGTATTTGCAGATCTGCTCTTGGTAAGAGATAAGAGTTTGTATTAAAAAAGCAAATTTGGCTTTTTTAACACAATATATTAGCTATGCAGTATGTTTCTGCCATGAAGTGAGGAAAAAAATAGAACAGCAGATCTGTCCAGATGGAGGGGGGAAGTAGTGCCAAAGGCAGGACAAGAAAAAGGTGCTTGATCCTCTGTGAAGACCATGTCAATGCAATCTGCCTATCAAAAGAAGTTCAAAAGAAGATGATGGGAGTTCTGTAGATGTCTTTCTGCAATGCAGGAAGTCACATAAAGAATAAAAAATACAAAGCTCAAGTTACCACGGCATGAGTGTGCAAAAGTACGCTAATAAAAGTGACAGCTCTAAGTGCTTCAGTTAAGTATTTTATAGGATTGTAACAGCTACAGCCATAAATCTGTCCATACCAAATATCAATTATGTGGCATCTATCTCACTGCAGTAATTTCTCTAAATTGGCTCCTCACGGGCACCTCTCCAATTATTCTTAGTAAGGATAGTATGTCTTTATCCTTTTGACTGGCATAGGACAACATATCTTCAGAGAGTCTGATATATTTATAGGTAATTTCACGTCAGAAAATCCTGCCTGTGTCTCAGGAATTTCAAAGACTCAGGGAATAGCAGCAGAGATCAGAGAGGCAAATCTACCTATTCAGCAGCTCTGCTTGGATGTCTCTTTGAAATATCTCAGTCTGTGCTCAGGGCTGAGTGCTGCCACAGAGAAGGGGCTGGGGCAGTGCCAAGCACTGGAAATGCAGGGCTGGGTTAGGAGTGCCCAGCAGGTGCAGAGCTGGCTGAGGGCTAGAGGAGTAGCTTTTAGGCTGTGGAGATTGATGGTCTGTTCAGTTTTACTGCCTGCAGAGCCCATGGGCTTGATATTCTCCCTTCTAAAAATGCATATCCAAAATCCCAATCCCTAGAGCTTGCAAGAGCCTTTCAGCCTTTTAGGAACATTGCTTTTAAATCGGATGAGAACTGAAGAATTTTAAAGTCACTATATAAATACTGCGTAAACGCAGTGAATAGAAGCACTCTTTCCTGTATGCCTACAGCCCAAACTACAACTTAAAATATTCAGTGGCAATTTTTCCCCCCCCACAGAACACAAATTATACATTGGAATTGGAAGCACAACCCATGCAAATGCTGCAGTTTAAATAAAGAACAAGTTAGCTGTGATTATGGGGTCTTAAAGAGTTTCACTTCAAAAGACAAAGATGCTTGTAAATTTAGGAAGACAAATAGAGGAAAAAAAATACCTAAGACTAGCTTTGTGAAACCAATGGAGCCAGTATACTTCAAACACTTTTCAATTGATTACTAGGTTTTTCTTAAAACACAACTACTCTGTTTTCTCTCCAAGTATTCCAACTTGCCTAAAAATCAGCAATTTTTATTCTACATACTAAGAAAACCTGCAAGATCAAAATGTCACAAGTACAAAAATCCAACAAGTTAAGAGTGATGCAGCTCTGTGCAGGAGGGATTTACAGGCTATTAACATAATAACCACCCTGTTACAAGCTATTAACCTAACCATCTCATCAGCTTACCAAATTCAGTTTTAATTACTAGTACAATACCAGTCATTGCCTTCAGACTTCATTATGCTGGGCACTGTGCAAAGAAAAACTACATAATTGTCCAGTCCTGAAAAGAACTACCAACGTGAGGAACAGAGACAGTGGGATGTTGGGAAAAGAAACAAACCAACAAAGATGCAGTCTTCTGCCATACTAACGCAGCACATCCAGTGACCCAGGCAGTTGCAAACAGGAATAACAGTGACACCATCACCTTTGTAAAGAAACATTTCCCAATAGATCTCACAGCACTTAAAGGATGGCCAGTGGCATCACTCCTGTTCCTGAACTGGAGAAAATGAAGCACAGAGGAGTATGCTTGGAGTTACTTTGGGTAATCCAGAAGAACATGAGAAAATGCCCATCTAGTGATTCCTAGCTCAGTTCCCCATCTGCCGGACTAAGATGTTTCTAATCTAAAACATAATTAAAAACTTTATTGGAGTATAATAGAAAGGTCTTTTTCTTAAGAGGTCAAGTCCAGATAGAATATTGGAACAACTATCCAGAATACAGGTAGTGGACACTCATGACAACACTCATGTTGACATCAGCTCATAAAAATTGCAGAATTTTATGATTGTCTATGCTGCTAAAACCTTTGTATGTTATGAAGTCTGTCTACCCCACTTCATAACTCTGTGAGGTGTATGGGGATAAGCCAGTGCTGGAGACAGTACTACTTCAACTGAAGAATCCTCCATAACTCACAATTATCAGAACTTTCCCTCAGGTGACAAAACCACCTAGCAATCCCAAGCCTTCAGCTGGCTAATTCTGGCAATAATTCCTTCCTCCTGACTCAGACTGTAGACCTGTGACAAAAATTAATTGTTCGTATCATTAACTAAAGAAGTTATATCTTTGAATATGTGCACATGAAACTGTGTGCAGTGGCAAGTCATAACAAAACCAGATTAAAAGGTAAAGATACCAGTTTAAAACCAAAGTGGAACAAAAATGTCAGGCTGGCTTTATATATGAAAATGTAATCTTCAACACAGCCTAATCCATATACGGCCTTTTTTTTTTTAATGTAGCTATAACAAGGAAAAAGGTATATAGATTTGGATAACTTAAAAAGAATTTCCTGGGTTTAAAAATATTTTGTCACAAATGTGAAACCAAGATAAAATTAACATCTACGAAACACAAATGAAAATACACCTGTCTGCTACTCAGCTTCAGAACTGATTAACAGTTCATCTTTAAAACAGCAAATGAACCAGCTGTGATGCCAACCTTTATGGGGATCTCTCCTGCTCCCCAATCTCCATTCCTGCTGAATACTGAGGCTGTGCAATGCTTTGCTTAGTTTTCCTGCAATACTTTCTCTTGAAAAACAACGTTCTGTAATGAGGAAATATAAACTACTGAGACCTATCACAAGACTTTTAACAATCTTCCCACTACTTAGGCTGCCCTGAGTACCACTCTACTGCATAGTGTAAATTTATGTTAATACTGTTAGTGAGGTTGGTTGTGAGTTTCTTAGGCACTTCTGATTTATGCCTCCTGCTCCTGAAGGAAAGTAAAACAAACAAGGTTAAGGAAAGACCTGGTATTTACTTAACATTAAAACTTATTTTAAATACATGTTTTGGGTTTTAGACAAACAACAACCTTAAATGTTGATTCCAGGAGATGGAAAATCTTACGAAAGCAAAAAGAAACTAATTTTATGTGAATGTAAAATTAAAATGGAATGCTAGCACACATTCTGGATCTCTGAATTACTAGGTTTTTCTCAAAACTGCTTAAAACAGCAGCAGTGGTACAATGTACTTGGAGTTTATTCTCATCCTAGAATTTCAGTGTGCTTTTCTAAATGCTAATTAATTAAACTTCAAAAGGCTCCTGTGAGATACAGTAGGTATTATTATACCTATTAAGCACATATAAACCAGAGTTACAATGTTTAATTATATTCAGAGTTATTTCTTTTTAAATTGATTTTCCTCTATAAAAGAAGATGCTGATGGTCTATTACTTTTAGGACAGGTTTTTATGCGTTTAGTTTTTAATAGGCAACATTTCACTGCACCTATGTTTGCACATGCATGTATTCATTTAGAGTTTAAAAATACACAGCCAACCAAGAGCTGGGAACATTCTATACAATTAGTTTGAGAGCTGAGCCTTAAACTAGAACTATAAGTAGTTATGGGAAAAGGCACACTGATCTCACCAGTGTGAGATCATCTCTTTTCCCCTTGTTTATAATTTTGGTAACTTCCCAACCAAATTCAAAGGTAAAATACCTCCCCTCCACATAATCTAGGCAGTTCTGACATAGCTAGAGTATTTCCCCAGGGAAATATTGTTCCAACCTCTAAAGATTAACTACAATAATGGAAACACAAAACTTCTAAAAAGTTTTTGTGTTTATCCTCTTTTAACGGTTCTGTTACTGAAATAAATAATACACTTTTTCATCCAGCATTCTCACATCAGGAGCATTCATGATGTTTTGTGTCTGTGGTGGATGTTGCACGTTGCATGTTATTATGTTATGTGCAGCCGAGGACAAAGCAATCAGGCAGGATTACCTGCTGCTGCCCAGGCACTCACTTTGAAGGAACACACAACCAGTGCTGAACAAAAGCTGATACCACCTCTGCCCAGTGTGCTCCAAAGTGAAATCATGCACTGCAGAAAGTGGTACCTTCTCATCAGTTTTCAATTTAGCACAGTTCAGTTTTCTTGAGTATCCCCTGCTGGCTCCCAAGTCTGCATTCCATTTAAGTTCCAGAAGGACAGAATATATTTAGTAATTATCTAATTGTAATAACCAATTGCTACGTCTTTCAGGAGCAGATGGAATAATAAATATGTATGTGTTCCAAAACTAAAACATGCAAGGCAATACAATTCTACTAATAATTAAGTTTTCTTATACAATATGTCATCCAATAGTATCAGACAGCCTGCATCAGGAGGATCTGATTTCTTGTATTTGGTTGCAAATACAAGCAAATTCTCTGTGGAGCAGAATCTGTTTTGCTTTGCCTCTGAGTCTCCAGAGTATCCATGTAATTATCACCGTGATTGTCATTCTCAGCCAGATTAGTGACAGTGGAGACTACAGTCATCTTCAGGCTATGGCAAAAGCTGTCTATTTGAATCAGCCTCTACTAGGTCTAGTGAACCTTGATACAAGAAGGCAGAAGGTCTAAAATACTAAGTACCATAATTTATTGCATTTTTCTTTCCAAGACAAAATACTGTGTTTTCAAGAAATGGGATGATTTTTCATTTTCTGAAGCAATACAATGAGCAGCTTGGAAATTTCTTGCTAGTACAGCATGCTAGCTCAACCCCTGATTAGGAGGCAGGAACTTCTGCATCCTCTCTTCCCATCAATTTCTTTTCAATTCATCACATGGAAAAAATAACTTTTTTCAGGCCACTCATTACATATCAATTTTCCAACAGGGGCAATTGGATTCCTGAAACCCAAGACTTTTCACTGTCCTGCTGAGCAGAACACTGCCTTTAGTTCCCACAAAGGATCTCCTAACTTTCTGTAAGGGGTTCATGAGACCGAACCATTCATGTTTGTTTTGTAACTTTCAAATCATGGGCCATTTCTCTTCCAAAATAAGATAGTACCTAAATCGTGGCTAGACAGAGTAATTTAGGCTAAAGAAGCATAAAGAACAGGCAAATATGTGATGAGAACGGTGTTATTCATGCAACTTGAAGTAACACTGCAAAAAGGTTACATGAGAAGCACCACTTTTGGACTAGAGACTGGATCTGCTCAAGGTCAGTCACCACTCTTCACCTGGGACTTGTGGTAGAATCACCATGCCTGGAGGTGTTAAAAAAATGAGCAGATGTGGCCCTTTGTGACACAGTTGAGTGGACAGGGTGGCATTCAGTCAAAGGCTGGACTTGATGATCTTGGGTCTCCTTTCCAGCCTTAATGATTCTATGATTCTGTGATGAGGTATTTACCCTTGGGGGCTTAGTTTTGGTAAATACTGCCAGAGTTAGGTGTTGCAAACAGGAAAAAAAAAGGTATAATCTACTTGAAAACAAAAATTAATTACCTGAAAGCATATTACTCTAATTATTATATAATTAAATCACCCTGATAATCTGAATCCACTACTTCGTAACTCCCATATATATATATATATATATATATATATGTCTCCATCCACAAGAGACCATCTGGGTTTCTTTTCCTTCCATTTTTCTTTGTGTCTTTTCTTGTAGAGAATAGACTGAACACATTCCAGACTGAAAGGAAAAAAAAAAAAAAGGTAAATCTCATATCCATAATACTTCTCTTCTGCATATGGGAAAAATTCACAACCCTTTGCTGGATATACTTCAATTAATTTCTACATTAGCTCAGTAATGCTTACTCAAAGCATCTGAATGAAAAATCAGACTGAAGAGAGAAGGTTCTCTTTTGCATGGTGATGGCTACATTTATTGATGTGAAGGATATCATCCACCTGACATTCCTTGGAGACAAGGTGCTAAAAACCAGGCTCTTTCAGAAAGATGTGAAAAATTACACATTTTGCTTCATATAACATAATTAAATTACCTTTCTAAATCTGAAGTTGAAATATTTTACAGATTTAGATGTAAACTCATGACAAGGAAGGTCAAGACATACAGGATCTTGAAATTTTGGTTATAACACAACAGGCTAACAATCACAATGACTAATCAAGCTGCAAATTAGGACATTTGATGACCCCTCCAAAAAGTGGCATTTCCTTCAGAATGAAATACAACCTGTCAATACTGGACATTGTTAGTAATATGTGCAAATGTTTCACTCACCTTCCTTCCCATTACCCTGTATATAAATGTTATGTAGTAACATAAAAGCCACAAAGTTATAATGGCAGCAATAAGAATTCTGGAACCTTATGCTCCTGCCAGCTGCTACTGTATCTGCAGCTAAAGAAAGAGACATTATAGTCTTTAGAAAGCACCATCAAGTGGCTATTATACTGTAGTTTTACCTTTCAAGTCAGTGATGCAACATACCAAGAAGGTATTGATGGAACTTCCAAACTGCAGTTTCAGTCCTTAAACTGATTCACAAAAAAACGACAACTCTAAAAGCAATATGGACTAGTCAAAAGCCTAGTTCATAGCTATATTCTGCCCAAAATATATTCCCTTTGAGCCAGAAGAGATTATATACATCAGAGAAGATACAAATGAGATGAATTTGAAAAGAATTAAAAGTCATTTAATTATTTCTCAAAGAGGGCTTAAGGAAAGCAGCGAGGAGTTTCCACCTGTGAGGTGGGATGCTATGAATGCACTTATGGTCAACAACCACAGCTTAACAAGAGCATTTAATGAAAAAGCAATAGACAACTGCTTCCAATTACATAAACTGATACTCTTACAGCTTGAGACTTTAAGCACTTTCATAGCTTCATACTCTGTGACATGTATCACACACACAAGAGGCTTACAAGCCTCTGGCAGGGAAGCAACAACTGCACCACTTTTAAAAAAAGCCCAACCAAACAAAACCAAGCAAAGGAACCCAAACACTTTCCTTTCTTAAAAAGTCTGAACGTTCAGGAGAGTGTATGAAGGGAAGTCATCTTGTGCTCTAATTGAGAATCCACACTTCCATACACCCACTTCCACTGGTGCCTGCAGATCTACAATACCACCTTTAGAAACTCCAACTAGAAAGCAGGTTTTCAAGTAAAGGAGAAGAGTCCTACTCTGAAACCTCTGTAACCAAAGCCCATTAAAATGCCGAGGCAGACTCTCAATTGCCAACTGAGTTTGACAATTCAGCAAGCAATCGAAGGCTGTATTTTACAGCTGCACTAGCAGAAATAGCCTAGAGATGGTAAAAAACATGTAGCAGGTTAGATGTTCTCAGCAGAGATAAACACATATCATTGCCACAGCACAGGTGGTACATTGTACAAGGGAATGCTCTCTGGCAGGGCATATCATTCTAGTCCTCTGTCTAAAAAGGGATAATTTCAATTTAAAAGCTAAATCCCTAATCTGGCTAGAGGACAAAACAGCTTGGAGATAATTCCAAATGGAAGAACATATTTGAGCTCTCAGGAGGACTCTATAGGTCAAAAGAGCACTATACAGGTCAAAAAATCAGCCATTGTTGTCATCCCAAGGATTTATCTTGCTAGGACACTGACACAGGACCCTCAGGCAGTGATCCATAAGAGGTATTTAGGAAAGAATTTAAAAGACCAGGCAATAGGGAGCAGTATTTTCTCAGCACACCCTTCCTCAAAAACCTGTAGCTTAGGGATTTCTTGGAGACTGTATCACTGTTTGATGTGGTTCATGGCATTCTGTGGCAGCGCTTTCCAAAGCCCAGCTGAGCCTTGTGCAGCAGAGTATGACTGGGCATTGCAGAGCATGCCTCCTTGAAGGAGGGAAGACTTGAATCAAATGAGCCACAGACCTAAATTTCCCTCTAGGAATCCCCAACCAAAGATAATTTCTCTTCTTGGGTAATGAGTTATCTCAAAGGCTACCAGAGAATATGCTGGTGCTCTCACTCTGACAACTAACAGTTAAAATACTGTTGAAGTGGAGACCAAATACTATGCTTGGCTTTTCAAAAAAACAGTTTGAGCTCAGTTTTTACACCTAGACATTCTCTTTATGTTCAGGGATGGACATGCACAAAATGACTAACAGCTGACCATATATTCTAAGAGAAAGACAGAGTTCCTAAATATAATTTTCTTAGATACACTTTGAAAATATTGACTATGTGCAATAATATTACAAATATATTTAAAAAAACCCTAAATGACAAAATTAATTAATTTGTCATAATATATTTCTATAATAAAAAAATAATCCCAAAGCCCAGGATACTTTAATAGGATAGTTTAATTCCTAGAGGTTACTTTTTGCATTTCTACCTTCTGATTAGCTTCACTTACAATTTTGGATGAGAAAAATGCTCTGCCCCTCAATTTCCTCAATCGAGAGATTGGGAATGGAGCAGTTGCTCACAAAGAAATGCTTTCCACACAAGGCAGTGCACTCACTATTGGTAACTTGCCTGTAGAGATGGCTGGCGGCAGGGGCTATGCAAGTGCAATGAGTTACTTCCTTCTGTTTCTCCACTTCCTCCTCTGCAAAGGAGGAAACTTGTCATTCCTCCTTTTATAAGCAAATACAGCTGGGAGCTAAATACTCTGGTAACTCCAACTGACTGATTTGATAGTGTTTATGCAAGTAAGCAGCAAGAGGCACTAAATCAGAGAATAAACAAATCTTAGGCTAAATGTGCAGACAAAAACCTAATACATACTAAAAAGTGTATGTCCCTGAAATTAGTATTCAGTTGGTAAAGATCAAAATTTTATTTTCCTGTTTAATTTTCAAATAATTTCAGTACTAAAGTATAACTGCAGACTGCATAGGGAAAAAATACTGTAATGGTTATTTTGCCCAAATTTAGAAACCATCTGTTTTGAAGTTCTGTTTGGCTAAGCAAATTACAGGACTCACAGACCAGCTAAGTAGTTAAACACATACAGAATACCTTTTCTTCAGGGCAGGAGAAAAATGCCTTTAGCTGAGCTGTTTTGCATGGCACCTCCAATTTATCTCTTTTCAGCTCCCTCTGACATCTGTGTCGTGGCACTAGGGTAACGATCACATCGGGGTGCTCCACAAAGGTTAACACAGACAACAGCCTGGCAGCATTTGATGTGTAAGGAAACAGGACTACCAGTTCCCTTGCATCTAAAAGGTCAACAAAACACAACTTAATTCCCTTCTTTTGTACAAGCCCAAGGGCAGGCACATGACAGAAAAGATGGCAAGTTCATTGTTAGTTCTACAACACCACAGGAAAAGTAACAGACAGATTTCAGCACTGCCAGAGAAGTGAACAGAACAGAGAGTAGAGGCTGCTAATGATCTGGGCCTTCTCTTTGGTAATATCCTGCTTATTTTTTTCCTCAGTGAATAGAATAATTTCTTTGAATGAAGACTTAGCCTGTAATTTAATTCCTACAGGTTACTTTTTGCATTGTACCATACACAAAGGAGTGATATTAAATTCAAGCTGCTGCAATAAAATTCCCTTTCAATTAATGTAACTAACAAATATTGCTACTGTGATTAATAATTAGCAAATGGCAGGTGTCAAACCAAATAGAATTATAGCACCATTAACACCACACAAACCTCTTATCCCACCCTGTTTTTCTAGAGACATGCATATTTGTCTCCTTGTACCCATCAGCTTCCAGGGATCCAAACACACTTGTTCTGTCCCAAATGGCTCCTACAATGTGGGTGTAACACAGTCACTCTGTGGCTGTCAAATAATACACTACAAATTTCTCATAGATCCACAGGAGACAGGACACTGGGAAGTTGTGAAAGAAGGCAGAAGCCATAGGAAGCAATGGAAAACTGAAGGGAAATGAGAAAAGAGAAAACTCCTCTTCTTTTGAGCAGTGGATCAGGGGGTCTTGCACACAAAAGCCATCATTCAACAGTGCTCAGCCTCCCCATCTCTACTTTTAGGTCACTCCTGTAAACCTTGCATCCAGGCTCTGGATGCCAGCTGGCAGATGTTTGGTGCTCAGCCTGATGATACCAAAGGCAAAGGGCACCAGTTCCTCAGGTAACAACTCTATTGGTCCTACACTATTGGCCCTGTATACTCTTAAAACCACTACAGTTTTAATCCATATTTCATACATCATCAATTTTCCTCCAGACTCCATCCTCACTGAGTAAAAATTGTTTACAACAGTATATAATGATAAACATATAAAACCATCATCAATCATTTATCAGTTACAATTACTATTTGCATCTGTTTATCTAATCACAGTCTGCAGTAACTGCTGCAGTTATGCAGTTCAAAACCACTTTAAAGATGGAAATGTTGAGGATAACTACTACATAATTAACTTCATATTTTGTAGCAGTCTGCTAACTCATATTTCTATCCCTTTGCAGTTTTAATGTATATTAAATAAAGGGGAATTACTATTTACATACACCCCCACTCACCTACACAGTCACACGTGCTGACTGTGACAGTGCAGGTGACAAAAGGCAGACTAGTCTCATAAACTCTATTTAATGTGCAACTTCAGCTGTCTCAGACACTCAGACTCCCAGTACATCTCTGCTGCTACTTTAAATTCACTGAATTTCACATGTAACTATATGACAAAACAAAGATCTTTCTCTTTTTCCCCTCTCCCTCTTCACCTGTGCAAGATCATCTGCCAAAAAATTATTTTGTCTCAGCCCTGGATGTCAGAATTCATTCTCAGCCCTCTCTTTCCATTTCTGTTTTTCAAACCAACTAATTTGAAGCTGGCAAACAGTGGGTCCTGAGCTAGCAACAGGTTAAAAATCAGATAACTTGACATGTTCAGGAGCCAGAAGAGGACAGAGAACAGTTTTTGTTCAGAGTGATCACAGTAACTTAATTGCTATGTTACATAAATAATGGATTCCTGAGAGTGGAAGGTGTAATATTCGTCGTTCTTTCACTTCTTCTGTCTTTAAAAATGAATACACTTTTCTGCATCAAAATTAACATTTATCTGAAGATCACTCTGAAGACTTTGGGGGTTTAATCCAACTCTTCTTGCACTGTCATTTTAACCAGTGAAGCACACAAAGACACAACCACTGCTTAACAATTTTCTCTACAGCTTATGCTTAGGTAACAATATGGGAAGACCCACTGCCCCTGAGCCCCACATTTAAACTGACTAATCAAAAAAGACAATTGACAAGGTGCCTTAATATACCTCATGTTCACACAACACGATCACAGATGGGCATTTTCCTCTCTGGCCCCTTTCCTCCTTTTTCCCCCTCTGCCTGCCTGTCAGATTGCTGTGGTAGGTCATGTGATTGCCAGGAAGGTTGGCTGCAGATGTAGAATTTCTACAAATAGTTGCATTTTAAAAAAGACAAAAAATGCCCCCAACAATATAGGCTTCTAAGAGAAAGTTAAGAGTGGCTATTGTTGCTGCAGTCTGGCCCATGGATATTGCTGATTATGACCAAAACAGATGAGAGCACAAACTGCTCTCATCCTCATCCTCCACTGCTGCTGGCATCTGACAAACACTCTGCATACACTCTCGAGCCCTTAATGCCAACTGAAATGTGACAAAAAAAAAAAATAAAAGAAAAAAAAACCAAAAAAATAAAAACCTCCAACATAATGTAAGAAATGCAGGTTGCATAGCCTGCTCTGTAGATGGCACTGTATGTTAAACAATGATTTTTTTCTTTTTCCACAGTACCATTTCTGAAAATAATAATCCAGATGCAGTCTCTTACACACACAGAATATACATTTATTTTAAATCAGGAATCATTCCATGGTAATAGCTTTCAACCATAACTCCAGAAGTAACCTCCCATTTGCAATTAATTATGTTTATCCCTGTAGTATGTGACTACCAGGAAGGACAGAGACCCTGTGCAGTCCCTGCCCCAAAGAGTTAACAAGAAAAGCAGCAGGACAAGTGAGGCAGTATACTACTGAGAGATAATGATGTACTCCAGCCACACTGCTGGATCCCCAGCCTGGTGTGCTACCCACTGAGTCAGCAAGTGGTGCTGTGCCATGACAACAATATAAGTTTTTGGGTTGATTTTTTTTGTTTGTTTGTGGGTTTGTTGGTTTTTAAAGAGACTGTCTTCATTATTTGTAACTTTCAAAGAATTTGTTGAAACTGGTATGAGAGCAGAGAGAACACAAAATGGGCGGAGAAACTCAGGAGGTATGGGTACAAAACCCAGACTGACAAACATCTAGGGAATCATTACTCTGGGAAGTTAGAAAATGGCATAAACTGGAAAGAGTGAATCTCTCAACAGACAGTAAAATTCTTTTGAGATTATGTCAGCTGGTACACTAAAGTAATTATGGTATTAAAAGGAACACAAGCTAATTTACAAATTCACTGACAACAATGTTTTCTTGAGATATTTGGGATGTAAAATTAATTGCCAGCAGCAGAGCTCTCAAAAATCCAAGACAAATCTTAAATGGTCCAGAACTATGCTAACATAAACACACAGGCTAACAAAAGGCAGTAAAAAACCAAAGTGGCACACACAAGCTCTGAATAACCAACCAACCTTCCTACTGTACACTGCAAATGAGCAGTATAAATCTCTACAGAAGCTCACAACAGAAAGCTGTGTGCCAGCATTTGTTGATCTGCACTTGCCAAAGGAAGAGTTTGCTGGCTTTTGGAATGTTAAAAGGTAAATATAACTACACTTCATATTTAAAAATAAAAAAATCAGGAACAATACCAAATTAGTCTAGTACAAAAAGATTTGTGTCATAGCATTTCACATGTTCTAGCCCATAATATGATGGGGAAAGCATTCCCTGTTCCCTAGGAAGGGCCTGCATTGGCTGCATACATGGTTTTAATATGGATTGAAAAATCTTGCTTCACATATAGCAGAGAGAGACAAAAAATTTTGGCAAACTTGTATCATGGTAAAAAAAAAAAATTAAAAATTTCATATCCTCTGTGGTTGATTTACTCTATCCAGAGTGTTTTGTTCTCTTACAACTATGCAGACATGTACCATATTGTAATGTTTTTGGCTATTTATGAAAAGTTTATGATTGCTTAAAGATTCTGGTAGGTATCCAGATACCCTTTGCTCCAAAATTCTCATATGAAAAATTTACTTGATACATGGACTTGACAGCTGAACTGGTAGGAAACCACAACTGCTGAATTACAGGTAAAGAAACCAGATGTGAGAAATATTTAAAAGTCATTTGTCTTACCATGTCTTCATACTTTGCCCAGGCATTTAACAGTAAAATCAGGAATTCATGTAAATTACTACAGTCAACCACCAATACATAGAAAATGAGCAGAACTAAAAAATGGAGCTTTACAGCACTGGTGAGTGAGAAGGGAGATTAGAATAGGTACAAGCCCAGGCAGCTAACCCTGGAATTTGAGATTAAAATCAGTACAACCACATTTTACATACAGAAAAGCCATTTCAGATATTTTTGAACTTCCACTTCAGAGTCTGATTTATAGTAAGTACTTCTGCATATTTAACTCTACCCAATGAATAATCCCTTAATTTTCAATGGAACTAGTAACATGTATAAAAATGCATGAATACCTAAATCTTCTGAAGAATTCAGGGCTTAGGTAACTCTAGTAAGGAAGGGACAGAGGCATCTCCAGATTAAAATATTAATATTAAAGTCAGTGTGCAATTCTCCCATTAATTCCACAAGCTAGGTATTAAGCTCTAATATTTTCATAAAACATGAATTCTTCAACATATGCTGGATATACAGCCTACAGAACTGTGTTTACAAGGTGGGTTTACAAGGGTTTTACAATAATTATTTGGGGATAAATTTGTAAAACATACTTTATTTGTGCTGGTCAGAACTATTCATAAATTTGTCATGTCAAATGAAGCTCATCTTGTTAAAACCTCTTAAATCATATAAAGAATTGCTTCCATGCCAGACACACTTGACCCAGGTCAGATGTTATTTAGATCACATTTTTAATATTAAAGCTATTCTATTATGGAACAAAAGAATGAAGTCAATAGAAAGAAAACATAGAATAACTAATTATTCTTCAAGTGGAAAAGAAATGTGAAATAAATGGAAAACTAACTGTGCCTCAGTTTCAACTAACTAGACCCAACAGAATATCTACTATATCACATAATTATTATTAAACAATGATTGGAAATGTAACACCTGTTAAAGTATGTTAATATTTAAGCTATCATCCAGTTTCAAAATGCACAAAAGAAATAGCCTGATGAATGCTGATTCATTCATGCCACAGCTTTTAATTCTATATTGAACTTTTGAAATCATAATCCAGATTCATGAAATCAAAGCTTTCTATATTTGTGTTATTTCTCTTTGTAATTTGCTATTTTTCCCAGTTTGTTTTTATAAGCAAAACAAACGCTATCGCTCCAATTCTGCTTTAAATCAAGAAGCAAGCTCCTGATGAGTGTTCACGGAGCTGATTAGAAAATTGCCTTATAAACAGCATCATTAAGTAACCTGTCAATCAGCAGTGATACAGTGGTATTGCTGGTGCCTTGGTAAATTACAGTTATGCCCTACGCTTGGGAAACTTAAATGTACAATTCTTAGATTTCTTATTGGCAATTAGATTATAAATGCTGTGTTATAAGGCTTAACAACTTGAGAATATATTTATCATATGCCATATCTGCAGATTACAGAAATAAAAAAAAATTAATTGGAGCAGAGTTTCTTAAGATGCTGTTATAAAGGAATCCCCAAAGTTGAACTGAAAGCTCATAAAAGAGGAGCAGTCATTTTTCAGGAGTGATGCCATAGGAAAGCTATACAGATTGTAGGATCTCTCACTCCACCTCCATTTATTTGTACTTACTGTTTGGTTTATGACATGTAATTCCAATTAAAATATACTAAAAATACTTGGAATTTTTGAAGGATTAAATTTTTTCTCAATATTAAATACAAGGAAAAGATTCAAAATGAAAGTAACAGGAAACTCTGCTGTCACATGCTGACGTAAACTTCTCTAGATACGAGACATGCTACAAATGCTTTACCTGTCAATTGTATGTGAACCTACATTCACCTGGAAATAATAGACAAGGAAGACAACTCTTAAGAAATGCTAAGACTGCAAAGTCATGGACTTGAGAGCAAGGGGATGCCAGAATTAATGTTTGCCTCTGCAATTTTAATGCAGGTTCTTCAGCCTTCATCCTTTAATTACACAGTCCCATTAACCAAGCAGACCAGATTAATTTTGGCAAACAGTATTCTCTTAACTGACACCCTCTGAGTCCTAATTAATCATAGTGCTCTTATTTAGTGTGTAAACTGCACTGAACGCATGGATGTTGAGTTCCTCAAGGGTTTGTGTTGCTCATTATGATAGAATTGATAATACCACTGGCACATGTGAAACTGTTCAAGAGCAATGACACAGACATATTAACATCTTATGCAGTATCTTAAAGATGACACTACAGCTTTCATTTTGAAGTATCCTGTGCTTTACGGAACCAAGGCAGAGCTCTCAGGAATGTTAGGGTGCTGAAAATGCAGCCTGAGTGCTAAGAGAAATGAATAGTTAACTTGCAAGTAGATAAAGTACCTGCATAGAGTAAACACTCCAGACAATCAACTGCCTGAACCACAAGAAAATCAGCAGTGCTTCAGCTTATTCCTCCCAGGTGTCTCCATTCCTGCAGTAGGAAAGGCTGAGGCTGTACATATTGCACTGTCTACTGTGAATGCAGATTCATTCCTAGAGAATACACCTCAGACACTGAATGATGCTGTTGTCTCAAATCTGTAAGCACCATGACATCCAAACACTAATTAATTTCATTTCTGTTTCTGGTTTTTCCTTAAATTCAGTCTTCAATTCATATCCACAGAAGTGCAAGTTGTTTTCAAATCAAATGTCTAATGCCATCTTTTGCTGTTGGATCAACACCTAGGCACATCCTAGGGACACTTGGATGCATCACTTGAGTTTACCAGTTTACTGACAGTAGAAGTAGTTTATAATGCCTGGACAGCAATGGAAAATGAGAGAGATCACAAATAGCAGAGAAATAACAAGACAGAAATTTTGATCTCAATTCAGTACTTCAAAAAGGAAGATGTCAACAGTCTACTTAAAATGCTCCCATTCTCGTTTTCTCAATCTCTGTATTCATATCTTTGCCTATTTTGATGTTATCTGCCTTTTCTCCAAAATATGTTTCTAATCCCGAATGCAATCTCACATTGCTATTCTGTTATTTTCTCTTTCTTCTTCCCCTTGACTTGGTTTGACTCCCCCCTGCCATATATATTTACTGCCCCAAAGAAGTCACAGCTGCTTCTATTGCAAGACATAAAATCATCTATCAAAAATTTGTATTTCCCAACTCACCTGAAAACAACAGCTTTGCTTAGTGATGTGTAATTGGTATGCATGTCTAAAATTAATAGTTCCAGAACACACTCACTACAGTCAGTTTTTAATGGCTTATTAATTATACATCAGGATGCCATAAACAACTTACAGGCAAAACATAAATTTTGACAACACACAACAAAAGTCAGTGATGACATCCATCAGGCTTTCATCCTCTATGAAACTTGATATAATAGCAGGAAAGAAACACCTTTTCCATAAACATCTAGAGCCAAAAATTGGGGGAGAGCAGTGCCCCTTCAGATACAACATGCAACATCTTTACAAAGGGAACAGTGAATGAAGAATTGAGACCCTGCAGAAGAGATAGCCAGGACTGTTTGCCATTAGGGTACAGGAATAGATCACTGCAGAGAAAATAATTTTCTTCAGTGTCATATTTTTGGGAAGAAGACATCAATCACATACACTAGTATGTACTAAAAACGTAAACAGAACTAAAAGGTCTACAAACAAATTGCAAAGGAGGAGTCAGTGCTTAGTGGCAATGCTTACCTACTTGAACAACCCCCCAAAAATCTAAGTAGCACACATTCATTAACTGAGTCATCACAGATAAACACATTTCATTTTTTAATTCCAGAATACTCTAGCCAGATGTGATTGATTTGTCCTCCTACTGGTTCTTGCCCTTTTGTGGTTCTGCAGACATTGGGAACTGGTAATAACTCACCACACGCCTCAAAGAGCTTTTTTGTTTTTGGAAATCTCCAGGCAGCATGACATTTACATTTCTTATGGCTGGTTCCAGGCATTTAAGGATAAAAACAATTAAAGTATATTTGCAAGGGATGTGACAAACGGGCATTTGTACTCTGGCCAATTTTTCACTGACTTTCATTGAAGTACACCATTATGTTCCAGCTTTGATTCTGCTGTTGTCTAAAAGAGATGATTTCCCAGTATCCATGTGGGCAGGTTGACTGACAAGAATGTCTTTAGGGTTAAATGTCATCAGTATAAACTATGAGATCCCTTTCTTAGACAAATTCAACCCCCACATTCACTGATGACAATTCAGAGTCAGTGCTGAAATCCACAGAGATAATTTGGACCCCCACCAATCTAAAAGATAGCTTTTTGGCTCTCTGCAGATCTCCCTCTTGCTCAGAAAGGTGTTTTGACTTTACAACAGACATCCTTCAGTAGCAGCAGGTTGCTTTTGATTTTCATGTGACTTTTTGTATTCTCACCAATCTACAGCCACCAGAATGATGAGGATTATCTGCACGAATGCTGAGCTGAAGCAGAGCACCTCTCTTTTCATATCTCTGGGTTAGATTTCCATTAGCAGAAGCAGGGACTGAAGTAATATAGGGGATGCAAGGGAAAGAACAGCATTTTGCTCTCTTGACAACCTTCTCCCCTCTATATCAATAATGAAATTAGTTTCCATAGTTGCAATGTAGCTGCACATATGTAAGTGTTCTGGTCGGGGGAGGTGAAATGAGTCAGTGTGGGACAGCCTGGGCTGCAGTGACCATGCAGGTGGAGTTTGCAGTCCTGAGATGTACAGGTCAGGCAAGGAATAAAGTTAAGTTCTGAACTTTAGGAAGGCAAAATTCTAGCTCTTCAGGGAGGTAGTGGGATCCCTTGTGAAACTGCTTTCACAGACAGGTGAGGAGAGTAGAGCTGGCAGATGTTTAAGGAAGTCTTCCATAGAGCACAAGAGCTGGCAATCCCCAGGACCAAGAAATTAGGCAGGGAAAACAAGAGATGGGCATGGGAACTGCTGGTCAAATTAAAGGGAAAGAAGCAAATGCACAGTCAGTGGAAACAAGGACGGGAAACCTGGGAAGAGTACAGAGATGAAATACAGCTGAGGAAGACCAAGGTGAAGTTGTACCTGGCAAGGGAATAACAGGAAGGGCTTCCACAGGTCTGTTAACCAGAAACGGATGGCCAAAGAAGGTGCATCCACCCCTGATAAACAGTGGTGGAACACTTGTAACAATGGATGAGGAGAAGGCTGAGGTACTCAACACCTCTTTTGCCTCAGTCTTTGTGTCAACTTGTCTTCCCACTCCTCTTGAGTGGATGGACAGCAGGATGAGGACTGGGGGACAAAGTACTTCCCACTGTAAGTAAAGACCAGATTCATGACTATCTAAGGAACCTGAGTATACATGAGTCTACAGGACCTGAAGAGATTGGCTAATGTGGTTGCCAAGCTACTCTCCATGATACCTGAAAAATCTTGGCAGTCAGGTAAAGTCACAGATGACTGGAAAAGGGGAAACATCATACCTCTCTTCAAAAATGTAGAAAGTAGGACCCTGGGAACTACTGACCTGTGAGTCTCACCTCTGTGCCTGGGAAGATCATGGAACAGATTGTCCTAGAAGCTGTGCTGAGGCACATGGAGGACAGGGAGGTTATTTGATACAGCCAGCACAGCTCCATCAAGGGCAAGTCCTGCCTGAACAACCCAGTGGCCTTCTATGATGGGGTGACAACATCAGTGGAGAAGCCCCCCTCAGTGAAGTGGTCAAGGCTCCAGATGTCATTTATCTGGGCTTCTGTAAAAAGTCTTAGACATAGTTCCCCACAACATCCTTCTCTCCCAACTGGAGAGGAATGGATTGGATTGGTAGACTGTTAGGTGGATAAGAAATTGGTTGTATGGTCACATTCAGAGGATGGTGGTCAATGACTTAATGGACATCAGTGACAAGAGGTGTCACTCAGGGATCCGTATTGGAACCTTTACTATTTAATGTCTTCATTAATGATGTAGATAAAGGGACTAAGTGCATCCTCAGCAAATTTACAGATGACACCAAACTGAGTGGTGCAGTTGACACAGCTGAATAATGCCATCCAGAGGGACCTAATTATAGCCTTCCAGCAGAAGCTTACAAGATGAAGAGAGACTTTTTCCAGGGTCATGCAGTTCAAAAATTGGACTCTCAGGCATGGTGTGATTCTTGAGGTTGTCCTGTGCATGGCCACAAGCTGTATTTGATGATCCTGATGGATCCATTCCAAATCAGGACATTCTATTATGATTCTAAATGTCTTTAGTTTAATTCAAGATGGTATTATTCAAGAGTCATCTACTCTGCATACAGCTCTGCTGGAGTCTGTGTGAGATTTTTTTTATTCTACTCCTTCCTGGCAATTATTGCTTATTACTGCTGCATCGAAGGATCATATATACATTCTCTATAACCCATTAAAGATGGCTTTCCAGCTGAGCTAAACTTACCACTGGCAGTGGTTTGAGCTAGTTCAGAACTAAGGTACTCACAGGAATCTTTCTGTGAATGGAGTCCCACAGTAGTAATGTCGCCCCAACAGTGTGATCTAGAAAAGCATATCTGCTTATCACCTTAAAGGAGCCTCTCCAAACTGAATACCAGGGACCCTGCTACTCACTAAAGAGGAACTGGATCTGAATCTCTCTCCCACTAATTCCAAAAATTTATTGAACTATGTGGAAATTAATTGAATGTGTGAACTCAAATCCTCATTTCAGGCCTTTTTACAAAGTCTGAGTTTTCAAGCTGCTGTTCAGCAAAAAATGGAAATACAGGTTTAGAGGCCCAGCGCAACTGAGTTCTGTGTTCATCACTCATTTAATGTACACCAAATGATCTTTGTGGTTCAAGATAATTTTATGCAATGCTAAGCAAGGCCCTCATTGTTTTTGCTGACTTGCAGTAAGCCAGTGGGATGCCAGGCTGCCACCATCAGAACATCTGCTTCATTGGAAAAGTATTTCAGCAGGCCATGCCTTGTAATAAATGATATGACCCTGCCAGGCCAACAGCAGCACTCCTGTGGGCAAACAGCTTGCCAAAGGTCAAAGCCATCCAATGCTTTGGGACCAGCAACATCATTTCTGTCCTCCCTCCCAGAGTCCACCCCTACCCAGAGTCTTAGAGCTGCAGTGGATAAGTGAAAAAACACATCACTGAAAATATATCTTCTGCCAGTAAAGAACAAGAGAACAAGAGAACAAGAGAAGGGAGGGAAAGGGAGGAAAGCAGAGGAGAATGTGAATCCAGCTGTGAAGCTATTTACTCTGCCACTGAAAACAAAGCTATTCCCAGAAGCACCGCTTAGTTTGCCTCAGTCAGAACTGGGGTAGAAAAACGTGTGATATAAACTATTTCAGTTATGAAACAGGTTAGAGAGTGCTTATACAAACAGCCTCATTAGCACAGATATCTGTCCATTTTAATTTACAATCCTTCCCAGAACAGTCCCTGACCTTCTTTCTTTTCTTTTTTTTTTTTTTAAAAGTTACTAATTTTCTTTCATCTTTTAGACTACGAATTCTCCTAAAACACAAACCACAACTGCTTTTGTAAACTTTTTGCTCAATTCACAATGCAACACCAATAAAACCCCAGTGAAGTAAAACAGTGCAAGCATTTCAATTTTACTAACAATATAAACAGCATCAAAAAGATTTGGGATCCTGTTCATCTACCTGTGACATTAGTAGTCAGTGAATGCTCTGTTGCTGCAGTTAGAGAAAGGTCTTGTTCCATTGTTATTGCTATTGCCTTTTGAAGTGAAATGACAGTGGCACTCTTTTGAATGGCAGCATTTTACAGCAATTTAACTTGCTGCCTAAAGAAGGCAAATTGGCATGAAAATTATCTGGAAAGCACAATCACATACACACTGAATTTTTATAGATAGATAGGTAGATAAATAGGTTGATATAGATATATGAACACACCCACACATACCTACACACACATATATGTTGGCATTTTCAGTACAGGCATGACATACAGCACACCAAAGGCCATAGGTATGAAGAATAAATTACTTGGCAAGATAATTTTCTAAAGTAATTTCACAGAAAAGGAACCATTTCCTAAAAAAGCCTACCATTACCCTGCAACATGTTCTTTCATAGCACTGCAGCTGATTTCTACCTTCATTCTTATTTACCTTCCATGAAAGCACCACTGAGGACCTAATGAAGAAGGCTGGGTAGTTCTGGCATTATTGGATTTTTTGTTATTTATTTATTAGACATGAGAGCTGTTATCAGCAAGCAGTCAGGTGAGTCAAATCAGACAAAGCATTATCTGATTCCTATGCTATAAATCAGATTTTAATAGAGAAAAGATCTGTGTCCCTTTGGGAATAGAAAGAATATGTTTATAATGTGTTCTGAGTATGTGCTACACCATAGCAAGTATGAATAAAAATATTTTCTCTAATCAATTTTCCACTTTCTTCTCCAAGTTCTTTCACCCATAAGATGAGAACTAAAATAAATGAAAATTCTGTGTGTGACAAGTGCTAGCAAATAACAAAGATAAACATGCATAAAAGCATGCATACATGCTGCATTCTCAGACATTTAAAAAATACTGAATTCTGTAATATTAAAAGACATCATACTGAATTCTGTAATATTAAAAGACATCATTGTTTCTCTGCTAGCAGAATAACTTATGCATTTCATATTTATCTAATTCAGCCATTGAAATAAGACCTTTGGTAGCTTATTCTTAACCTCAATGCAGCTTTTGTCCTAGGTATTTATCCTTGCCTTTTTCTATTCAGTACCTACGAAGCATCATGAGAGCACCTGTACACCAGACACAGATAACGTTTGACTACCTCTTAAAGGTTTTAGAAATTTTAATTGGCATAGTAATCTATATATGCCCAGGCAGAAATTGGTGTTAAACATCAAAAACCTTGACACAAAGCCAGCTCTTTCTTGTAATGCAGTGTTATTTAATTTTGATTTGCTGGAAATTACTGTTTGCAAAAATGAGGGCCCCCCTACCACCTAATGCATCACTGTTTGAACTAAAATTCTGAAATTAGTTTACTGCCCAGATACCTAAATATGTGCTCAAAAACTACTTTTTAAAACCCAACTTGTTGGGTCACATCCAAGTAACTCCACAACAAACTAGAGGAACTGGCCTTTTATATCATGTTCGGCTTAAAAATTCCATTCCTTTTAAGATTTACACATGAAAATGAATTTATAACCACAAAAAAATTATTCACTGAGGTTTACAATACATTTACACTGAAGTTTACAAAGGTGTGTGCTCAGATTGCTGTTAATGAATGAACAGGTAAGGCTCTGCCATTGCCAGCCATTAGCAGCAAGGTTGACATCCATATCACACTTCAGTTTCCTTTCTTATTATTCTATTTCTTCCCAGTTGTTCCTTTGCTTCTCTATCCTAATTTACAGGAGGATTAATATTTTTTGAAGTAAATGCAAAACTACAGGCAGCATAAAAGTGAAGTCACATAATGGAAGTTTGATACTAACTATCAGAATGCAGATCCTATGTATTAAGGAAAAAAATCCAACCAAGTCACAACTAACCACATGCTGAATTGGAGATATTGGTGTCCCTTTTGGGAAATGTAACTGCATTTTAAATTTTTTAATCAGTGTCTGGACAATAACCTAATTCAACAGTTGTTGTGCATTTGGATCAGTGAAAATGTTAGCTCTGGTCACTTGGGCAAAAGAACAGTTTCAGGTTGTAATGACCTTGATGTCTGAGATAGATTGAGCCTCTTCAAGGAAGACCAGATAATTTTTTGCTTTTACATATATATCTGTGATTAATATAGAGAAATAAATGAAAGAACTACAACCTGGGAGAAACATGAATATTGAAACTGAAAACAGCCTGTAATGGGATGCAATGTACACATCACTATAGAAAACACTGTAAAGGTCTGCTCTCTTTCCTCCTGGAAAATAACAGCAACAGGGCAAGAAGAAGCAGAGATGATGGTGTTAAGATGAAACAGCAGGAAACAGTTAAATACTTTTTTGTCCCCCAGAAAAAGAAAAAAAAAATAGAAAGATGAAATTAAGTGTATTAAAAGTCCCAGTAGGTCTGTATCAAGTTATGACAAATATTTAAGAAACTGATATCTTAACCCAACCCTAGAGAGAAAAAGTAATTGCTGCCATTTCATCTCCCCTCTGCATCCTCCTCCAGCTGGCACAGCTGACTTGCAATTTCTTTCTCTTTGCCTTTAACTGATCAGGCAATCATAATTCAGTAGTAACAAAGGAACAGACCAGACAGACCACCTTTAAAATTACCAACTTTCTAATGAGCACCTTGTAAACCTGATGAAATTTATGGAACTGAAAAAAATCTGTAATATCTGAAAAATGGCTTTTTCAACTAATAAAAATCAGAAGAAAGGGCTGCAACTTCATTGCATCTACCACATTTTGATCTACACAGAAGCATTTTGCAATACAACAGAGAATTCAGAGGTGCTTCCTTCATTAACATGAGGCTGGTTTGAGCTTCCTGTACCTCATTCTGAAGGACAGAATATTTTCTGAGAAATTAGTACCTCAGTGCAATGGGTCACAGAAGTTTCTGGACAACGGGAGATGAGCAAATGAAAATTCAGTATCGTATATGTCAACTGTATTTAAACATACAAATGAAAATATCTGACTCTTTCAAATTAAGGGAATGTCTCTTATGCAATATATTCAGCTCTTCCAATCAAGTTTAAAAGGGCAGAAATATTGCTAGCCAGACAGGTCTTCATCTGGCAATTCTCCCACAATCCAAAACTAATGCTATATTTATATATTTTATCATTAATAAGTTACTAATGCCTACCACCACCTTAATTGCACATGCTCAAGCTCTCAGTGGAACCAGCAGATGTCTGGCACAGTGGGTCACACATTAATTCTTAGCCAGTGAAGGCACTGCACTGCAAACTGTGAGAACAGCATGCCCTTTTGCATGGAATAGCTTTAAAGCCTGGACATGTCAATCAGACTGAGACTAGAGCCTCTCAATTACTCCTTTGCTCCCACTTAATTTTTAATTAATGTTCATTGAAAATATCCTATTACTTTCCTATGTAAATACATCCCAAATGACTCAGTGTGAGAGGAAGAGGCAGGAGGATGAAAGTCGTTTCAATGTTTTTTGGGTCACAAAACCTCCTTTCTCTACAGATAAATGTCCCTGGTTCTAGATCAAATGGACTCTTTTCCACTTTAAAGTAAGAAAAAGGATCTATTCATTCAGGGTTGAGAAACAGCCAATATACACGAAGTGGTTCAGGCGAAGTGAGGTAGCTTTCATAATCTGTATCCCGTTAGTATTTGTCTGCTGCAACTTTATGGCTTATAAGCAGGAGTTTAGATGCTCGTGGCTTCTTCTCCCTGGAGGGCAATGTATCAAGATGGTAATGTATCACAACCTCAACAAATGTTCTATTTGAAGAGCACAATGACTCCCAAATGGAAAATGTGTTTCTGCCTGTGAGATCTCAGGTTTAAACATATTCTTTTGTAAAAACCCCTTCATTTCTAGGAAAAAAAAATGGCCTGGCAGGGATTCAATGCCATGCTTCACTTTTAACCTTGTAAGGCTCTTCAACATTGGTGAAGCTGCTCTAAATGTAGTGTCAGGACCACACCAATCCCACTGTCCCAGAGGCGTCTCACTTACTGAGGTTCCACTTAAGGCCTGTCGTGGTCACACTCTCGCAGGGGTTCCCGATGGGAATGAGGCCACACCAGGAGCCCTCCAGTCCTGTGTCCACATGCAGCTTGTGCTTGCCCTGCAAGACAGAAATGTTTCTGCAGTCAGTGCTTGACCAAATGGCATTTGATCACAGACCTTGCAAACAAAACAGGAGGTACTTGGAGACAGGTCTAGAATGTCCCCCAAGGGCTCAGGAATATTTGGTTGCAGCAGGAAGTCAGGTCACTGATGTTTACAGGAGGAGAGATGTGTGCTTAGGTTCCAGACCTTAGGGGTTTCAAAAGTTTGTTTCTAGGCTTTTATAAGCAGAATGTAGCTTTGCTCATTGTTCCCTGGCATTATTTGAATAGGCCCTTCTGTCAAACCTAGGCTCTTTGTTCCTGTGAAATGATGGCACCCTGATCCATTCACTCATGTTTTCCTCATCTAAACAGCTGTATTTCACTTCTTAAACAGTGCTAGTCAAAACACCACTGAAGTGCTTCAATTATTTTGACAACATCTGTAAAAGTTCAGGTACTTCTTCAGGCATGTACTTTACCCCGAAGGAGGAATACATGCAGAAATTTAACTAGGTGCTAGAGAAATTAGCCTAAATATTTAGAGTAACCTGCTTACACTAAATAATGAAAAAAACCAAAATGAAAACATTTTTTTTACATGCAAGATAAATTTATCTAGTAACTAAAACATTCATGGGATGCAGGAGAAACAACAACTATTAGTAATGATGTATTTGTGATAAATCTCTTAATTAGCACTTACAGCTCCTGTGTGAACATCCCATGAACAGTTACAAGGATGAGTAGATAGTGGAAATCTTTAACATAATGAAAAGTGCTGAGTGTTACAGTTCTAGCACAACCTGTGTTCTAAGAAACTAAGAAAGTGTTTATGGAAACTAGCTACAAGAAAGCAGAAAATGAAAAGTAGTGAAAAGATGAGTGGAGAAATAATCCTCTGGTCTCTTCTACACAGATAATTTTTTCCTTCAAATAAGACTGGGCTTCATGTATGAGAAGCTTCTTTGGAATAGAGGATTTTTTTTCATTTCATTTTATTCTTTTGTGGATGCAGGCAAGCAAAACTCTTGAGCATATCTTTTACACACAAATTCTTCATACCTATAAATAAAATCAGATATGCCTGTTTATAAATATACAGACTCTGAAGCCCTATGACTATTCAGTGAACACTTCCTTAAGTAAGAAACCAAGGTTTTATTCCAAAAGAAGTGAAGAACAGTTGAACCATAAAAGTCAACTAATTGTCCCAAGCAGCAAAAATAGTCCCACATATTTTCTTAGGAGAATGCATTTAGGCTTTTGTCTCCTGCCAATCCTGTCCTATGCTCATTTCACATGCTCTTGCAAATACAAAGTCATTAGTTAGAAAGTCAAAACTGTAGGTGAAATATCTTATTGCTGAGACACTGATGTCTGAGGCATTCAACAGCTTCTCCTGTTAATGCCAAATGCATTATGAAGAAACAACTGCAATACATGTCATGCTCTCAGTTAACAAATGAACCTTGGAAAAGCTGTCAATTAGGGAATATCAGATTGCATAGCTTAAGTCTATTTGATTGTTTGCAGTGCAACAAGAAAACCAATCCAATATTATCTGTCTTCTCAGGGTGTCCAGCTTCACATGGTGATGAGCCATGTATATGTGTAGTGGTTGTGAAGGCTTGCCTGCCAAATTCAGAGGTGTAACAAATTCAGGGTTGATAAGCTTTTAGCTATGCAATATTCCATGCCACCTCTCTCTCACAGCATGGGGGGAGGAGGAAAGGCAGAGGAGAGCTATAAGCACAAGCTCTCTCGTTGTGCAATTACAGATATGGCCGATAATGAAGCTGATGATGAGTGAGAGATGAAGGGGTGGGACTGTCTGAGCCCAATGAACATGCATGTTGCTGCTCAGAGCCTACTGGAGGAGAGGAGCATTCTCACCATATTAATCAATCAGTACAGGAATATGAAAAGCAGATGAGAAAGGAGCTGGCCCCATAGAGAATCTGATGAAGTTCCATATTCTCAGTCTGTGTCTAACTACTACCAGGTTTGCGTTTCCTATTTTATGACATTCTGGCCCAGTTTGCAGATAGGGAATCAATTCAGTAGAAATTTATGCAGAAAGCTGTCTTTCTGTGCTCATGAAATAAATCTTTAAAAGAAAAGATGCCAACACCAGAGGCTCACCAATATCTAGGATTTTATCAGGAGTCTTTCAATGTCTGATACTTCACAAAAAATCCCAGTTCACACGTTCCAGTGATTCTGTGAGCACAATGATTTTCTTCCCTAAAAGGACATTTTCTATCACTCAGTTACAGTGATACAGCTAACTCAGTTGTTAAGAGAAATTTCAAATAAGGAACCCAAATGGCTAAACCCATGTCAGCAGGTAGGTAAATGGGAATATTGAAATGAAAATATTTTTTTAAAAAAACCGTCTCAACTGTCAGGCCAAACTTATGTTTTATGAATTGTTTCAATAATATAGCAGAAGTCAGTTTCTAAGGCTTTTCTTTAAATAAGTCAATAAGGGATCTTAATATTACAGGGGATAGAGGGAGCAAAAAAGGGAAATGAACCTTGGGAAAAAACAATCAAACTACAAATAACCCACTCATTTTTGCCAAAAAAAAATTAATCAGCCAGTGCATTTGTACAGTAAAGATCTAAATTCAAAGCCCTGTGAACCTGCCATGAGAGAAATTCAGTTCTGAAGCTTATCTCCAATTTTTTAAGTACAGATCTCTCAACCAAGCAAGATGGAACTGATATTTGCAGGAGGAAGGGAGGATCAGAGCTTGTAATTTGCAAATACAAGTAATAATTTGTTCTATTTAAGTCTGTGTGATTAAAGGAATAATTATATATTGTCACTTAAAATATCAAACTGTTTCCAGTTTCTTCAGAACTCAAATTTCCAAAACTAGGTTTAAAAAGAAAACTGAACTTTGACTAAATAAATTCCTCCTTATATTTTTTTTGCCTCTGTAGGAGGTAACTGAAATATTTTCACATTTAACTTAAGAATCAAATATTACCATGTTTGAATGTTCCTGGTGATGAAAGAATGACAAATAATACAGCCACATTGATTTTTATCTTATTAAGTCAGTTTTGAAAAACATTGATCAATCTTCAGCATCGATTTTTTTTCCTTCATTTTGTTTTGATGCTGGAAAATAAGATCAATTTTTTGAGTTCAGCAATAAGAAGAAAATGTCAGAAGATATTTTTAAGAATCCTTTATCTACATAGGTTAAACTTTTTCTTTTGATTTAATGTCTTGTGTTATAAGAAAGCATTTAAGAAGTAGTGGTTAAATATATACCCACTCCGACACTCTTTTTTGCTGAGGAAAGACCTAAAGACTTAGTTATTTGCCACATCTAGCTGAAATGAATAGAAGTCTGATTGCCAGGAATTCATCCACCTAACACCATTCAAGGTTGTGAGATGCTAAAATCCTTAGTCAAAAATCTGCAAGCTGAACGCACATAAACAGCATCAAGACAAAAGTGGGTGGTAGCTTCCCTCCGTGCATGGATAGCCAGGTACAGAGAAAATTACTTCTCCAAGTGCTTTTCAGAGCATCTTGAATAGATGTGTTGCAATAAATGTATACTCTAAAATAGATATCAAGGAACAAAATGTTATAAAAGAGAGACAGAATGGGGACTAATCTTCAGTAATGCAATCTGAAGGGATCTGAAGGAGGGAAACCTGGAATTTGTCAGGCTGAAGCTAAATACTGAGGAGAGGCATAAAGTCAGTTAATAAGATGATGGAGAAGGATAAGGAATTAAAATCAAACTTTGAAAACAAATTAGGGAAGATATCGTAAACAGATCTTAGAAACTGCTAAATAAATAGGACATGTGAAAGGTAACGGGAAAGGAAAAGAAAAAAAAATAAGTTACCATATTGAAGGACAAAGTAATCTTAGTCTGATTTAAAGGAATCAACTGAATAATTTCATTACTGGAAATCATTGATTTTCTAAAAGGTGTACTTTCACCCATGCTTGCTGTGAGATCTGGGACAGAGAAACAAGATTTCTTGAGATCTGGCCAACTGCTCTGGGATACCTCCTCCATTATCTAGATCTTGTTTTCCATGATCTTCTGATAAAACATCTTTTTTATACCAGCTTTATTTCTGTGATTACTCCATAGATGGCAGCACATACTTGAAAGCAACAACAGCAGCAAAAAACTAAATTTAGATGTCATAGTGTTACCCAGGGAAAAGGCAAAAGCCACAATCTGTTTCAGTACATAAACACCTGGGTGCAGAAAATGTTATATAGAAAAAAGACTTAGGGAATGGGTGGAAATCAACACAACCACCAAAGGCAGCAGCAGAGGGGAGGAAAAGGACCAAGGATGAAACAAGCCTGAGAACATTTACGTTTAAAATCAAATATGACTGGCAATAAAATAAAAACAAAATTCCAGAAATATTTCTACTAATCACACTACTGTAAGTGCTTGACTTAACAAGAATAAGCTTTTAGGCTGAGATTTTGAGCAAGAAAAATACAGCCAATTTTTCTAAAAGGATGTTCTTAAGAAGAGCCGTTTTGTTATAACCCTAAAATATCATCAATTGTCTTTTCACACAAATACACACAGTGCCAAGTAGCTATTATGTGAATGCTATTCAAAGAATGTTTTCTGAGACAACCAGGCTTTTGGTTGCTGTCTAAAATAAAAGTATCCACAGTTCCAGCAAAATTTCCTATGTCTAAAAGCTCTCATATATCATATCAATGACTGCTTAACCACATAGAAAAAACCAGCACATTTATTATACTTCAAAATAATATTGAAAACTGTTGGACCCAATCCTGCCAATCCCTAACTATCAAAGCTTAGATGGTTCCTGTGCTGAAATGGATAGACTTCAGTGTAACAGTTATTTGCAAGACAGAGCCCTACCAAGGCTACCCTTCAAGAGGAGCACTTAATAAAAAAAATTACTTTACAGTGAATAAAATCCCGGGTAGGAAATACAGAATATATTATAATCATTATTAGACCCGATTAATGAACACATCTGTTTCAAACCAATTTATGATAAGGGTACAGAAGGAAATCCCCATGGAGGTGAGTGCCAGTAAACTGAGAAGAGTTACTATACCCTGAGGTTATACATTCAAATGGTTGCTACTGTATATCTAATGTACAAATTATCCACAGAGAGCAAATAATTCCAGAATTTCACACATGAACATCTACAGTCCTAGCAAAAACCAGCCTGAGAGAACATTTCTCAGGTCTCTGAGCACAGGGAGCAAATCCCTTGTTTGCCCATCACTTGTAGCAGTGTGAATTTGTGAAACAACTCTCTGCCTTCTGCAGTCCCATCTATATGGGTCGCAAAACCCCAGCAATCACAGGTACAAAAAATGTGAAAGTATACTTCCCTCAGAATACTTCAAGCAGTTAAAAGTGACAGCAGCATGTGTGCCAACACACACAGAAATAAAGGGTTCAACATATTTTTTTCAACCTAAAAAGATACCTGGAAATACAAAAGATATTTTAAAAGTGAGTTTCATTAATTTAATCCCTTTTCAAAGGCATATCTTAAAGATTGACAAATGCCATAAATACTAATTCTTGTTCTACTCTGAACACCACCAAAAGGAGAAACTCATTCTGTTTAAACTTCCCATTGCAAATGAGATTCCACAACATTTTCTCCAGTTTTCCACAAATCAGCGCAAAATACACCACAAATACAGAGTGAAACAACAATAATCAAGAAGTACCTGGTCCTTTTCTAAATTCAAACAAGCCTTAGACTGGCCCAGTGTGACATTTTATCCTTGAGCTTGTGCATTTGGTGCCCTATCCTCAGCAGGCTCATCATTATAGGTTCAATTAGCATTTTTAGTGATGCCTTAAAAAAATCAGAACCATTTCTTTATATCCATTTATGAGACTACAGAGTATAATAGATTGCAGATAAGAGTGAAAAGTAGACAAGCTGCTGAAGATTTCATATTGCCTGTATAATTATTATGCAGTGTTGCAGTTAAATTGTCAGCCTAGAGGGGCCTTTAGAAAGGGCACTAATACTCTGCAATTCTTAAGTGATAAAAATGCAGCATAATCTTTTTCATTATGAATCAGTTCATAATAAATTTAGTGTCATTGCCCTTCTTTTTTTTTTTGTGTACTTCTACAGGGGAAGAGTCTGTAGGATCCCTTCTATCTAGACTATATTATCTTATTTTTCTGGGTATTAGAGAAGTGTGTGAATTAATTTAAAAGACAGGGTAGTGCACCTAACTTGTGGCAGGAAACAATTTTTTCCTCTTAGCACTTAATCACTAACTGTTATAGGAAGGCACCTTTATGCTATGTAAGAATACACAAAATTCCAACCTGTTTATCTGTTCCCAGGAGTCTTCCCAGGAAAACTCGCAAATCTCTATAGCTCTCCTACTCCAAACTCTCTCTTGGAAATCTTCTATACTGCATAACTAAGAAAAATGAGTAACAGGCCAAGAAAAAAGAAGGTGGCCAACACCTTCTTTTAGTTTCTTGTACTTCTCAATCTCTATGATGCCTTTTTTTCTAAATGTTTTATACAATGGCAGTAAACCATGAGCCCTCAAATCCTCTCATATACCATCATCCTTTTAGTAGAACTGGCTTCATATTTGGAGGTTTCATGTTAGGATTAGGGCTTCATAAAAGCCTGGCCTCTCTAGTTTCTTCAGTGCAAACAAACTGATGAACAGAATTCCTTTCATGGAGTGGGGGAATCTCACAAATGCTCTTTTCTCCCTTTTGTTTCTGACCATAATTTTTATATAATTCTAGGCAGGAAGAATAGAGGCCTGAAATAGCAAAGAATGAAGTTAGGAGACAATTTTGCATTTCTTATTGATCTGTGCTACAGGAAGAAATAATTTGCCGTTATTATAAAGATTTTCATTGACCTAGAATAAGAAACCATTTCTACTTTCAATAGACAGGAAATGGCTTCTGCTTTGTAAAAGCAGGCTTGGAAGATATGTTATGCCCCAGATCTGGTGCTAGCAATGACTGACTGCTCCTTTCTACAGTGACTGATGGACTGACATCTTTCTACACTTGTGAAATTCAAAGACATGTTTCTCAGGTCAAGAAGAACAAATATAATTAAGGAAAATTCAAGCTGGCCATTCAAATATATATATTTTTTCCTCCTCTTCCCCCCCCCCCCCCCCCATTTTTTCTTTTCTCATATAAATCTCAGTAGTCAGTTGGAGATTACAGTTCTCAAAAAAATCTATTATTTTGTTGAAGGACATGAGGGAATGGAATATTGTACTGCTCAGAACTTCTGGCTTGTGACTGGTGACCAGTGGTATTCTTCAGGGCTTAATTCTAGGGCCAGTTCTGTTCAATATTTGTATTGATGACTTGGATACAGGAGCTGAACGTGCAGCTAGTAAGTTTGCAGATGAAATTGGGAGGTGCTGTTGGCTGTCTCAGGGGACAAGAAGCCTTGCAGGAGTATCTGGATAGATTGGAGCATTGGGCAATCATCAATGGCATGGAACTGAACAAGTCCAAATGCTGGATTCTGCACCTGGGATGGAGTAACATGAGACATGAGACTAAAGTGGGAAAGGAGTGGCTGGAGAGCAGCCCTGCAGAAAGGGATCTGGGGGTGCTGGTTGATAGGAGGCTTGACAGGAGTCAGCAGTGTGTGTGCCCTGGCAGCAAGGAGGGCAAACCCCATCTTGGAATGCATCAAACACAGCAATACCAGCTGGTCAAAAGACGTGATTGAATAATCACCTCTGTTTTTATTGCTGATGCACCCCCATCTTGAGTAGTATGTGCAGTACAATTTAACAAGGATGTGAAAATATTTAAATGCATCCCAAGGAGGGCCCCCATCTGGCAAAGGGCACAGCAGACATGTCCTTGAGGACTTTGTGTTTGTCTGGTTTGGAGAGAGGAAGGCCAAGGGGTGACCTCACTGCTCCCCACAGCTTCCTGAAAAGGGCAGTTGAGAGGGAGGTGCTGAGATCTTCTCCCCAGCACCCAGACCCGGGACATGTGGGAACAGTTAAAAGCTGCATCCATCAGGGAAGGTTCAGACTTGACATAAGCAAATATTTTCCTTCCCCAAAGGGTGATGAAACCCTGGACCAGACTCCTTGAGAAGTGGTCAGTGCCCTGTCAGTGTTGAAGAGGCATTTGGACAACGCTCTTAAAGCCATGCTTTAACTTTTGGTTGGTCCTGAAAGTAGTCAGGTAGTTGGGGTCAGCTTGTTGTGGGTCCCTTCCAGCTGACCTATTCTATTGTATTCTATGAAATTCTTTCAAATTACTGTCTGGGAATAAAATAGAACATGAACCCATGAAACAGGGGACCACAGCAGAACAAGTCTATAGCAAATGGAGAGTAGTATAATGCAAGACAAAAAACACTGACATAAAAAAAAAACAAAACAAAAAAAACCCATAAAATGAGGGTCAACAGAATGAAAGGTTGCTGTTAAAACTCACGGCTTCATCTCACAAAAGCAGAAAGGAACAAGTAATACTGCCTATTTAGACCCTTTGATTCATACATATTGTTGCATTTTCTGTACATAAAAGTTTTCAGTCTCTTTAACACAATGGAAAGTCAGGATGCATCTTCTGATAAAGGAACTGAACTCTTCCATAAAACAGAAACTTGCTAGGTCAAAACTGTTTTATTAATAAGATAAAAGAATAAAATATCTCACAGAAGTAGCAAAAAGAAACAAAAACAACCAAGAAAGAAAATATATAGCCAAATACTTGAAAAACCTAGAAACTAAACCATCAATTTCAAGCTATATAAAGCAGTAATAAACTTAATACATAATTAGGGATTGCTTAAGGAATTAGATGCATTACTCTTGCATACTGGATTTCTTGTCTTCCTAAACTTCTCTAGCTACATTTCCCTCTTGGAAAGCATGTGATTTCATGGCTACTCCTGCTCCAAGAAATGTGATACTGTTGGGTTAGTACTAGGAGAGAATTGCAATCAAGGCAGCAAAGATTTCAGAATAAAAACCCTATTGCTTGCCTGTATTGGTTTAGCATGGCCTGGTTTTGGCGGGGGGGGGAGCTACAAGGGTGGCTTCTGTGACAAGCAGCTGGAAGCCCATGATGGCATTTGTTGAGTGATCTGTTCAGGTCCCTAGCTCAAGCCATGAACCCTTCATTATATTTTCCTCTCCACTGTCCAGCTGCAGAGGGGAGTGGGAGAGAGGCTTTGGTGGGTACCTGGCATCCTGCCAGCATCAACCCACTACACTTACCTCAAACCATTACCAGCCATAAAGGTGGAGTTTTGCAGACCAGGAGAACTTCTCACAGAATGGGTCAGGTTAAAAAGGACCACAGTGGATCATCTGGTCCAACCTCCCTGCTCAAGCAGGGTCATCCTAGAGCACATGGCAGAGGATTGCATCCAGACAGTTCTTGAATACCTCCACTGACAGAGACTCCACAAGCTCTCTGGGAAATCTGTTCCAGTATTTGATCACCCACACAGTAAAGAAATTCATCTCTGTATTCTGGTGGAACTTTCTGTGCATCAGTTTCTGCCAATTGTTACCTAACAAGTTCTATTTCTCTAAGAAATCTCTGCAGCAGCAGGGGAAGATGTTGGAAAATACTTTTAACTTCAGCACAATAGTGTATAATCCCTATATTCATCATTAATGTTCAGTTTTGTACCATACAGTGCTTAGTACAAATACCAGAGATTAATGTGGCTTTGTGCTAACTCTCTACATCTATGACTAGTAAGTCTTGTGCCAGCCAATGCTTCCTTATTTACTTATATTAGTGATCAGTATGTACTAGCAGACATCTTAGATTTCAAAAAAAGGATTGTGTGTCACTACAAAGAACGATAAAGGAAATACATTACAACCTGATCCCATATTTGAAGTAGTCTCAAAGAGAAAAGATTCATCAGAAGATCCAGAACCATATTCAAATAAGTCAATGGAAATAATTAGCATATATGCATGGTTGAGGAAATGTGATGAATATGCATTAGTTTCAGGAATATAACATGGTCTGCAGAGTTACTAGGCATGCATGTTTTGAGGAGAATCCCCCATGCATCCAGCACTGCTAATAGTAATGTTGTCTTTCCAACCTAGTAAATTGGTTGGAGAATTTCTTTCCTGGTTTCTGGTGACACTGTTGCCTCTTGTCCTAGTGCCTGGCACCACCAAGAAGTGCCTGGCTCCATCCTCTTCACATGCTCCCTTCAGATGCTTACAGACATTAATAGAGCACTGCAGCTTCATGAACAGCTCGTTGTCCATCAGGACCCACAGGTCCTTCTCCGCAGAGCTGCTTTCCAGCAGTTTAGGCCCCAGCCTGTACTGGTGCAGGGGGTTATTCTGCCCCAGGCACAGGACTCTGCAATGCCTTTGTTGAATTTCAGACAGTTGTTCTCTGCCCATCTGTCCAGCCTGTTAAGATCCTTCTGAAGGGTTGCAAAGCCCTCTGGGGTACTGCCCACTTCTCCCAGCTTTGGGACACCACTGAACTTGCTGAGGAGGCATCTGCCTCCTCATGCCAGTCATTGATGGATAAGTTAAGCAGTTCTGTGCTAGTATTGAACCTTGGGGACACCACCACTGACAGACCTGCAAACAGACCCTCTGCCACTGATTACAACTCTCTGGAATCTGCTGGTCAGTTCTCAATTAATTTCACTGTTCGCTCATCCACACTTCCCGAGTTTGTCTATGAGGATTCTGTGAGAGACAGAGTCAAAAGCCTTGCTGCAATCAAGGTAGACAATATCCACTGCTCTTCCCTCATCCATCCAGGTACTTGTCTCATCATAGAAGGCCATCAGGTTGGTCAAGAAGAATTTCCCTATAGTGAATCCATGCTGACTACTCTAAGCACTTTCTTGCATCCATGTAGATAGAAAGGGTTTCCAAAATGAGGTGCTCCATCACTGACTGGTCAGTTGTTCCCTGGGTCCAAGTTCTTGCACTTTTTTGAAGACCAGGATGACTTGTTCTTACTTCCAGTCTTCAGGCATCCCTTCTGAACTCCAGGATCTTTCAAAGATCATTGTTATGGTGTCTGCCAGCTCTCTCAGCACTCATAGATGCATCCCTGTCAGGCTCCATGAACTTGTGTCAAGCTGGCTTAGGTGTTCTTTAACCCAATCTTCCTTGACTAAGGGAAATTTTCTGCTAACAAAAAAATACATTGTCTGCAACAAATCTCTGAGGACTACACATGGTACAAAAAAGGAATTTGAAGGTGCATAGGTACATTTTTGTCTGGTTTTAAAAGAACTAGTTAATTATTTGGAACAGGAAGGGGAAAAGGTGGCTGTCAAGTCTTCAGTAGTAGAGGCTTAGTATCCTCTTAAAAATAGGTGTCTATTTCCTAGTGTTGATTTTGGATGCTCAAATATTATACACGTAACTCCTCAATTTAAATTTCACGTTATGATGAGTGAAATGCAATACATACAGGTATATTAATTTCCTCATGTTTGTGTATGCTTATGAACATTTCAGCCAAATTTCATGCATTGAGAACTATTTATGATAACAGCCATCATCATTATATAAAAACAACTAAACTTAGGTATCTGTCAGTGTATCTATCCATTTGTTCATGTGTCCATCTAATTTACAGAAAAAATCTAAACCTACTTTCTTCCTGTTTAGACTGTCATCCCTTGTCCTGTCACAAAAATCTTTTGTTAAAACTTCTCTCTCTGTCTTTCTTGTAAGACCCTTTATATGTGGAAAACACCACAAGGAAGTCTCCCCAGAGCCTTTTCCAGGGAGAGCTGAACAACCTCAACTCCAGCCTTTTTCATAGAAGATATATGCAGAAAGCCATTTAGCTCAATATGATATGAAAATGTCTAATGAGGAAGAAAGTTTTGAACTAGTACTTTTCTCTCCAAACCACTTCAACCCTATTTTTTTTAATTAATAGAAAACTAAATCACAACTGATTTTGTGAGGACTCTGTAAAATCACAGCAATGAGAAAGCAAAAAAGATTTCATTACTCCCAAGTTTTTCCCAACTTCTCATTTCAGAAGATCAGGTTTAAAACTATCTGATGTATAATGCAACCTTGACTTGATCAATTGAATTTCAGTAAAAACATCTCTAAATATTTTAACTGTGTTATCTTTGATATTGAAACAGGCAGAAATAAATATTCCTGGCTCAACATAAGCAGCCGTTGTGCAGACACTCATGTTCACATACATGATTTGCAAAGGAACCCTTTCCAAAATCAGGGTAAGCAGAGATTGCTGTTTCTTACACGAGAAGCTCAGGACATGAAGCTCTTCTGAAATATTTTTATGATGTGTGTCTTAGTCCCTCCCCGATCCCCAGCTGCTCTTCCTACTCAAAGCACTAAGGTGACCAAGATGAGCTCCAGCAGCTCCTGCCATAGGCCAGACTCTGCACAAACACAAAGCAACACGATACTTTCCCATTTAAAACAGAAATTAAAGCCCTACAGTAGAAATACAAGACAGAACTGACACGAAGCAGGCAGCTGTCAATCACCACAGCACTACAAAACCTTTCAATGGATGTCTCTCCAAAAAGTTAATAGCTAAGAATCCCTGGATGGCACTTCAGGAGGGCTGAACATAGATAATTAGCCACAGGTAATTAGCCACATGTTCTGGCTACAGGGCCAAGCATAGTGGCAGGATGAAAACAGAGAGAAATAATCTCAAGAGAAATCATCCATTTCTTCTGGGGTGTTTTGGACTTGATTAGCAAGAAACCAAAGGGAGAGAAATGCAGAGTTTCAGACTTTGCTGAGGACTATACTGGCCAAAAAATATTAAGCACATCAGATTTTTAAAATGCCCTCAAGACAAAGAAACAAGCATAAGGCATTTTAAAATGTAATTCACCTTGACTGGTGCGGAAAATAGTGCGCTTTTGTTGACAGACTATAAAACAGGCACTCCAGATTTCTTTTGGAAGTGAATAGAAGACAACCCCTCTCTAACCTGGTATTACTCTAATGAAACACTCATCCAACAACATAAAACCTATACATTGAATCAATGTAATCATTTTAAGTAGTAACAATACCCTTGGTTAGGCACTTGAGGACCACTTGTTTAGACAATTACTGAATATCTAGAGTAAATGAAACACACAAGGAGGTTTTATATAGACACGTTGTGAAACAACATTTAAATATAAATAATATTAATAAATAAGGTCCCTCATTTGGCTTTGCTTTAGCAAAATAGTTAGCTAATATGTTCTGTCATTCACTTGGGGCTGCACACTTCTGTATATTCTACAATATGTTACTAATCTAAATTACTTTTGAAATTTGAGCTTAATTTAGAAAATAGATCTTATTAAGTCTCCAAACCCATGTCATTTCAACTAATTAATATGAAACATTAATGGATATCAATTTATCTTTTTTTTTTTTTTTTGTAATGAAGTTCCTCAGAAGTCAAATCTGTCATTACATATTACAGGAAATGTTAGTGTCTGGACAATAAATTTTTATGTTCTTGTCTTAGCTTGCAGATACAATGAGTTTTGGAAAAGAACTATTTATGACTATGTTCAAATGTGAACAACTTGTACATAACATAAAAAATATTCTTGGCCCTTATCTCCACTTTACACCAAAAAACCAGAACTTGACTTTTTGGGATACAAGGAAGAAAAAAAAACCAACAAAAACCAACAGGTCTGTCTTCTAAATTCATACAGCCTGTTTTTCTTAATTTCTCCTTCTCTCCTTTTCCTTTCTTATGATAGTTTCAGGATAGCAACTTATCAGCTTTAAGGACTAATAAATTCCACTTTAATATTAGTGTTTTCTGTTAAAGAAAACACTATTTTCAAGAAAACATTATTTTTTATGAAGGTGAGTCATTGCTGTCTTCTCAGTAGTGGTGGGTGAGAAACCATTTAACCTGTTTGGTCTCAGTCACCAACATATGAATCCCCAGAAGTCCCTAAAATGCCAAGAGGCCATCAAAACCCAGTGAATTTTCATTTTCTTCATTCAAATACTTCCCTTGTCTGCTGCTAAAGGCACTGTAAAAGCCCATGAATACACGTATCTGTTTAACTACATCAGTCCTGTTTTTACATCTGGTCCTTGAATACCATGCTAAATTTTATCCAAAATCCACACATCTTCCATTTTAGCCAAGTTACCTTTTGGTAGTGAAACTGGAGATGCAGTTGCTTCCCCCATCTACTTTGTGTCAGTCTAACTGGAAGCTTGCACTTGGATTTCATGTAGGAAAAAAATGAAAACAATGAAGAATTCAGACATCTGAAATGCTTCCCATTGCAAATACAGACAGCAGAAATTTCAGACTTGACCATATTAAGTAAGACTAGAGAATTTAAAGCAGAGTTTATTGGGGCATCAGAAGTTTTGGGGCAAAAGAACTTCTATCAGAAGTTTTTTTAACAGAACTGGAGTGAAACTGCTGGCATACAAAAATGATAAAGCTTTTGAGAATTTAAACAAAAGCGAGAAAGAAGGCTGACAGGTGCTAAGCAGCACTCAGGTCAGACATAGACACCTGCCAGAGACTTAAACAACATAAAAGTAACTTTGAATCCAGTAATGGAGGACAAGACAAAAAATTAGAGTTGAAACGAAGGAGGTGCAAGCTGAAATCATATAAGTAATGTCCATAGAGAAAAATCATCTATCAGGATTTAAAAAAAATCCATTATCATTATAATGAATTTAAATAAAATCCACCTACATGTGATGCCATTTTGGCATGTATAAAATAAGAGAAAACTTAAAGGGGTTAAGGCCATAAAATAGAAAAAGCTGTAAAATAAAAACATACATACTAGTAGGGCTTTAGTATTGACAATTCATTGTATGTTTACAATATTTTTTTATTATTTTTTTTAATACTGTGGACTGTCTCCACACTGGGATCCACGGTGACTTGAGCACACACAGAAAATTCCTTCTGGACCAAATTACACTGGAGGATCTCTTCAGAAGAGCATGTAAGGCACTATACCCACTAATGGGCATCCACAGCATCACAGACCCAGACTAGGATGAGTGCGAAACAAAACCCTGAAAAGTGTGCAACGTGGACATCAGACACCACCAAGTGTTTCAGTACTAAGAGCCTCCTTCTATTGGTCTGCACTGCTTTTTATCAGAAGCACAGGGTTTGGAAAGCTCTAAAACAAGAGTGATAATAGAGGCTAACACAATATGTCTATATAGAAAGTGGCAAAGTATTATATTCAGCAAGATTTTGGAAAGCGAATTCTTGAAACAACTTGCTGTCCTTGGTGACAATTTTTAAAAGCTGTACAGTCACATGATACATTCTGTGAACACTGTAGTTTTATCTTAGTATTTTTTACAGAAAACAGCCATGCAACAAAACTCAACCTCAGGATAAATTCTTCAACTGTAGAAGATATTTATTATATTTATTTATTTATTATAATACAATGGAGAGATGAACAACTGCAAAGGTTTTACTTTTTAACTCTGGACAAAAAATATTGGCTCAGTGGATGCAAGACAAAATTCTGGATCCAAGCAATTTGGTTCTGGCTGTGTGGAAGGACCTGCCACTCTCTGCCAAGGAAGAGGGGCACTTTTGGAGGCACTTTGGTTTGGAGGGTATTTCCAAATATAGGTCTGTCACCACCAGAGAAGATTTAGGCTGTCTGACACAATGTGAAACAGCAAAGAATCCATCCTCCCCCCCAGCTCCAAACTGAAATTTAACTGTCTCAACACAAAATTTTTAAAAAAGCACCATTTCATGACTTGCTTACAAGTTAATAAACCCAATTCACACATTGTATTTCTGCTTTATTTGATCTGCTCTCACCCTCTCCAGATAAACAACTTTCTTCCCAAAAAACAAAGTGAAACTAAACAATATACTGACACACAGACAAACCTCTGGTAATACATCATTAGATCCTCAATCTCTCTGCTGCATAAGGTGGTTCCTTTCAAATTTATTACTAAAGCTGTGCATGCCTACTAAGATATGTTGCAAAAAGTAACCACTGTAGTCCTATTTACAGGTGTCTATATAGATTTAAATAATACAATTACTGTTATTCTACATTCCATGTTTAACTAAGGAACCAATAAATAATCATATTAAAGAATAAATAATAAAGAGCTTCTTGTTTACTAAACTTCTACCCTCTTCTTTTCTCCTGAATTATGACTATACAAGTTTCTTCATTTCAAACATAGCATGCATAGTACTGACTTGTTCTAGAAACAAACACATTCTTCTCTTAGGAAATGGTTATACCTGTGTGAAGGCGAAGACAAAAGCAAATACAGTACAATCAAAAAGTTCAAATCCAAACTTACATCCAGGCTTTCCCCAAACTTTCAATCCTAAAATACAATTTTGGTTTTTTATTACTCCAAAACGTGACTCATGACAGAAACCTGCTCTCAGACCACCATAGGAGAAATATCTAGAATACATTTACATCTATTTTAGTTCTAGAATAAATTAATGAAACAGAAAAAAACTGGGGAAAATGTCAATGTTCCAGATTTCCATGCACAAAAATAAAATACACATTTCTGTCTTATTGCTTCCATACAGCCTCTTTGCTTATCTGCTGGGTGTATGAGTAGTCCTTTCATTTCTTTAAACAGCTGCTGAAACTGAAACAACACCTGTATTAGAGACTGCCTTGCAATTTCCTGAAATGATGGACTGCACTAAGTTTAGACATACCTCAAAAGAGATAGCTCTGATTCTGAGGGCCCATCTGCATCTGGGAATTCCAACTATAAACCTAGTGGTGATTTTCTTTTGAAAAGGGGTTAACTTTCCATACATCAGAATTACTAGCTTCTTCATTGCTCATCCCCTTTTCCACCTGCTGTCTTTGCAGTTACAAACCATGTAATCCTTAACTTTTTCTCCACAATGCATAAGTGGTAGACCGTTTTCATCAGACCAGCTACTATTTTTGCAATGAATTTGAAAAATATCCAGAGATTTTTTTCACCTTTAAAAAAAAAAAATTTAATCCTGCAAAACAAAGAAAAAACAAGATCTAACAAAAACATAAATTTGACTTAGTACCTCTAACTGAGAGCTACTGCAGATACATCAGAAAAAAATGTGGCAGTAGTTAAAGTTTCATGCTCAAAGCAGTAAGTGTGCTTGCAGGATATTGCATGCTATACTCCTAATGAGTGAAGTTAAAAATGCTACTGTGTTTCCTGATGCCTGCAGCTGAGGTAGCCTTAAATCAACTCTAAGTTTGGAGAGTTTGTTTTAAATACCAAGTGCTTGTGGCACAACTTTGATGCCTAATCTTTTTGTTTTCTGTGCTTGTGTACTTTGTGTCAATATGTGTAAGTGTATAGATAAGATTTCAATATTTTCAGACCCCATATATCTCATCTGCATGCTCAATGAAATGTCTGTGTAGCCAAAATTATGATTGTTTTTAGAATCAGAAGAATCAGAAAGAGCTGCAAGTAAACCTTTGCCTATCACACATTCCTTTGAACTGTTCCAGCTATCACTGAAGGTAATGTCATCTACAAGTTATATACTAAACCTCTGGACAACTACTACTGTGTTTTCTACTGGAAGTTTGTGTACATAAGCAACTTCCCCTTTGAAACTTTCCAAAAGCAGACAGGTTTTGTGAATAATTACCCTGTTTCCCTACATTCCAAGATCAGATGAAAATGCATCTAGTGGAATGTATTACCTGAAATCATACTGCATATTTTCTGAATCACTTATCTCTCCACAGTGTATGCAGGTATGACATACAGAACTGTGATCACATGTGATGTTTACTACCATAAATCTCTACAATCCATTGAATAAGTTGTTTTTTTCTAATGGATTGTCCAGCTCTGAACATTCAGCAGCCTGTTCTATAAATTGAGTAAATCTGGGAAGGGCAATCTCTCTAAAACCAAAGGTCAACTTTTGTACTACAACTTTTCTGCACCATGGAGTCAGACACTGAATTTTTGTCTATATCCCAAAAAGGACAAGTGATAAACGGTACACTACCAAAATACGCTTTTAAAAAATTGCAAATATGGTTAATCTGCAATTTTAAATATTTAAAGATCTCTGGAATGTCATTTGAGATTCTTATGAAGTCCACCCTTAAACATCTGTCTTGTGCCACAGATATATATCGATAATCCCATTCACATTGCACACATTTTTAAATACTGTTCCCATGATGAAAAGAAAAAAAAAAAATCTTGCTCAGAAAGATAAATCCTAATGTTTTCTAAGTTACAGACAATTTGCTATGCTGTGTAGAAAGAGGAAATTCCAGTTATATCCTGAACTGTTTCACTGTACACTGATGCTTAATCTGAACAGAAATGCATGCTGAACAATAAACACAGGTTATATAGTGGGGATGTGTAATGTGAAGCACAGTAGGATAATCAGGTCACCAGCTGATCACATCTACAGAGCTGGGAGATGAACAACTATTTGCTGTAGGCACTTATTTATTTGGCAAGGGAGAAATAAGGGTAATTTCTTTTGTTTCCATAATAAAGACTTCTGACTTTGGTTAAAAATATTGGGTGACTGTAAGACTGAGAGGCTGGAGAGCAGCCACAGGTTGAGTTCACCATAGGGATTTATGAAGATAAGCTTGCCCAAAATTTTAAAGTACTTTCTGCTTCATAAATAAACAGAACATTGCTATTGTACTTCAAGAATTTCTTCATTGTTGCCGTCATATCATCATGCAAAATATTTCAAGACATTTCCAAAAATGCATAATCTCTTAATACTGCCATCTGCAGAGCCAGAATAAAATGAACAAATGTGTTCTGACTTTGTGAACAAAACATTCTATATTTCAGTGACTAGACTATGCAGTAAGTGCCCATTAACCATCCAACCGATCATGTTTAATTTTCACCATTTCTGTAAAAACCTCATTAATGACTTCTGCAAATTACTGACATTCAGTTGGTCTCAGTTTATGTGACTAATATTGCATGTAGTTATGTAGCACAACTAACACCCAGCAGATTACAGGCCAAATCTTCATTTCATTGCAAGGCAACATTTCACTATAAATTTAGATGGCTGAAAGATAGGGAGTTTCTTTTGTTACTTCCACAGATTTATCCAACAATCATGGATTTGAATCACTACTGAAATATACTGCAGAGGCTTCAGCTAACATGAGGAGAATGAGGAAATCAATGCATCCTAGACCCTTACAGGGCACTTACATTTCTACTTTTGGTAGCCACCGCCTAGCCCAAAGAAGAGTTGCTCATTGTTTTTAATTTAAAACCAAAATCTTCCCACCTCAGAAAAGTCTCACAGGGATCCCTATATAAACAAGAAAATCAGCTGATATGTGGAAAAGCATTCAATCCCTTCCCAGTTTCAGATTAACTATTATTAACAAGAGGCTGAAAACAGGCAGTCCAGGAGGCTTTTTCTGTAGGTGCCTAAAGATCAGCTCCACAATGCCTGCCTGATGGGGAGAGCTCCCCTAGTCACTGGAAAATGGGAACTACAAAACCTCAAACCTACTCTGAGAAACAGGAGTGACTATTCATTTTCATACTCAAATAAGATTATTGGTAATTGCCTCTGCACACCATGAAACACGCTACTGCTGCTGCACCTTGGACTTCCATGCAGAGCATAGGCCTGCTCAGCTTTAATCCCTTGTGTAAATAACTCTTTTGACCCAGGGCTTGCAACCTTGGCAAAATCTCTTTCCATTGTCTGAAAAACAGCAGGTTTCATGAAACTAAAAGCAAAAGAAGCAAGGAAAATGTCAATCAGCAGCCTGAAAATGTACTTGCTGTCAAGGCAATGCAACATCTCTCACCAGCAGTTACACGGCTTTTACACATTCCATCCATCTCCCACAACATTCTGTCTGTGCTCCAGTGCCCAGAAAGGCTGAGCGAAGGAACACCCTTCATTCTACCAGCAAACAGCAGTCACAAGCAGACCCTTTGTGGAAAAGCTGTATATGCAGAGGGGAGGGAGGTAAAAGCACCTGGAGCTCCCTCTCAGGTGAACTCACTGACAGCCACATCACTAATTTTAAACATGGATCCCCCTCTGTGCCAGCTCTGACTGGGCCTGCCCAGCCCCTTGGGGCTCCTCCACTCTGCTTGTTGCCCACAGTCTGGGGCCATCAGCACCTGACCCAGTGTCCCCAGATCCCCATGGCCCTGCCCTCCTGGGCTCATCCCTGTCCTGTCCCCACTCCCATGGAGGTGCCCAGGGAGCCTGAGCCACTGCACCCTGGATGTCTGCTCTCATCTTACTCCTAAGTGAAAAAGGCTCATGAAAATGGGACATACGAGGGGGGAAAATTGCAATTCAAACTTTTCTGTCTTCCTGACTGAGACCTAATATTTCTAAAACAGAAGATAAAAATAATTTAAAAACTGAGATTCTCTTCTAAGTTGAAAAGAAATAAAGGTCACAAAAAATTATTTGCTTTCTCTACTAGATTAGTTATCAGTAACTAATGGATCATCTAATAGAATATTGCTATTTTATTGAAAAAGGACACCTCCCAAACCATCTTTTATTCATTCTTTGGCAGTAGTTGTTTCATTTTTCCTAATTTTTCCATATTAAAATGAAGGTCAAAAAGGACTGTCTCTTGTCAGTTACAAAGTTATTCAACCAAGTCCATTGCATTAATTACAGATTGTATACTTCTTTAACTAAGAATGAAAGAAGAAAGCCGAATTAAGGTGCAAAATGCTTATTGGAAACTTAGATTTCTCTTGAAACTAAGAGAAATGCCTTAAGATGCCACTCTAAGAAAGTCAATTTACAAAATGCAATGGTTTCTTCTTACAGTGAAAAGTAACCAGCCATAAGTATATTGTTATTTTATTGATGGGTACAGTAAAAGAACATATAAAGATGTTTCCTGTAGACTCATTTACAGGTTTTTCATGAATGTTTCTTCATGTGCTATTTCTTCAGTTGATCTGAGTTCCACTTACACTTTCTAAAAATACTCTTAGTCTTGAAAGGTCTGCCTTGATTAAGACATCCTTACTTTTACTCTGCAAAAGTTAGGAAACCACTTCACCATGCCACAACATTTTTTTTTCTCCCAAACCCCGGAATCGACTAAATTAAAAAGACATGCTTCCTTTAAACTCAAGTCACTGGAACTGTATCTGCAGGTGCCTCAGTTTTACTAATCCTTGCAGATGCACTGAAATGCAGAAATTAGCTTTCAGGTCACCATGTAACATACCTTCTCTCTTATGCACCACACGTTTGAAACATCTGACAACAGTTTTATTTTAGGACGGTTAATCATCCATGAGTATTTACTTATAAAAGTCTGTTTTCAAGGCAACCTAACTAGACCATAAAAATTTGCTTTAGGCAGAGACAAGCACAAAACAGAAGTTAATGCTTTTAGTTTGTTTCCAGAATAATAAAAAACTCATTTGAGCACTCCTAAGTCATTGACATCAGTGGTCCAATAAAAATTGCTTTTACTTTTAAACCAAGTTTTGCTAACCAGAGTGTAAAGATGTCTAACTGTTCTGATATTTATTTGAGGTCTAAGATACTTCAGAGAATGGCAAATTCTGGCAGAAAAGGCTTTTTTTTTTTTTGAGAAGGGAGGGGATGTTATTACAGAAGATACTTTTTTACAGATCGCACAGTGCAGAGCTGTCACTGGTAAGAAAATCTTTTGTAGGTCATGCTATCACAATGTTTTTCTTGCACATCAATGAAAAGTCAAAATAGTGTTTTCAAGTGTCCTCAGTGCTCACCTACTTCTCCTCTCACTAATATTGATGTCTCAGGTTTTAGCTTTTATACTTTTCAGATTCTATTCTGCTTTAGTGGGTAGGTCTAGGCTTCATATTAGGGGATAGTAAGCTCTCTTCACAGAGCAGGTAGAAAAACCAATTCCTTCTCTAGCTGGGGATCCAAGGACAACTGATCCAAATCTCAGGCCCAAGAGCATAAACAATGGTGGACTGAAGAGAGAAAACAAGAAGGATGGGACTTCATGGGCTAAAGCTGCAGATGGACAATTAGCTCCAATACGCTAATGGAACAAAACTTATGAAAGTGTGAGACCCTGCGACCAGTCATCCATTTTTGTGGCCATTTTTGGTTGTGCTGCCCAAGGTGAATCTATTGAGGCCTCTTAATCAATATGTACTTTATTCTTTAGCTCTGTCTAGTCTCTGTTCTAGGTCAGCCTTCACAAGGCATCAATATCACCATCATTAACATTCTCTGGGGTCCAGTGGGAGCTAAGGTGACACTGAGTCACACTGAACATTTTCTGAAAACATGTTAATAATGACTTTAGAATATTGTTTAAAAATAGGAGTGTTCATCTTTCTAATGCCATGTCTGTCCTCCATGTATTTTTCTTTCTTATTTCAGATGTATTGACCAACTGTCTAAAACACTGGTTTCCTATTTTGTCCAATACAATTATCTGTAGACAGCTATAACAGTGATCTTTAGAATCAAACAGAATTTTTGTATTGTAATGTTATACATACAGGGTATTTACATAAAGGTATGATACACAAGACTGCCTGCAAAACATTTTCCCCATCTTTCTATCCCAGACTCAAGCCTATCAAAATTTTCCATTTAAGAGCTTCTTTATATTCTTTAAAAACTAAAAAACTGCCATAATCAAAGTTGATTTGCTAGAAGCTGGTGCTTATTTACTATGTAGCATATTTATAAAGCATCCCTATGCACTGCTGGCAAATTCTACAGGGCATATAGTCTATACACAAGCACACAGGGAATAATGTTCCTACACCTTTATCCTCTCTTTTTTTCCTTAATATCTTCTTTCTTTGTTTTTCTACTATGCTCACTCCCCACTTTTTTTTTTCACTGTCTTTATTTTTAGCATATTTTTCTATTTGTCTGTAGAGTCAAACACATGAGTCAAACCATGCTAAGACTCAAGCCTACACAAATCCCTCTTATTCATAAATAAAAGAAACAGTAGGGATGGCCTTGGACTAAACCTCCAATTTGACCTCCCTAGAACTTGGAGAAAGCTCAGATCTAATTTGGCCTTCCCTAACCAGGACCATGTACAATACATGTGCAAGCAAACCCCATCACATTTTAGATGAGAGTTACATACAAAATGTATAAAATTCAGAAAAACATATCAAGAATGAAGCACATTGGAGACAAACATACAAGTGATTTTAGAAATGTAGGGATTTTTCTTGTCTACTGAGAGTGCTAGAAGTGCCAATAAGACTTGCTATGCTACAGCACATCAAGGCAATGTTTTTTCAGCTTGGCACACAACATTTTGACAAGTCATTTAAGACCTTAAACTTTAATGAATATGGAAGCAATAATAAAAATGCATGACATATACAGTGTGTGTTTGCTGCCTAAGAGAATGTTTTTCTACCAGAATGTGTTCTGCCTGTACCCTCTCAAAATGTGGATGGTTATCTGCTGATGAACTCACAAATGCTCTTAAGCTCAATGCTTTATTATAAAAGTCTATATGGTTTTATTACTTGTGTACACAAAGACACCCACATTTCCCATCCACCATAAATATAAATCAAGGGAGAAATAAGAAATCAAAATTCCTCCTCAGTCATTCTCAGCAATTGCAGTAATCTCATTTTCACCATTCAGTGCTCACACATACAGAAATGCAGGTGCTTATTTCAAGTTAAATCAGTTGAGGGGTCAGGAACAATGTTTGGTAATGCAATGTTTGATAAAGGATTCAGGTAGCATTTTGAAAAATTAACTCCTGCAAATGAGGTCTTGTCCTCCTGCAAAGAGCTTCATTCTTCTGGGCAGTACAATTACACAAGAGTCTTGGAGAAGTATAAGATTTCTCATCCCCATGGGCACCAAAGTTCAGATAGGGCTAAATGCTCTCCTTCCACTTTCCAATTAGCTTTCTCATAAACACATGCATTCTCCTGCTGATGCATAAAACATGTCTGTTAGTCTGAGCAATGCCTTAGATCCAAAGAGCGTAAAACATGGAACAACTAAATCTTCTAAAAATTCTAATGAAGTAACAGGCAGAGTACACAATTCTGAAGTTGCACATATATTTCTAGGATATATGTCCTTTGGATATTTCTGTTCTAAAGCCAATATTATATTTATTTTTTCTCTTAAAAAACACAGACAGACAAATATTTGGAGAAGACTGACAGTGTTTTAGTTCTGTTACTTTACAGATTAATAGAACAGACTCATCTTTGTACTTCCATCAACATGAAAGCTAGATTTTAAAACACCTACTCAGTTTTTACCAAATCTGTCTTAATATCATAAAACGGAAATATCTCTTTTAACCAGCAGAAAAATCAATCAATTCAGAGTAGCTTTCAAATAATTTCCAATAAATATTGATATATTGCTTTTTCTCTCCCATAACAATAAAAAAAGGCATACTTGGGCACACCATCCCCAAATGACTTATTATAATATACTACCCATCCATCCACCCATCCATTCTGGCAGCATAACAGTTATAACACTATGATTAATAATGCCCCCTTCAAAAATCATGTTCCATTTTTGGCAACATATTATGGGCCTATAATGAAACTAGGCTAAATGTTCTTTATTAGATACCTTTCAATTCTTAGAACTATGTAATTTTCTCCAGGTATGTAAGAGCCCACCTACACAGCAGAAGAAAAATGTCAGGAGTTTCGGAAGGGGAAAACACATGTGTAACTGTGATATATTTATAGTCAAACACACACAGACCTACAATCTTTAAACCAAACACTCCTCATTATGTCTTACATGATATATCATGTTTATGTGATGATTAGTCACAGAAATCACATCAATTACTCCGATACAACATTACTTCTGAGAAGCTCTGCCTCCTACTCTGCATTTGTTTAACCCTCACTTATGACTAGGGACATTCAATTGCAAGGAGCAGACTGGAAGCAATTCTGTTTATTTGCTTGGAATATTTCTTAGGAAGAAGAAAACAAATCATACTTTTTATTTGCCCCTCAGTTACAGATAATGAATATTAAGGCTCTAGTTAGTGCCAATTATAGCCCATTTTGAAAAGACTGGCATGCTTTGCATGACCTTCTCTGTCCTTGGAAATGGAAGAGTTGTTTATGGCTGATTTGGGAAACTCATTGATATGTGATTCAGAAACAGAACTCAGGTAAAAAAAAATGCTCATCCTTCCAGTGTATCTTCCTCTGTTTTCCAACTAGTTTTAATCTTTTTGTGGCTGTCTCCTAGCTGGCTGTGTCTCCACCTGCCACACCATCCTGTACTTGTCACAGTGCCTGGGCTCCAGAGTAGTGTGCTATAAGTGTACTTGTGAATATTTGCACTGGTTTAACATAAAATCACAACCAAAACACAAAGCAATGAATCTCAAAGAATAATTCCCTTTGTCTCAAATAAATCAAACAGAGAAGAATTTTATCCTTGACATGAATAAATTCTGCCTGAGGGAGCAGTCAACCCAACAAGCAGAGGGAGTGAGTATGTGTGTGTGTAGGTTTGCAACAGATACCCTTCTATGAACTTAAAGAGCATTTCAATCTTATTTTCAATCTACCATGAATCTAGATAATGCTTATGAGCATCTCTTGAAATTTTTCCTAAATGATACAATAGGAAAACAAATGCTTCACATTTTTATCCCAGTAACTAATCACCATATCCTTGCTCTGTTAGTTCTTCTCATGCTCTCCTTTTATAGCCTGTCTAAAGCCCATAGCACTCTCCAGTCCATATATAATTTGCATGATCTGCATTGCCTCACTTCTCTTTGCATCTTTTCACCAATTTCACTCCTGCAGCCCATTAAGGACAAATGTTTTTGCTCCATTTGCAAAGTTATTGCCTAACTTGGCCTAGATTACCTAACCAGACACTTAAAAACCTCCTCTACCTTCTCCCTCTAGAAGAACAGGCATGATTCTGATTTTCTCATAGTGTATACCCTCGCTTCAGACACTACACTTCAAATACTTTATTTGACACATAGTTTTTGAAGTGTCTTAATTTCAGGAAAAAGAAAGAGAAAGAAATATATCCTAGTTCTACACAACTGTGGTGAATAAGCATTCAACAATGTATTTTTAAACTAATTTCAAGAAACTTGGCCTCCCTAAAAATATAGGCCAGCAGCTCTTCTAAGAAATGAAAGAATCAGCTACTTGCTTAGGGATTTAAAAATCAACATTCAGAGATTAGTTTGGATAAGAGAGGGGGAAAATGTGCCTTTCCATCCAACCACTAAAGTTTGTCTGGCTACATACTAACAGAGCTACAACTGCCTGCTATGCTTGAGTAAGCTGTGCTCATGTCAGCTCATTGTACCAGGACATGATATATGTATTTTGTAGACACCTCTGAGAATGAGAACAAATCTTGCTGTAAGCTCTATTATGTGATACCCCAGGATTTTCTTTTGCTCACTCGCCTATGAAAGACTGTGATAGCTATAGTCATTTTCCCTTCTGCATCTCTAACCTACACATCTCTAACACATTAAAAAAGGCAGGGGGGAACAAACACCCATACTCTGATGTCTCCTGTGAAATGCTTTTTCTTATGACAATTGAAATAGAACTTGTAAAATTTTGATGAGATGAAAAATGATTTATTGAATGGCACAGCAGTCATGCACAGGAACAGAAAGCCGAAAGATGTTAAAATGTAGAAGTTATTATTTCTAATAATTGTTTGCCACACTTTGACTAACTCTTTGTTTCTTCTTTTCCTGGATAAATTGTTCATTACAAATAATCAGCTGTTATAACTGGCATATATATATTTGGCCACTCTAAGTCATGGCATTCTTAGATACAAGCATTAGATTTTTTTCCTCAGGCTTATTAAGAAATTAGATTATTTATGCAAATCCATCTCTTCACAATTTCTCTTAAGGAAGTTTAGGATGAGTTTTACTATAGAAAAGTGAGCATCTCTGATTTTTCTGAAAGGATTAGGCACTTTCAGTAAAAATCTCCATCATCTCTAAAGGTCAATCTTAATAAAGTCACAAGCACCAAGGAGGAAATAGGTCCCAGTTGACAGGTCACTTGAAATAGAAACCTGAAAAACTAGATTCAATTTTCAGTATGGTATTGACTCCCTGAGTGCCTGAGCAAATAATTTCACTTCCTCATGCCTTTGTCTCCCTCTCTCCCCCTCTGTAATATATGAGTAATATACCCTGAGATCCAGCTAAAGAGTGTGACATGACATGTAGTCCAAGATTCACCAACAGAAGATCAAAGCCTGTATGAAAAGCTAGGCAAGTTATTATTTGTCATCTTATGGATTCTTCTAAAAATAACTATTTCCACCAAAGACTTTGTACATCAGTTACCCTGCACAATAAAAAATGTTGAGACTACACAGCCACATAACCGGATTTTAGGTGTACAGGCTGAAGAAAAGGATCATGGTAGCACAGTTCAGTACAGTATAACACCGTAGAGGCCACTATCAAGCACATATAAATACTAAGCTGATTTTCAGATTTAGTCCAAGATGACTAAAAAGGAGGAGTTACCAAAACAATCAGCTTCAGGCAAGCTCTTGCTGACTCAACATTGGATTTTTATCCCTCAGATGGGAAGAAAAAAAAGTCCAGTTATAAAACGGTGGTGTTAAAATCACCCGACATTTCCAGAGTTCCATGGAGAAACACTGCCAAACTCCAAGGAGAGACGATCTTGTTCTCACTCCCCCAGCTGGAAGTGAAGTTTGCATGGGAGTAACCAGATGCAGGTATTTGGCAGGCATGGCCTTCCAGGAGGAGACACCAGCAGGGTGTCAGCTGCACTGAGCTGCAGGGGTTGACTCAGGCTGTTTCAGAAACATGAGCTCCTACTGTCTTTCAAGATGAGACATCTGAACATCATCATGCATGGGTTTCCAAGGGCTACAGAAATGAGTGATTGCATTCATTTCATTATCTGAAGGCTATGCCTTGGGCAGGGACACCTTTCACTAGACCAGGTTGCTCAAAGCCCCATCCAGCCTGGCCTTGAACACTTCCAGGAATGGGGCACTACAGATTCTCTGCCTTTTAACAGACTGAAATAAAAAATTAAAACTGCTTCAGTTTCTCAGATGGTTTGGAATGAAAAAGAAGGTTTAGTATTTTAGCTCCTTAAGAGTTTTTGAGGACTATGTTTGACAGTTCAGTGGGCTTCAATACTAGAAATACTAAATAAAAATTCCTACACTACTGCTAGAAAACTTTTTTTTTTAAACAACAGCTTTATAATACCTCTCCCCTAAGGAGACACAGAATACATTTAGTACAATAATCTGAACCAGGTTTAAGTACAAAAGAGAATTTTAAAACAAGAGAGATGTTCATGAAGGGCATTGCTATTGATAAACTGGAAATTAGATGTTGCCCTGATATTTTTGCAATTTCACTGTGTGCTTGTGAACAGGAAAGGAGATCCAGAAGTCAGACAGATGAAAGACCAAGAAATGACACAGGCATTACTAATTCAGTTATATCATTAGGCTTACAGAAAATTGATAAAATATGTGTAATAGGGATGATGAACTCCCTTTATCTGCACAGATTCTGAAGTGCATCTCTTTTGTGGCATATGCCATCTGGCACATCAGAATGGCTGGATTTGTTTACGATAACTCAGGCTGCTGCTCAAGAGTAGTTCTGCCTCTGGCCATCCATCTCACTCAACAGGAATACACCAGACTCTCCACATTCCTCAAGGATTTCAAGAACCATTAAGCATGGGTGGGTTAAGGCTGCATGTGGTACCTTATACACTTACAACATATGGAAATAACTCCCACAAAATCCTGAATGGACCGGAGTTTCTAGGACTTGATGCACAGATGTACTGGCCCCTCAGAGACCTACTGAGTCCTCTCTTGGTGCTCTTCTAATTGCCTTAAAGCTTCAGTCAATACCCAGGGTAGAGCTTTATTCTCAGTTCCCAGGTTCCTCTAACATAAAGGAGACAGGCAGCTCTTCCTCAAAAAATCACTAAGCTTGCAGCTAATGAGACTGTCTGCCTGTGGCATCATTGCCACAGAAGACTAATTCCAGATCTTCAGCTGCTCTTGCTTCACTCTGAAGTGTGTCCTCCAGTTGAGGAAAAACTGCTGGTGGTTAACAATAGAAGAAAAATATACCTTTTTTTCTTTTCTTTTCTTTTCTTTTCTTTTCTTTTCTTTTCTTTTCTT